>OX381715.1:60350603-60950603 GCA_947462335.1 Harmothoe impar
CATAGTCCTTACGTTTTTGATTGGTTATTGCTAAAATATCTAATCCGATTCTCTATGCGTTTGCTCTTGATATCAACCAGAAATAGATTACAAGGGGCTGAAATAGAAGTGAAGCAGGCGAATAATAATCCATCTATTTTCAGTTGGTTGCACCTACTTGGTGATGGATTGACATTTGATGTTAGCTTCTAGAGAAACGATCTGTTGCGCAAGATGCCAGCTACCTAATATCTTGAAAAGGCATGGCCGTGAGAGAACCTGAGTAACAAAATTGAGTGACCACTCTTCTTTGTATCAGTGAAACCATCAATCTCGGCCCATTTTTCTATTTCCTCATTTTTTTTCTCTTAAATTCAGAATTCTTTGCAGTTTTAGGGAATGGTTTTCTTTTCGCAATATTTGTCAATGATAAGGAATTAGGATTCAGGCAATAATTTTACGTTTCACATGAAACAATTGATCAGGCTTGGAAATATAAAACAAAGTGCTGTACTCTGTGTAGCAACAAGAAGTTAAATAGGCCTAATGTCAGTTTTTGAATAAAATCAATAGTAATCACCAATGTGACAGAAACACAGGACCACTTTAAAAATGGTATCATGTCGTCCAACAGCCTGTATCAATACCAAACAATGGTTGGAGGGATCGTGTCGATGCTCGTGTCTATGTGTGTTGAGCATGAGTTTGCCTGCTGAAGGGACTGGGAGCTGAGCTGGGAGAAGGCTGTGGGGTCTGGGGAATGGTGAGGGTGGGGCGGGGTGTGGCGTGTGCCGGCTTGTAGAGGGGGTGGATGTGTGGACACTGGCAGTGATCCAGATCGTGGGGTCCCATGGCCACATCCGTCTTCGTCCATGTCAGCCAGCGTCCCCAATCTAACAAATTACAAATGGCCTCATGAATGAAAACATGAGAACGCGCACTGAAAGTGTTGGGCCTGCTCACGCCACAGAGAGTCCCAAACACAGAACTGGGCGGGTGTTCATGTGATATTTACAGCCCTACTGATCCAGACGGAGCTTTGGACTGATCCCTCTTCCTTTACGTACATGCTGGCAAGTGATCATATCAGATAAAAACAGCTTGTCAGAGTTCCAGATAGGGGATAAAGAAGTGACTTGTAATCGTTGCAGTAGCATGTTTCTGTCATCCATCCCTCTGGGCAGTGTACCAGGGGATGGACGGAGCACATGCACATGATTCAAAGACATAGTGTTCTGGCAGTTACTATACTGTGTTTCCTCCTATCCCTGCGTGCACCTCCGTCTCCCTCTCACTCCCTATTTTCCTCTCTGGCCTCTGTCTCTCTTCCCCTCCCTCCCCCCTCCCTCCCTCCCCCCCTCCCTCCCTCCCCCCGACATCTCTCTCTCCCTCTCTCTCTGATCCCCTTCTCTCTCCCTCTTCAGCGTTTTTGTTCCATGGTTATAATTAGAATGCTGCCAGATAGCTTATGTCATGAATCATTCTGATCAGGAGGAGAGGCATGTTCTGCATCACTTTCAGGAGTGTATACGTTCTGTATCCGAGCCAAGAAATCTAACCAATTAACTGTATATTTGGCATTGACAATGTAATGGTACATACATGGTTAAGATAATATTACGAGAGCAAAAGTAAAAAGACAGCTACCTACCCCCCTTCCTTGTTAATAAATGCCCACTCTCTTAGACTACAAATATGCAGCATCTTACATACTACAGCTACAGTAGGCAGAGTGCCAGATACACTGGAGGTAGTTTACAAACACATGCGGAGAGCAGTACCTCAGTGAAACAAAAGTAAATTATAAATGACATTGAAGGTTTTCTTCTTCCCCTTTGATATTAGAATAGACTCGATAATCACAGAGGATAAAGACGGGAGATGATCTAGTTTCACTAAAATTGTCAACAGGGGATCCATGATCATCCATAATGAGATCCGGCTTGCAGTCATTACTGTCTATATTTGATGCTTAAATGTGCATACTTCTAATACTGATAATCAACACACTTCTAGCTACTGGAGAAGATAAACCACTATTATTAGAGGATCCCAGTACTACATGTTATTTCTTATGTCAGTCAACCTTTTGGGGATAATGTACACGGTGTCTGGGAATCTCCTCTATACTATCTTACGCCATTTCCACTTGACATTCTAGCTCCCAAGCTGTGAAATAGAAATTTGGAGTACATTACACAATTCTGAATAGCATATCTCATTATATGGAAAAGATTTACTATCGTGACAAGGTATTTAATTATCTCTATATTACTATATCATCATATCACAGTTATACGTTTACATATTTCATCACACAGCAAGTGAATATATTAGGATGTCTAAAACCAGTGTCACTCAATTCCAAAACACTGGTAAACGGATATGGTTGTTTCTCCACCCATTGTGCAAAAGGTCAATACGCTGTAGCAATCAGCAAGCACAATTGCCAATGTTTTTATTTGCTCTTGATGTAATATAATTATTGAATCTGTTAACCTCTTCAGGGCAGCATGGTGTATAAATGCACTGTAATGAACGCAAAAGTACGTACCTTTATACTGTAAAGCAATAGTATATGCTGCCCCCCATGTACACTAACACATAGTCTACTTACCAATCTCTTAATGACATCGTTTTGCTCTTATTCTTACAGGTAAAGCCTCAGCTGAGATCAGGGAGTTCTGTGAGAATGAGATGTTCCGCGCGGCATGCGGCAGTGACGAGGTGATTGTCATGCAGTCGGCCCACTACGGCCGGATGAGGATCTCCAAATGTATAGACCGTGACTATGGTTACGTCGGGTGCTCAGCCGACGTGCTGCCCCAGGCAGATCGCCTTTGCTCTGGCAGGAGACGCTGCGAGGCCAGTGTACCCAACCCTGTGTTCTCCTCTGATGCCGTCCTCTGCCCCCGTGATTTAAAACCCTACCTGGAAGTGGCCTATGACTGTCTGAAAGGTAGGTGTGAGCATCTCTGAGTTATACTGAGCTGTTTTGAGCAATTCGCTCATTATGTGTGTCCTTTAATTTGGCTGAGTGTACCTTGAATGGGATATTCTCCCCAATTTTTTCAACGGGAAATTGTCTGGGCGCATTTGACATAAGGCAGTGGTAATATGTTAACAACCTAGAGGGGGGGTAGTTGGATTTTGCGGGGTATGGAAGAACAATTTGGACTCCTTTTAGCAAAAAATACCAGCACGTTACTAGAGTTAAGCGGGTCGGCTGCGGGGTGTCTACCGGAACCTTTTCAAACTCAATCTCAAACCATTGCATTTGATGCATTGCAATCGTCTACATATTATGAATATGCAGCTCGCCGGCAAGCATTGGGTTTAAACCATGTCACATATTATGTTCCGAATTGGACTGTCCTAATAACTCCCTACGGGAGCTTCATATTACATATCTGGCTCAGAATACCCTTGAGCTTGTTGAACCTAACAATCACTCTCATTGCATGATTGCCGACCTCCCTGAATACGGTTAAGCCTGGTTGCAACCCAAGGCTCTGTAACCAATGATACAGGATTGTGCTGCTCCATATTTCACAAAACCTGCTGTGGTTCCTTATGCACCGTGCTGACAGGTATTCAACAGGTGGCTATCCATGTTATTTCTAAATTATTGAGATAACCAAATGCAAAGGGAGGTAACAATTATGGAGAAAGTTTCGAGTCATCATTGTTCTAATTAATCAGAAAGAAGTGTGTGAAGATAACAACAACATCTGAAAGGAAGTGAAAACTTTAAAGTTGTACCTTCCATACTAGTAAATTAAGTGATTGCACATGCACATACTCTGCACTATTCTAGAAATCTCTAGTAGCATTAATGACATAGAATGCAACATTAAAATTGCAGGCTGTCCGTGTCTATGCTTTCTAAGCGGGACAGACTGGCTGTTAGCTCAGGCATCCCTACTTTGAGGGCTGTGCTGTACTTCATGTTTCATATTTCACTGAATCCCCCGTCCAGTAAGATGACGCCCTGTGTCCCTCCACAATCATAGAGGGAGCGCAGCAACAGAAGCACATTAAAGCATATGCCTCAAGTTCCCTCAGGCAAGGATGCAAGGAGTAGTGAGGTCCATATTTCAAGAAACACTTCCTGAATTCTCTCTGCATTAGTGTACACAACTATGTATTACGGAACATAAAGAAGCTTTTATTATTGCCAAGCAACCTTTAATTGGCTTTGAGACTGCTGTGGTAAATACAGAGCAATGACCTTGTCCAATAAGAGGACTCTGAAATAACACATTTCAAAATGCATTGCTCTTAAGCACTCTTCTGAACCATTGGAATATACCTTTAATATAAAAATCTATTCGGACAACACAAAGGATCCGTTTGCAACAACAAAAGTTCTTTTTGAAGTTGAAACTGCATTAGCTCGCAATTAAGTTAGCGCCGCATATCCATTGATGACTTTGGGCAGGCTGTCAGAAAAGAATTTTCCATATAGAAACCTGATAGCACTAATGTGCTGTGCTACGAGTATTCAATACATCAAGTCTCTGGGCCTTTCCAGGGGAGTCATAGCCGCAGAAGTGAAACCTTGTGTGTTGAAAGCCTCCCGTGGGTATGATAGATGGGTAACAACAGCGGTTCCCAATTTAACCACCATTCCGGATACGTATTCAACACAATTCCCCTTCGGGGAAATAGCTTTTATCCGTCGGCCCGGTGATTCCGGACTACCTTACGGCCTGTCACCGGAAATGAACTCATACCGAACCCCCACTGCGCATGAGTGAGCGGCGGAGACATCCGGCGACCGACCCACACGGTTTCTCACCTTACATCTCGTACACCAGACCTCTAGGGAGCGCGTGAGTAGAGGGGAGGGGGTACCAATTGTGTCTTGGTCGTGAAAGGATGGGCAAGATGGCAGCGAATCGTCAGGTTGCGCGCGCACAACGCCCTGCGTCCCATAACTTCAAGTCAGACGACTTTGGGCGTTCCGCGAAGCCATGACGTTTTGGCGCGCTAATCAAATAGCGCGCAGGCCGCGCCCTTGCACCGTCCGGTCCGCGCCACGGAAATTGGACAGGAAAACAAACTGGTGGCGGCCAGCTATTAATTCATGGCGGCAAACAGCAGACTGCCGCCTGGAGTAACATGACCCCCGCCCCAGACAAACACTGAAGGAGCCCTGGTCCAGGGTGTCTCCTCCAGGGAGGGGCACTTCACTGTGCTAACCGTGAGCTGTGTAATTGGTAGGGGGCAGGCTCACACAAGCACACCATGACAAAAAACGGTGATTTACCTACTGGGATGTTTGTCAGGCCGGGCCTGCTGGCGACACACCTCATTAGGGAGAAGGGCTGTACCGCTGCTGAAGTGGACGTGAAAAACGGCTTGATGCCACACGGCCCAACCCAGGCTGAAACAGCAGCAGCTGTAGTGAACCCCGCCTCTTTACATGCAGACAATACCAGCAGCCAAGTAGAATGGAGCATCCAGGCACCACCGCATGCAGCATCCTCTTTGTAGAGCTGCTCACAGATACTAAACGCCGAGTTGTCTGGTCTTCTTTCTAATTCCTAACGGGAAGTACATTACCAACCTCTGCTGCTGTCATCCTGTCTTGGATATTGACACCATCCTGTCCACGGCAGTGTTCCTACAGCAAAGCTTAAAAAGAAAGACCTGTCCTTTCAGCCAAGCTATTAGTCCGATTTGCTAAAGAGAAAGAAAGCACCTGTGAGTGTTGAAGCCTGATCAGTGAAAGGTGCATTCAAATATCACAAACTTTAGCCAAATGCTAAATCCATGAGGTTTGATATTGCCTTATTGCCTGTGTTAGAAATAAATGATGTTTAGGCTGTTGAATGGGAGGGGAGGAGAGATCACAATTTAGTAAACCGAGAAGGTGGAGGTCTCGAGCACAATACAATTCTATCTGAATCAGCACATGGTTGAATCCGCTAATTACCTGTGAGAGGAAATGTAAACTGACACATGAGGTCATCTACCGAATCGGGCATCACCCAGTCTCCATTGTGGAGGCAACACAGTGATGAGCTTACACATTAACGGCACATTAATAATCCTCCTCTCGGGCAACGACTGGGGATATTCTAAAAGTTTCTGATTCTCAACTGTAATCTCATCTCAACATGATACATTAACTCCTCTTTAAACTGGGCAACATTGATGTTCAGGCTCTGCACATCCAAGTTATGATTAATGGTCCTGTTGCCTTCCTGTATTGCTCCACGAATACGTATAGCACTGGGTGGATTATCTGTATTTTTATAACCATGCAGTATAGATAATAGTTATATAATAATTATTATGTATATTCGTATTATTAATATGTAATACATAAGTATACCTGTAGACAGTGGCATGGGTTCGGGTGGAAACTGCAATATGGGTCTGCTTCAGTCAGCTGGGCAGAGCTATGGGCAGGCTGAGGTTTAGGAAGGCCATTATGGTGAGAGTTCATCACGGCACCCTATTGTCTCCGCTTGAACCCAACCCATCCTGAAAGATGATACCATTATGTCTACCTGTTCGTCACAGTATCTCACCTGTTGAAGTCTTTCCAAGAACCTTGGAGAGGTGGGCGATGTGTTGGCAGGTACATGCTGAGCAGGCTACATGGATGTTGACTGTGATTCTTTTCGGGTTTCTTTGTTGTCATATTGATTTCTCACCCCTTAGAACGTGACTCCTAACTAACACGTATACAGGAGACCACAATGGGAAGGTTCATCCTATTGAGAAGAACTGGAGGCACGTTTCAACATAAAAGACTCAATTTGGCATCATGCCACAAGAGCGTGTGTATTCTGCTTTTGCAGGTGTGCAACAGTCCTATATAACAATGGAGCATTTAAAGCTATCCAATGTGGAAATAGTGAAGGATGAAATGGACATACATGGGCAGACGCAATTTTATTGTCTGTGCGTCTCATATTATGTTTTCTACAGAAACTATATATATATATATATATATATATATATATATATATATATATATATATATATATATATATATATATATAATGTACGTTAGAAAGGTTATCCCCGGTACTACAGTGTGAGCCCAACAACATATTACCTAATAATTGGTCATCGAAGCCATCTTATTCATATCCTCTGTTAATTTCGACGACAATATCATCCGATGAAAAAGTCGCCATCAATGTCATCCTTTCAATATCCTCTCACACTTTTGAAGACAATATTAATGTCCATATCATTTGTTCCTTTCATCTCTACAGTGGAGACACCCCGCCATCGTTCCTGTTCATCCCACAGGGTGACGCTGTCGGCGGGGGTGGGGCAGGGTATAATTCCATCTATACTGACAGAGGAGACTGGGCTTGGATCGGCCGATTGTCCGTGGCTCATCCGCGCCCCTGTTGGACAAAAGGTGAATCTTACTCTGCACGATTACGGCCTCGCCGACAAACAGGTAAGGGACATGTTAACCTTAGTACCTATAGTGTGTTATATCATGCCACCTATTCAATGTATAGAATACCCCTGGTGTATATACATGCTCTGGTGAATGGGTTCATTTTCCAGAGGTTGTTGTGCTGTTAGCGGTGATTGTGAAAGGGAGGTGGCAAAGTTCATATCTCTTGTTTCCTACTAGATAATAAAGATGCATGTTTAAAGTTGACGGCTAGATATATAAATAGGAAATATATGATATTGGTTTTCACGTTGACTTCAGTTGACGTTAGTATAATTCCTGTTATCAATCGATATCACTGTATATTAGTCATATCACAATCTACACCGACTCTGCATCTCGTTTTTGTTATTGTATGATTGGGTTAAACCCAGTAAAAAAGCTGACGAAAGCACGTCCTCCTTACGGGTTATAATTCACGAAAGTATGAATAGGACCAGTTAAAGACATTATGAATGTTTGTTGTAAATGCAGATACTTATTGATCAATATGACTGCCATAAAATAAATCAAGTCTGCATAGAGATGGCTTTCTGAGCTGCGGGCCGGGTTTAATGTTTCTTGCCTACGCTGATGCAACATTCGTTTTAACGGCTTAAAGTTCCTACACCCGATGCGTAAATTCAAATAGGCTTATTCAGATGAGCTTAGGAGCCTGAGTGACTAGGATCGAGTTTCAAGATAAACACTTTTAATGTGTGTCTACTCTCAAGGAAACGGGCAGTGTCAGGTTTGGGAGGGGAGGCTTGAAGTTGGGTGCTTATTTCATAGAACAGCGAGCAGCTCATTTTGTAACAAGTTGTAACGGTCGAGGTGCTCAGCACATTTGGGCCGAGCCCGGCTGACGCACAGGCCGAGGGGCTCTTGCTAACCAGAGCAAGTAAGGTATAAAAAGGTAATTAGGTTCTACGGTCTCAGCAGCAGAAATAAAACAAACCTTGTTTTCCTGTGCCAGGCAGAATTGTGGACACTCCTGTCTGAGGCACACAGGTTTTCCCCTCAGAGAATATCATGTGTCGTTTCAGCCGCCGCTTCTTGTCGTACTATATTATTTAGAGTTGAATCTTCTGCCAAACTAGAAAACAGACAGTGTTGATTTTATCCCCCTTTTCTGAGCTTACACAGTTTCAACACGTTTTACGGAAACCTGCTGAGAATACTGCTCATGTGTACAAAGGTCCTCTATTTAGAAAAGGGATCTGGATTTAGTCAGATGGGATTTCACGTTGAAACTTTCCTATTAAAATGCATGGTGTATGAGTATGACAGATTTATTTTTGGTTAAACGCTCGTTCCATACTTCTTGAACGTGATGAATGCTATGCATAGAAAGGCTATCACCTGGGAATCGTAAATCCAATGTTGCTTACTCCAACTAATGCCATGTTACTTTTTCTTTTGTTGCAATGGGGGGCGCCTAAGCGTAAGAAATGGCTTGAATTGTCAGTGGCTGTCAAATTGAAGCCATTCTAATCCATTGTATTTGGAAATAAAATCGGTAATCTTGAAATTAGATATCATCCGTTAAATCTGTTGAAGTGTTCAAGTCCAGGATAGTGGAGGACAAACAATATGAGATTAAATATTACATTAAAGCTATTATAAATAATCCCAACAGTACATGCAGCACATTTCACGTTCACTTCGCTACAGAAGGACAGTTGTTGCAATATTGCAATTGCATTGATTGGAATATTAATCGTCTTATTTGGATTTCTACATTAATTGATTACCTACTATCATAATTGAATTACGTGTAATACTAATAAAGTCGGTTTTGACTAGCAATCAGGTAATGTCACTCTTACAGAAATGAAACTGTCGACTAATACTCGTCCGTGTACTAATGACCAATTGACGTTATTGCTTCAGGGAGATGCTTGCCATGCCTATGCCATAATACGTGAGAGGAATCCTCCCCGAAGTGTCACCATCTGTAACGGACGTGAGAGAGTGAAGACAGCTTATGTCTCTATTTCAAATGAAGTAAGTCTCTGAATGTATAGAATGTCGTACTAAAACAAGAACATGATATATACACTGTACTCTGTCAGAAAGGACTGGAGACGTTTACAAATCTGTTGATTGTTAGTGTTCTGTATATATTCCTGGTTTACTTAAAAAAAACTCCTTTATTCCTCCGTTGCCTACGAATCACCAGATGCGTACTTGTAACCACAAACCAACAGTAATGTTATAATGCTTTTATAAATGCAAATACGGAAACTGTGGGGTACTATTTACCCAGCACCCTCAGCATTCCATATCCTAAGGCAAACCAAAAAATGATGTAGAAAGCCCTTCTCCATCTAGAACTTCCACTATTTATCGTAGAGTCATCAGTAACATTATGTGATGTACATTGCTTAAAAAGGTTGAAAATTATGAAGCTTCAATAGTGGTAAACTTTATTCATTGCAGGTCGAGATCCGCATCCTTAAGTCCCAACAGTCCGACAGGGGGCGACACTTCCTCATACAATACCAAGGTGAGTAGAGACGCCACCTAGCTTGTCCTTATGGAACTAAAATACTCTACCCACCGTGCCTCCCCCTAGTTGTGGAAAGTTAGTGCCTAATCGTCTCACTAGGGGTAGTGTGGGGTGTAGTGTTGGTTATTCCCATCAGGTGGCAGAGGTGCAGCAAGAGGAACTCGATAGGGCATTCAATAGTCGCTACTCAATACGCCACCTGGTGGGATTCTCCGTTATTAGAGCTGCAGAGCAACTCTATGGCCAATTCCACAGCTGCTCGCAGGCGCTATGAACAGACAAATGACTCATGACCACAAGCGTCTAAATGTGGCCCCTGCTGGTCAGTTCTCATCCTTATTGCTCTGAGAGATACTCAATCCGAAGCAATTGGGAATAAATGTGTTATAAAAGTGGAAAGGGGGATCCAGATAATGAAGTATCCCATCTATAGCTGTGTGAAGGGTCAGAGGTAGTGAGTTGAACCGATAGATAAAACGCTTAACCTTGCTTTTCAATTTAGTATGAGCATGCAATTTTTGAATGTATTTTCATATTCACATTATATGCAGACTTATAATATGCTATAGAGCTATCGCACTGAAAAAAACCCCAGCATTTGTTCATGTAGCATGACTCATATTCTACATATTCAAATAGGTTAATGGGAGCTCTATACCAAGTTTTATGATGGGACCCATAATAGATAAATAGATAAGAGCAGTTGTCAAACCAAATCCAACAGCTTCACGCAAAGCAGAATGAGATATTGCTGACCCTATCAATGCTAATTGTACGAGTCACGCGAACCTCCTTCACCAAAATGACAAGTGGGAGCAGGGCTGTAAAACGCCAATGGGTAAAAATAAATGGAATTGCTTTTGCATGACAATAACTTGCAGATTTAAAATCAACATTGTTGGTGGAAATACAACTGTTTGTGAATTTGCAATACGGGTGACATCATTTTCAGGTTGCTATTGGCATAGCTAACATTTGAATCAAATCTAATCAAGGCTGGAGAATTGCAGTACCAACCAGGTTTTCTTTTTTATTCAAATTATGGCCTCACCAAACAGGGAACACTTCAATCAGGGGGGGCTGATTTGGCGACAATGAGTTTGTTCCCGTGTTGGCATTTCTTTGACCCTCTCGCATCGAGTATGATTGCACTGATCCACCCTCCGACACCAACTCTCGTCAATCTGACGAGAAAACGAGATTTGACGAGAATGTGTCTGGAAAGGGAAAGAATAAAAACTGCTACACCCAATAAAGAATCCAATAGAAACCGCCTGTCGCTCACTAAGCCTGGATTACGCAAATATTTGACTGAATATTTGACAATCTATCTTTATTTTGCCAGCCGTTGGCTGCCCCGACCTCCCTGTGTCACCCGGAACTTGGATGAAGCGAAGCAACGATGGTACAAAGGCTGTTATTGGCTGTAAATCTTCGGATGAGTCGTGGGAAGTGAAGTGTGTAAAGAACAAATGGGTCGGCCGAACGGAGAACTGTACCAAAGGTAGGTTATACATGCATACATCAGAGTATTATTCTAGGGGTATTACTTTATAATGAAATCCTCTATATAAATACCAGTTGTCCAAGAAGTGTACGCATGAAGCTAGATTCGTCATAAAACTTATAAACAATATATATATATGTGTATATATATATATATATGTGTATATATGTGTATATATATATATATATATATATATATATATATATATATATATATATATATATATATATATATATATATATATATATGTATATATATATATATATATATATATATATATATATATATATATATATACATATATTTATAAAGCATATCATTAATATTACAATATTTTAGAGTATTAGAGGCTGATCAACCTTGGTTAATTTTAGAATATCGTTGTATAACAATACAAATGTTTTCTTTCAATAACATTTGTATCTCTTTTCTTCTTTCAGTGTCGGTCGGCGCTATCCATTCTCGTGAGTGGGGTATAGTCAGTTTACCCTTCGGTAGGTTGTTAGTGAACATGGCATGGTCCACATGTAAATGCTACCATCGTATAATCATGAGAAGTAGAGTTTAAAATTATGAGTATAGATAACATGAGAGATACCCATGTAAAATAGACAAACGTATCATGTATGATACACGCCTCATCTACTATAATGGTCGAATAATTAACGCAATATGATGTTTTCTCTTAAATATCCCAGTCTATAAATTTTGTATCTATTGTTTCAGGCTTATCTGTGATTATTGTAGTGACAATTGCTCTCACTATCGGGATCATATTTATGATTATTGGACTGGCTTGTCTAAGATGGTGAGTAGTTTGTGTTCCATAAGCTACTATCGTTAAAAGGTGTACCTAGTAATTCTATCATTGATATTGAAAGTGCTAAGAAACAGTTTCGAGTGCAATATAATATGTTGCCTATATAGAAGACATATCTTATTCTAATGTATATTTTAAAAGGTATTTATCACCTTTTAATCGACCACTAAATCTTGCTATAAATTTGATCCTATAGAAAGTGTTGTATTTCCCAATTGAACACATATACAATCATATCTATGAAACAATTTATCATAGGGTATAATAATATTACAGTTCGATTAATTTATATTATGCTCCTTTTTTCACACTGATAGTACCACGCCATTTTACCCCTTATTTCAGGCGTCGCCAGCGTGAATCCGAGCGGATACAGAAGGCTAAGAAGGAGAACCCGTACTACACCGGATTCATGCCACCTCAGCACAAATCCCCAGACCGTCGACACCTGACCAGGGAGCTGCCCTGGCCGCCTCCCCCCTCCTCCATGGCCGACCAGGAGGCCCTGTATACCAGTGAGAACGAGTACTCCTACATCGCCGAGGTCCCCCTCCCCCCACCTCCGCCGCCGGTCAACGGCAACCACAGCAGCACGCATGCGCACAACGACACCCGGGAATTGCCCGACCCGCCCAAGTACTTCGTCTTGGAGCCTAACGGCAACGAGTCGCTCATGTCTCGAGAGAGCAACTCGCCGCCCGAACGCTACATCGGTGTTGAGCCACAGCACCATGTACATACCAATAGCCTCGGCCCCCGGAAGAAATACCACAATGGCGGCGGCCTGCCGGAAGGGGACATATTCCTTCCTGGCAGTAGTTCCAGAAGGAGCCACCAGGGCGGCCAGCCTTATGCCGATATCCGGGACTTCCAGGGTCGGGATGAGCGTTCCCACAACCATGTGTCTGTGTGAGTGTGTGCTGTTTGGGATATGACATACTTATTATTGCTGTTGGGACTGTTTGGAAGTCCTATTGCTGTTGGGACAATAGTTTGTTTCATAGTGCTATTGGGACGGAGATATCACCATTGACATCTTTTCATTGCAAAGCTGATGATTGCAATTAAAACAGGAAGAATAAACGTACCCCGGTATCTTTTACCCACGACTAAAAGTTTTTTCAGTAAGCTAGGACATTGGAATATGCAGTGCTTACTTGATAAGTTACCACAGCGTTGTATGTGTATAATATTACGCTCTAGGAATGATTACAAATTGAAGATGTATATATATCGAGCATCGGTTACCAATATTGGAATATTGAAGACATCGAATATCACTATACAAAGTGGTAATGTGCAACTAAGGACCAAGAGTGTGCCTGCCAGGAGTAGTTTGAAATGATAAGTGAATTACAAGACATGGACATGGAAAATTACATCTGGTATACTACGTTGTCATTGTTGACAGGAAAAGCTAAATGAATTACACCTTATGTAGACAGTCTAACCTTTAAGCTGTGTTATCATTATTCATCTGCGCTATAGTCCATTTATACTCTATTTTATAGACAGCGTTATACATATAACATGTTATGTGAACTATGTTCGGAAGTCTACAAAAACAGTGTATTACTTATAGGATTGATTCATGCTGATATGATATGCTGAAAAGTAACATAATACCCATAGTTTATTATTATCAAAGACGATTATCGTGGTCAAGACAATACATCGATATTATTATGCAACTCATCGCCTACTATTTACCATGTGATTGGTGTGATATGTTTAATGATGTTAAATGTATATAAGTTCCCTCCATGGGCTCCTGTATTATGTAAAGATTATTGTGATTGTATCTGACTTCCAATAAGAACAATTTTCAAACATGTCATGTTGCGTTCTTCTTTGCATTTTACAAATCTTTTCCATGTCTTGAAGCAATTCCTTCTGTCATGACTTTTTTCAATGCAAATATTTGTTTTTAATCAAAACCAAATTAAAGCGAATTACGCATTCAAATGCAATAAATCCTCGACGTTGTAATTCAAGACGCGTAGGTTTTAGATCTTCCCATTACGGCAACAAATCCTGCCAGCCATGGAAGGAAACAAGTTTCAGGTTTTAAACAGAGAGCATTGCACTGAGTCGGCTCGTTCAACATTGCTGAGAACCATGGATTACATTGGGCTACCGTTTGTTGAAGGGAGTAGTCACTATCAACAATGATATAAACTAAAGGTATGCATGGCTATTTCCTAAAAATAAAAGAGAAAAAATTGAACATTTTGTTGAACGTTTCAAAATTGTTATGGTCCCCTAGTGGCAATGCAGTAAATATCCACCCTTATTTCTGATAGGTACATTAGCACCCCACAGTGGGCTCAACTTCACTTGATATAATTGAAGGTCTAATACATGTATAAGACTAATTGGCTGATTATAGTTAGATAACATAATAATCATATCTAATCACAAAGGGCTATTAAAGTATTAGTCCATCTCATTCAAAGTACCATATATATTGTGTTGCAATCACCAGTGTAATCTCATATAAGTGCCTAAAATCCCACTCAACCACTTTGGCATCCAAAATAAGGTGTTAACTGGTTGCACCTGTACAGAATATGACCGTCTATTATAAATTTACCAAACGCCTTACAAGAAGCAGGATGTACTTGCTAAAGTGTTTTATTTTGTATAAAATACGGGTGCCTCATTGATTTAACCAAGGAGCACCGTATTTCACTACCCCCGTGTAATGATCCACGGCCGTATTTCACAGCCCTGTTACGTCATCAAAATGGTGGTACTGAGAGTACTTGAGCGGCTTCTCCTCAACTTTAAGCAACTATCAAAGTTGCTCAAGTCTGCTCCAAATTTTATGGAGACATGGTCATAAGAAGATTGATAAGATGCATTACCTTTGGTAACAGATTGGATGTCATACAAAGATACAAGGACAGTATATTGAATAAACTATGATCTATGGCTTCTTGCAAGGCTAATACATATACACTAAATCATATATCACAAGAGAATCCATTAATTCAGCACACACTGTAAATAGTGAACCGAAAAATACCATTTTCCTTCTGTGAACACTGATACTGTAGTATACACTGTAAAACTACTGTAGCTTCTACTGCTCATCTACATTAATTGATTTTCAACAATGTGTGACAGTGATAAATAACCCAGATACTTGTCAAGAAACTCAGCAAATCCCCTATAGAATTACAGTTAATTTTTACAGTGTAGGGCCCAGACCGCAATCCCTTGCCATGGTCAAGATTAGCACTGTGGAAAGTTACCATTGAATGGTTGCTCTTGATGACAGGTACTCAGGTGTGAAACCCTGGAGAATACATTATAACTTAGAATAAAATAAAAGGAAAAGGGGTCAATCATAATACTATGCTGACCTTTTTGCATCTACCTGGGAGCCCTGCTCACAGCTGTGTCTGGGAAGGTGACGCCTACTGAGGAGGAGAACAGGTGAACAGGCTGCTACATGATGCTCACCTGTCAGCCCTGGATCAGGTAAGATGCCCCACACAGCTAGAGCTTACATTTCTCCTGGGTTCATTTACGTATGGGTCGCGTGTGTTCAAAGCCGACTCTGATTTGAGTAACTTCTATTTGTCGATTATTAGAAATTTAGAATTATGAACTGAGACCACATTTACTATATATATATATATATATATATATATATATATATATATATATATATATATATATATATATATATATATATATATATGTGTGTGTGTCTGGCTATGCAATATTACGTATCTACAAATTTCCGATTATTGTATTGACAACATTATATCCGTGATCATGTTAGCCAAGAAGTAGCCCGGACATTTACCTTTCTAAATCTAAAGAATTTTTGGTGAATTTTCAACTAGAACCATCTCCACATTTTATTTTTTTCCCTTCTAGTATGCGTCCTGTGAAAGCGTGGCCAGACTGCTACCCAGTATTAAACCGTCTACAACTGTTATACTACTCAAGCATATCCAAACGCTTCATTTCAAGAGAATCAATGCTGTAATATAAATGTTGTCCTAATTTCAAAATAAATCGATGTGATCGAAAAATCGAGACCAAAATAGTAATAATCAAAACTAAAATAAATTTATAATTCTATCAACAATCAATGGCATCCCTACCTACAACTGGCAGAAGGCTTCGTCCCCTGTGTCGTACATACTGCACTGGAACTGATGGTGATTTATTTCTCGTATAGTCTGTTCAGTAGAAAACTTCATTCAGGCACATAAACGAGGATGACGACCCCATTATAGCAGTGAGATATTTACAGCCTGGTCAGGGTGTAATGCCAATGAATAATTTCTGGGTGTCATAAATCATGGGGACCTATCAAAATTGGCATTGCTGGCAGCCCGGTGGTGATTCTACTGAGAGAAATGAACAGAAAAACCAACCACATAAGAAGTAATTTCCTACAATACACCTAGTAAAACATAGTGGATGGTAATTAGTTGATGAGGATATTCACATCGCTTTGCAAAGTAGTTTCTATAGGATGGAACATGACACGCATTCTAATGTGCCTGGAGGGGAGATTTCTGAGTCCCCAACTGCTCCCGCCCTTCTTAACCAATCAAATAACTGTTTTCTGAAGGCCTATTGAAGCGATTGGCTGACCCTGTGGGTCTCAAGGGGATCAAACCCATTAAGGAGCTCCAACACTGAATTCAGTTTCTTTGCTTGGGAAAATTATCCATCAGTGTCTCAACACCCATCCCTGCGGCCTGAGCACAGGCAGGCACAGCCCAAAACAATTGTGAGACCACTGTTTAAAGGGATGGGAATAAGGAGAGAAGCACTTTGGAGTTTTAGTGAAAAAGGTTCCTCATTTATCAGATATGCTTATACCGTGTGATCAGGCAAACTGGCTTTTTGTAATCCCTCCATCAGCCCCTTGATACAGAGGGCTTGTAGAGTTGACCCAGGAGATCCACCGGACCACATCTTCCCTACCATCTGCTGGCCCCAGAAACGTCCTCTCCCCACCCCTACTCACTTGCTTAAGGTACTCCTTATCCCACTTTGCAGCTTCCATGATTAGATATATAAGGTGTGGCATCACAGAATCATATAAATACCTCATTATCAGATGATAAGCACCCACTGACAGGGCTATGAATACATTTCGTACTACTTAGAATGTTGCTTTTCCCTGACTATTTAACTCTGGAGGAAATGGATCCAGGGTCCAAAGAAGTACTCTCTAATTATGTTCATGACATTATTAGTATTCATTCTGATATAGTTATTAGCAAGCAAACAACAACACTATAGTCAATCAGATTTTTGAGGAAATTTATACTGCTGAATAGTTTTTCCTCAGGAAACAAGTTTTAAACTTGCATTTAGAATAGCCCCTTCATGAGCAGATGCACTGTGCTGCCATCTTTCACTACTCAAATATTTATAGTTGCCCTACAACTGGCGGAAGGCCTCGTCCCCTGTGTCATACATACTGCACTAGGACTGATGTTGATTTATTTCTTGTAGAGACTGTTTAGTAAAAAGATAGTTCATGGGGGAAATTGATATCATGGTGACTGATGGCACTGTCTGATTTCCCAGTAGATGACCTGTACTGCTGAATGGGTTTTTACCATAGAAGTGCTTATCATACAGACCTATACATAGTGCTCATCGTCTAGACACTAATAAGGGGATGACCCCATTAAGCCAGTGAAATATTTACAGCCTGGTAGGAGTTTAATAGAAATGAATAATTTCTGTGTCATAAATCACAGGGACTTTTTTACAATCAGCACTGCCATTAGCCCGGTAGTAATTCTA
Organism: Harmothoe impar; assembly: GCA_947462335.1. Classification (NCBI taxonomy): domain Eukaryota; kingdom Metazoa; phylum Annelida; class Polychaeta; order Phyllodocida; family Polynoidae; genus Harmothoe; species Harmothoe impar. The sequence continues at coordinate 60,368,626 of OX381715.1, forward strand.
CTGAGGAAAATTAACAGAAAAAAAGCTCAACCACATAAGAAGTCCTTTCCTCCAATACATTCAATAAAACATAGTGGATTGTAATTAGTTGATGAGGACATTAATATTGCTCTGCTAAGTATTTCCTATAACAGGATACCTGACTTGCAATCTAATGTGGTACAAAGGGGAGTTCTCTGAATCTCCAAGTGGTTCCATCCTTCTTAACCAATCAAATAGATGTTATCTGCAGGCCTATTTAAGCTATCGGCTGACCCTGTGGGTCTCAAGGGGATCAAACCATTTAAGGAGCTCCAATACTAAATTCAGTTTCTTTGCTTGGGACAATTATCCATCAGTGTCTCTGCAGTCGGAGCACAGGCTGCCCCAACCCAATACAATCGTGAGGCCACTGTTCAAACAGATGGGAGCAGGGAGAGAGGCACTTTGGAGTTTAGTGAAAAAGGGTTCCTCATTTATCAGAAATGCTTATACCCTGTGATCAGGCAAACTGGCCCTTTGTAATCCCTCCACCAGCCCCTTGATGCATAGAGCTTGTAGCAATGATCCAGGGGGATCCACTGGACCACACCTACCCCTACCATGTGGTGGCCCTCTGACCACCCTCCCCTCACCCCACACCTGCTAACCCCTCTACCCCATCCCTAGCCGTGTCTTTACAGCTTTCATTATTAGATGGAAGGCGTGGCATCACACGCCTATATGCGCCTCGTTGCCAGGCGATGAGCACCCTGTGACAGGGCCATGAATACCACTGGGACTGTTGATCTTCCCTGCCCATTTAACCCTGGAGGAAATGGGCCCTGGGCTAGAAATGGGACAGGCGGAAGCACCACAACCCTGTTCAGCTGCTCCTCCAGGGAATACAGCCCCCCTCCCATACCACCAACCCCATCTCCCCCATCCTCCATAGCCTTACACCCTTACCCTTCCACCCCCTTGAAATATTCACCACAACAACCAGAGCCCCCAAGGTTAAGGCCGTTACTCGAGGTCAGAAGGTCAATGTGACCTGATTCTATGCCATTCAAGGTCAATCCCCCTCCATGATCTGTTCAGGGACAGGGGTCAGTCTCCTGGAGGAGGCGGGGGGCGGTCGTCAAGGGTGCACTTCAAGGGCAACCTTCAGTGCCTGTTGATCAATATGCATGGTTTGATGGTGGACTTTATGGGCCTCCATATTGTTTTATGCTGACATTTTTATAGGTCATGGGCCACATATTTTATCTGTACTGGGTTGTCTAACAGCATGGACATCACTGACATGTCTTTGGCAGAAACCTTGATGCAGGTCGTTATGATGTACCGGTTTTATGACATGTTACGTGATTTCAGATTTCAGACTGTCATCTTTATTGAGCGTTGAAAAATATTTCTCGGTGGCAGATTCATAGTCCTAGGAAAACGGGGCTTCTCTACCCATGAAAAGAGGCAGTGAATCATGAATAATTATCGGAAAAGGCAACGTCACTGCTCTCAGGTTAGCTTATTCTTTCTTGGAAAGCTCTAAAACATATTGCTCAGGTCTTCTGCACAGAACAAAGGATATGGTTATTTGGTCTGAAAACACAGGAAGTAGGAACAAGATCATAAGGTTTCAGAAGACAAAGTGGATTTGAGGAGACATTTAGCTGAGCAGCCCTCTCCACTTACCGACTCCATCATAGATGTATGTTATTGCGCAGGGCTGGGTGTGTAATTTGGGCTGCTGTTCAGCCTACATTACTGTTGTTTATCGGCAGGAAGGTAGTATTTTGTGGGTGGTCAGCGCTATGCATTATGGGTGTCCCCCATGTGACCTCTGTCTGCAGACGCCGACCACTAATATATCCCCACCAGGGGGAGCGCTCTACCTCTCCATTGTGGAGGCTAGGAACACTCCCACAGAGCCTTTAACACTGAGACTCATTCCCCCAGGCTGTTCCTCTAGTAGCTGCTCTCATTTATGGCTGGTTAAAAACTAATAGGCTGAAAAAGAGGGGATTAGGGATCTCCACGTAGGAAGCTGTCACCCTGCTGTTTCTTTCGGACGTTACAATTGCATTTCGATGAGAAACCAATGAGCTTTTTGAAGAAAAGTTTAATCGAGTATATGAATGGTTTTTGTCTGTTTGATACAAATGGCCAGTTTGAGCTGCCGTTACAACTGTCAACACGTTAAGAACTGTAACTTGGGCTCAACAGTTCATGTCCTATTGCCCCTACGTCAAGAGCAGGAGTAGCATGAAAGCAGTACTGTTGGCGAGGCGTGGGTTTGATTTAAGTTGAGTCAACATGTAAAATCTGGAAAAGGCAAATCTGGACGCCATTCCGTGTCCGACCTCCTTGATTCCTGATTTAGAGTTTGTGCTCGATGAACTGCGCATGCCTGAGCGACACTTCCTCTTCCGGTTCGGTGTCGTTTGAAACGGGGCCGTTGGGGAAACGGAAAGGGTGAAAATACCGCACCCACGTGCAGCTAAATACCCATTACAACGTGTTATACTCAGACTGCAGCAAGGGAGAGCAGTGGCCATGTAATATCTATAAGGGAAGGGGGAGAGTACCCTTGCAAGGTGAAACCGGGATGGGGTTGGGACCGTTTGGTGTCCGTTTTATATCCTCATCTGTCATGGCCATGTCAGGTCAGTGTCAGGAGCTAGCTACCATCTCCAACACAACATGTTGTGGGGTCACAGCTCTACAGTATGTTCACAGCTAACGACTATCTCTACCCCATCACCCTGTGCTCAGATTAAGGCAATGTTTCCCACTGATAATAGCCTCTAGTAGCTGTTGACGCCTGATGCTCTTTTTTCTTTCTAGCAGTTCCACTTCCACAACAACAAGACTGTTTGCCTCTGAAGGTTTGTAATCATGGTTTGTGTCCACATCCTGAATTCTAATCCCACAATCCTGTCGGAAATACTGCTCCATTAGTAACTGTGTTACAGTGGTCTTGGCTTTTTTTTATGTTGCCTTTCTCATGAGACATCTGTGTTTTTATCACTGAGATTGCCATTACTAGTGCTTAACTGTAACACTTTACGGAAAACATAGTATGAAGCAAGCTGTTAAGCCATTTATTATGACTTGTGAATTGTGTTAAAAGTTAACAGACTTTATATGAGAAATGTTGTTATCAATGCTAACCCATCTGGTCTCACCGCCCCCTTACAGATACCCGTATTTAACCATTCTTTAACCATACTACCGTACCGTCGCGATAAAGCGCCTGGTCTTGAATAAGCACGGTCTTGAATAAGCGCCGGGGTGTAGCGGCTTCCAAATGCTTCTTAAGCACTAAAATCGTGACCTTGAATAAGCGCCTGTCTTGTAAAAGCGTCTGGATAAGAGCCCCATCAAATTGAAGAGCGCCCCGGCGCTTAATCACGACGGTACAGTACTTGGAGTGTAAGCACTATGCTGCATACTATGTTCGCACACTACTACAGATTCACAATTTTGAGCAATAACTTAGAAACTCCCTAGTTATTCATTGTATCATCAGTATTGTATTACCACAGACGGAAATGTCTTTGAATGTGACTTCTTGAAAAAACAACAACATTGAAACATGAACTGGTTCCAGACAACGTAATGAGAATGTAATTGAAAAATTAAAGAAAAACAATCAACACCACATCCAAGACCATAATCCTACGGGACGGGAATACTAAGTACACCGATAACAAGCAACACAGAGTCTCTGAGTTAGCCAAATCAAAAGCTAACGGGCAGCAAGGGAACATAATGGAATCTACCAGACCTGTTTGCAAGGTTAAAGGCGCAGATCTCAGTACCCCTCCAGCCACAGTCAGGGTAGAGCTGGGGCAGGTACTGAGTCCTATTGATAAGGACGCTGGGGGTTTAAATGAGATGGAATTGCCTGAATGTCCTTGAAGGCTCATCGTATGAGACACAGCACCTAAACTAGTTGCGCGTGAGGTAACACTGGCTGCAACAGAAGAACAGATAAAACACCATACCCTTTTTAATTGGCAAAAGAAATGCCAAAAGAAACGGTGAATGACTCAAGAAATCACAAAAGAAAAACTCCCGTTTTTCAGTCAACATCTTTTCTGTCTGTGAAATGATGGATTTGAAAGGAGAGCTTTTTTCCTCCACGGAGTGAATGTTAAGTCGCAATAAAGGAAGGAGTGTGGGTGGGGTTGGAGTTCTTAAAATTGAAAACATGTCTGTTGCTGATGGAAATGTATCAAAACAAAAGGGAATTCCTCTCTTTTCATTATAAAGGGTTGAACATTAATTCACTCACCACTGATGAGAGCTTCTCGGATGGTCTACTCTTACCACCCGTGAGCATTCATTTTAATGACAGCTCAATACTAATTTCACAAATGCACAAGTTCCTATTCCACCCATTCTATTAAACTCATCTGCCTCGGAAAGAGTCGTTCATCATTTCCCAAGCGAGACATGATCAATAACTGAAGTGTCTACTTTCGTGGAACTCAATTCGGTCAAACTATTTTGTGCAGCATTTATTTCTCATTTCCATTTAAACTTACATTGTCAGGGTGTCATGGTGTGGGTAAATGGAGACGTTGGTCTGATGGATGGAAGAATGTGGTGATGCAACTCGGTTACAACAATGCACCAATTATAATCAGTAGCATTTTACTCGTTAAATCGTAAAAGGCATGAGTTCTTTTTCTAAGACAACACTGTAGAGCACTTGTGCGATTATTTAAAGTATAGCATGGAGAAACTATGTTCATTATTATATCCAAGTAGTTTTACAATTGTCACAAAGATTGTCGCAAATTGCCTAATCGGTTTGGAGTAAAATCTGTCCTTTACATACCAAAAACATGATAAACTTCACATAATGGGCTCTTCCGCGCTTATATTATTGTAAGGGCCATGGATACATTCAGAAATTCGACCATTTACGTTTGGCCAACATATTTATATACTGTGGCCTTTTTACAGGAACTTTCCCTTAGGGCTAGCCTTTGCTGAATCCCATAGAGTAGTGCTAACTATAATTGATGCTCGGCCAGGCATGGCATCACATAGTTGATGCTCCATCATTAGGGACCCTGTGATTATATAATTATTAAGGCAACAGCCAGATTCTGAAGACTTTGGCAGACGTGACATTCATATAAAGAAGCCAGACAATGCACTAGACTGCGACCTTTTCTTACAGATTGTCTTCCCCTCAGCTGTTCAGTGGCTATGGTGTAGATATGAGGCTGTGTTGCCTTACCTTCTATCCTACGGAGTAAGGACCAGGACCAAAGTGCCCTTGTAGATGTCTCTAAGAACGGACCTCTGTGTATAGCAACTTCAGTGGTTCTAGCCTCACAGAACAAGCACATCTCTCCATCATGAAGACACATTATCATCCTAACCATATCCTGGATTCTATCCTGGAAGAAAGAACAATGTACATGTGTATACACTTAAAGAAAATAATGCTTAACGACCTATATATATGTGTGCGGTATGTAGCCATGCCTATTGCGCCTAGGTAAAGTTTACAGGGGACCCTTACGTAGCTATTTTCTGATGCTATTATACACGTTGGGTTGAGTGAATAATCATAATCAATCCAAAACTCAAATGTTATATTGATCGTTGACATTGAATTCATAGAGGAAGGGACTGTTAAAGGTTCTAATTGTTGTGTCTGAGTGTGCGGAAGAAGGGGGGGGGTAAGGAGTTGACGAATGTAGTCAAAGACACCATCTGTTCACCAACTCATGTAGATCTCGTGTTGATTGCAGATAAAGCTCATTGGTGATACAGACTGTGCTCTGAGTACCTCTGCACTCTGCCGATGGAGTCATAGACTAATATAAGGCATTATGAGCAGAGAGATTATATGTCTCAAAAATGGGTCACATAGCCCAAGAGCAAGCATGCTCAAATAAACGTCTAGCTATTGCAATTATTGTGAGGCAAGTATCTTTATGAACAGCGGAGTAGGCTACCTGAAACAGATTTCTTTAGGTATATCACAAGTAGTCCTGATTATGCTACAGAAGACATTGTCCTATTACCCGGCGCCTCTAGATATTTGGTAGAACTGAGTAGGGTTGGCAAGCTATCCTATATTATGGGTACTTACAGGGCTGAATAGGTGGGAGTCACCATGAGGGCTCCCTGTGGAGAGGTAGGGTAATGGACGGTATGGCCCTGGTGGTCATAAAAAGGACATTCACCGTCCTTTTGACGTGTGCAGAACAACAATGAAGAGATACACCTTTTGTTTCTCACAGAACTATCCCCAACATGCTCACATTGCTACAGCAGTTTATAGATCTACTCCTAGCAAGCCTACAGACACTAAGAGAAGAGCTAGAAAGACACTAAGAGGAGAGCTAGAAAGACACTAAGAGGAGATCCTAAGTGGAGAGCTAGAAAGACACTAAGAGGAGAGCTAGAAAGACACCAAAAGGAGAGCTAGAAGGATGGATCCAATAATGTCAAATCTAAGGTGAGAAAACTATGTAAACTGATGGATTTCCTGTGACAAGAGTAATTCATTTTTTAAATAACTTTTAGGTATATGACCGAAGTGATATCAGAACTACCCCCCAGACATCTCCCCCCTACCATCTACCCTCTTTGGCATCTGGCCCCTAGGATATCTATCCCCTTTGACTTTTACCCTCTATGACTTCTATCCCTGGGGACATACACCCCCTCCACATGATGTGACTCAACCATATGTGCATGTAGATGGGGTGGATGTCCTCCAGGGGTAGAAGTCCTAGAGGGTAAAAGTCCAAGGTATGTCCAAGGGGGTAGATAGTAGGGGGTCGATGTCCAGGGGGTACTTGTCCCAGAAGTAATCTGAAGTATACTCCCCTAAAAGTATTAGGAAGCTACATTCAGTGGCCATGTTTTATGGGCAATAATGTCGTGTTTTATGATTCAAATTTATATGATTTGTTTCCATTTGTTTGGAACTGTTAATTTTATTTAATCAAAGTTACGTAGCCACACCTTGGCATGAAGTTTCCGCAAATGACGTGATTAGAACACACTAAATCTATCAATCTGGCTCTACTAAGAAACAACATAGAATTCATAAGTTAGTCAAATCAGAAGGCCAATGTGCAGTGGTTTACACAGTTCAGCTACTGGATCTGTTTGCAGGGTTAGGTAAAAAGATGGGATGACTGGCACATTAAGCCGCCCCGCTTTAGCTGTATATTTTGTGGCTTCAACGGGAATAGATGATGCAAACAGAAGAAGTGGATGACTAAAGACTTTTTTTTCAATGACCATTTTCTCTGTGTGTCGAATGATGGATTTGAAAAGAGAATTCATACTCACCGTCCACTGGCCCTATTTCCTATAATAGCCGATTTAGGCCCAGTGGATGGTGGCCATTAATTAATAGGGGTCGTTGGTGGGATTGATATTCTTCGTATGGAAATATCTCCATTAGAAATAATATCAAATCAAGCCGGGAACATAACAGGGAATTCCTCTCTTTTCATTATATTTTAAATAGATAAAGGAATACATATAAACTCACTTATGTTTAATGAGAACTAAAAGTGTGGTCTACTCTTTACACCCGGACGAATCTATCTTAATGACAGCTCAATACTAAATTTGAAAATAGACAAGTTCTTGTTCGGCAATTCTATTAAAGTCATTTGCTGAAGAAAATGTCATTCTTCATTTCCCATATGAGAAAGGATTAATAACTGGAGTGTCTACTTTTGTAAAACTCAAATCTGACAAACTATCGTTGCATGTACTATTTATTTCTCGTTTGTCTATAAACCTAAAACTCAATCGTCCTGATGCCATGGTTTTAACAATCAAAGTGATGTACTTAAGACTGTCATAAAACTAGTTTCTACAATTATTCTATTATTATCAGCAAACCAATGAAAACTTAAGAACTGTTTTAAAATCTTCTTTGCTCAACCACTGAATGAAGATTAATATTGTCTCGCCTCTAAGCAAGCTTTATGTGTTTAGAAAACAACCGCAATACGTGAGAAAACGAAAGTACTGAATGAGACACATGACTTGACTTGTATTCCGTCTGATCTTTTTAAGTACATTCAAAATAACCACCACATGGATATGAACCTTCATTCAGACTTTGAAATACCAACTTTAATAAAGCCCATGCTAAGTCAATATAACCTTAACTAGCATTCTCTAATTTACTTTACATATATACAATGAACATCCATATCTAACCCATTAAGATCAATTTAAAGATTAGACCAACGACTATCCTTAGCTATCGAGGACCATTATTAGTAAATTTAACACACATTATTAAGTGTCAAAACACATAACAAAACACCCATTGGATAAGATAACTTCTATGATTTAAGTGAAAGGTATGTATCATTTTCAAGTTAGGGAATATAATAACTTTTAGAATCAATGCCTCTTTGATGAGCTATTGTAAGGTTATTACTGGATCAACCACTTACATGTATAGTCAATAGATTTATCAACAAACCCGGTTCTACTTGGATTCAAGTAATACCCTTGGGTAATCCTGTTACAACAGCTAATAGGTATGGCTCGGGACCATGTGATTGCAATAAGATAATGAGTCAGGATTAGGTTTGGGACAGGTTTGGGACAGGTGACTGAGGTCACTCTGAAGATCTACCCGGAACCGAAGTATGCATATAAGAGGAACCAAACTGGTATACAGAATGGAGGGTATATACAGGTAACACCAAGAACACCATGAGGGGACATGTTCGGGACAACTGAACCTGAACTAGGGTCAGGTGGCATTAGCCATTCAGGTGACTGGAACTGGACCCAAACTGAGTAGATTAGTGTGATAGGGTGTATCAGGGTCGTTAGCGTCCAATTCTGTGTGTTTAGTAACTTGTAGATTGTCGAAATTTAGGGCCCCGATCCTCGCTGGCTCCCGGCGTGCTTTGTTCAAAATGGCCGGGGACAGTGAGGATCAACAAGGCGCTTCGCTGGAGTGTAATTTCATCGATTATGGGAATAATGTACCCGGTAAGTCCGCAAACACTACTGTTATCGCTTCTCCTCGTCTTGTTGTACCTGCGAGTGAGGTTTCAGACAGCTCAGTGTCCGCGTTGAGTCGAAATCGCTCCGTTTGTACTTTGTCTTCTGCTGGTCTGGCTGTAAACAACGCGGACAGGGTAGAGATGTCGCCAAATGACAATAACTATGTTGGTCTTGTCGTTTCTGGTCTGTTACAGCCTCAGGAAGGCGATGAAATTAACGTTGGTTATGAATATATTGAACCTGTGGTCGGTCTAGGCCAATGACAGGCCGCTGTTGTCAGTTACAGTACTGTAAGTTCACCCGAGGAACATAAGTGTTCGCCCGGCAAACATGAATGTCTTGCCAGTTCACAAGTAAAGTGTGCACTCAGTGAGGACCCTAGGGACAAAGCATTGTTTAGCAACCCAGACTCTCCATGTGACTTAGTGTCATTCAGTGATGTGTGTGCAAATGGCCTAGGCCTAGATTTTGATGACAGTGTTGATGAACAGGACTTAGGTCCAAACTTTTTTACCCCTTTTGGGAAGACAGATAGTTGTGATGCCCTTGGGCAGATTCAAAACAGCTCTGGGGCTGTTACTGTAAATGTCAATCTAAATGGTGCATTGCCCTTAGGGGTGAGAACTCTGGTAGCATGTGTATGTATTGAGGACTGTGTAGTGGAAGTATTCAGTGATTGTGTACTGGGCACCTGCAGTTGTGTTCACCCTTGTAGGCCCTGTAGTTTCCCAACTCAAGCCTTGTAGAGTAGCGGCTGAGTATGTGTTGTTCCCGAATGCTATGTGCTCTGAGGATGATTTTGTACTGAGGGGTATAAATGTAAGAATGTGATCGCAATGTCTCTGCTGCGTGAACTGTTCTGGATGTGTTTTGTGTTTAACATTAGAATTGTGTGTTGTTACCTTCGCTCCAAGGAGAATGTGGTGGCTGACTTCATTTCAAGGTTGTCCTACCCAGGTGTAGCCCAAATTGATCCCCATTCAAAGACTTTGTGCCTCTATATAACATTTATGTGCCGCAAGTTCAAGTACTCATCCATCACCCAGTATGTTAGTGCAGTGGTCTATCTACAGAAGCTACAGGGCCTGGTCCCAGTGTCAACCAAAGACTTCTCTGTGTCTCGCACCATGGCGGGTGCGCGGAGGTCGTTGGGTGATCAAGTCAAGCAGGCTGTGTCCTTTTCGCCTAGAGACTTGTCGAGGATATATCAGTTTCTAGATATGTCCTTGTCTCGTGATCTGTACTTGTGGACTGCAGCCATTATGGCCTTCAGAGGACTGTTGAGAAAGGCCCATGTGACGGTGGATGAACTGGGGCGTCCTGCTGAGGTTGAATAAAACCAAGACTATACAGTATGGGGAGAGATCATTGGAGATCCCCTTTAGCTATGCCCATGATTCTATATTTTGTGTAGCTACATACGTGAAGCATCTCATAGTAAGCCTTCATCTTCACCGTCTGACTATTTGTTCCAGTATAGGACCGGCAGCGGTCGCACACCGCAGACCTACGGTGTGTTTTCTGCACGACTAAGAGTCTTAGCAGTCGTGTTGGTCTCAACAATATTTCCAGCCATTCGCTGCGGAGAGGGGGGGGGCCTCCTTCCTATTTTCTATCGGTTTCACCCTGGTGGAGATCAAGTCCAGGGGAGACTGGAGGTCCCTTGCTGTTTTATTGGATTTGACAGACACCCTGGAGAGAAAGGTTTCCAAAGACAAAACTGTCGTCGACTTTCTAGCAGTTTCTAGATAATTCCTTACCCTATTTGTGTTTGGGTGTTGGGTGGTCAAATCTACCCAAATTGGTCAATCAATTATCTATTATTGTTGTTTATCATGTGTCAGTTAGGTCAGCTTTATTGTGTATATAATCACTCCATAATTATATAAGTTTAATGCTACCGGTATGACACTGTTGGTTATATATCATATTTAGGTTTATACTAAGCCTTTCCTGCCTGCTGGCTCTGTATGCCCCAGGCCAGGGTCTAGGTTGTCCTTGTTCACTGGACCATAGCCTACTACAGGGATCCACATCGGTGTATTTTTTTTCACATTAATAAATAAGGGGTGATTAAATCTACCCAAATTGGTCAATCAATTATATATTGTTGTTGTCATGTGTCAGTTAGGTCAGCTTTATTCAGAGTAATGTGGTGGTTTAGAAACCCAAATATCTACAAAATGCTGTATATGTAGGACAGTTGCTCTAAATGGGTTAACCAAGCGATTGTTTAATGAGGGAAGTGATATTCCAAGGAGTATACCTGATTAGCAGAAGTATATCGTCGGTATTGTCATGGTCATGTTAGGAAGAGTATACATCCTATGATGATGTGCCTCTAGATGTTGGGTAGGTATGAGTGGGAGGGTAGATTTACAAGGCTGTATGGACGGGAGTCAACATGAGGACTCCCTATGGAGAGCCCGGGTAATGGAAGGGGTGGGCCTGGTGGTCATAAAAAAGACATTCACCGTCCTTTTGACGCGTGCAGGACAACAATGAAGAGCTACACCTTCAGCCTCTCACAGAACTGTCCACAACAAGCTCACATTGCCAGAGCTGCTCAAAGTAGGACTACAGCCACTGGGAGTAGCTCATAATGTAGGATGAACCATTTGTGATATATCATACATAGTCAAAAATAATTTTCTTTTTCTCTAGAAACTAATATAAATAAACTCGACTGGCGGACAAATGACTGGAAAATTATTTTCTCAAAACACATCTTATATTCTTGAAATGAGAAAATAATTTTTGCCTGTGTATGCCTGATGTTAAAAGCTACGCAGGTGAAATGTTTAAGGTATACTCATCTGTGTATTGTTGGTGAAAAAAGTAGCTATTATCACCTTAAATGGTTCTGTAAATGGTAGTCACATTCAGTGCATGGGTTTTAGTATGGATAAGACAGGATTCAATTGTTGCTGAAGACACCACATGAATGATGACACAGTGTAGCACTCCTGATAGCTCGGTTCTGCTCTCGGAACGCACAATTTTGTCACTGGATACTATGGCCTGTGGGAATCATAAAAATACATGAGGATATTTGATATCCTCGTAGCATCCATGCATAATGCAGGCCATTAATCCTATGCATGGATCCTAATTTTATTAAAGTACACAATATGTTCAAAAACGTGCCCACATATCTCAAAATGACATCAATGCCTGCAGGTATGGGTGTCTTGTAAAATTCAGCATATCCACTGGTTTAACAATCCACTGGTTTAATAACTTCCTATTTCCCGAATGATAATCGTCCATATATACCCACAATATAATACGAAGTGGTGAAATATTAAGGCTAAAGGTGGAGCATGCACTTTTATATTCAAAAAGGCCACCATAATGAAGGATGAAGTAGTGTTCACCGATACCATTGTAACTTCATGATCTATTACCCACAAGGCATGCAACTACTGCCAAAAAAACTCGAAATGGCAAGTTGGGATATTGAGGGGTCGACACTATTTTTACACAGTAGTTGGGGTTAAAACAGTTTACAGTTTTTTTTGTTAAAATGTTTAAAATGTAAAATGTAATTATTAGCTTTCACACAAAACGTGACGCTTAAATACTTACCTATTAGAGGGTTGCCTTTTGTATTTCAGTTTTATGCAGTCTAGCATGGACAAAACATAGCCCTTACTGCCAAGAAAGATCTTAAGAGGAGGATGGTTGTCGCGCACTTTATCATTCTTTTGCCCAAGAAATCATTAAGAAAAACATGTTGAAATATCATAATTGGAATCATTATCATGACAAGCACCGATAAACAGCAACAGCAATGTTGTTGGCGTCTAATCTATTTGGCCATGAGACACTTTTTTTTAAAAGAAGTCATCAGATCACCAACTCACTTAACCATACTGTCCTACATGTACAACACTTTTGATAGGTCACTCAATTTGTCATTAATTATCAATGAAAACACGACCAATTGATATAATTCTTTCAGCTACCTGCTCTCTGATATATTTATCATGCCTGGTTAAGTCCGTTTTATATCTTTTCAATGAGAATAAGGTGGATATCGAAATAATGTAACAAAGATCTAGCTCGTCTAATATATATATAAGCCTAAATCTGGCAATAATACATGATAAAATCTATTTTTCACCACAAAAAAAATGGTAAGATTTAAGTTGATACATTTAGCTATCCCTCACCCGTAGCAAATTAGCATAAGTAATATATTAACTAGATTTTCAAATTTGTCATTAGATCTTCGGCACTTAGCCTACATTGCCATTACTTCTATGTCACATATCTTCAAATTGCTTCAGATTAGGAAAGCTGGGGTCGTACCTCAGAAGCCAAAAAAACCCAGCAAAAATTAAGTCAAATCTAAGTGGGTTAAAAATTTCTTCACACGCTTATTGGGATGACTACAGAACTAAAACATCTATGGCTGATGAGAGGACTACAGAAATAAAACATCAATGGCTGATGAGAAATTTTGACTTTACTTTACTCTTCATTATCATTCATGATTATAGTCATCACTTCAAGACAAAAATAACTTGACTAGGCTGAACGCCCCTATTAAAGTTAATCTTTTATATGGTTCAAACAGTCTACAATAAACCAACGTTTAAAAAGTTTTAGAGAGAAGCTATGTCAACGTTTTGTATCAGGCTGTGTCTCACGACCTTGGGCCAATGTTTTCATCTCTGACCGGGTGCCAGCTCTGACCGGGTACCAGCTCTGGTCAGAGACAAAAAACATTGGCGCAAGGTCGTGAGACACAGCCATCAATAAAACTAGGAAGAACTAACTATTAGGTTCTCAAATTACTGCTTCGAGATAATATATGCCATGCATAGTACGTATGCATAAGCAAAGCTTAGTGAAATAATATTGGGTCAAGCAGGAGTAGAAGGGAATGCTGTATTTAGTTGTGCACTTAATGATAACACGGGGGGGGGGGGGGGGTTAGTTCTTGACGAAGTACATGAAGGTTCGATCCTGTACAATTTCAAATTGAAGTTTTAAACATAATAATATTTTCCTCTGTCTGTCAAAATATCCTGAAACTATTCTCACCTCAGTTGATATATCTAATCAGACATCCAAAAAGAATGTGCCCACAGAGGCACACATACGACTCGGATCCCCTCCCAGGCTGATTACAGAGCAGCTCAGTAGACCATTCAAGGAGCTGCTCAAAGAGGAGCTGCTCACCCTCCGAGCTACCGGGGCCACGGGCGTATTACATCAAGGACGGTCTCATCTAATGAGCAATATCTATTATGGGGGCGGCCGTAAAGGCAGGGTTGTGGCCGGGGTGACCACCAGGTTCAGGCCCCGGTGTTCCTCACCATCTAATATTTACCAGCCTGGGCCTCGGTGTGGATCCTATTAAAGCTGGGAGCGCCTTCACGGGGGGTATCTCCATACTGGAGGAACGTGGGGAATCTCATGGGTGGTGGGGGTATGGACGGTATGGTAGGTGTTGAGTTGCATACAGGACTGGAAGGTGTATGGGTGCTTTGGCTGGGTGTGCGGGTGAGATAGATCTAAGAAGGGGCTCTGAGGGGAGGGTGTTGGCCTCTGTCGTTCTCTGGGGGAAATGAGGCTTCGTCTGTAGGAAAATGGGTGCTTGGGGGGGTGGGGGAGGGGGAGGGGTGAGATGGGGAGTGGGGTAGGCTGACGTACTAAAGATACCAGTGGGAAGAGGGCTGTGGATATGTACGACATCGCATTTCACCCACATAAAATTTTCACCATTGGCAATTTGGCGCTCCTTGAACGACACCCTGGAGCGTTGAGATTGCTGTTCTCGAGGTATGGCTTTTAGGAGAACAATCTAGGGCCTATCTATAGAAGGCCGAATAGCCTGTATCACCGCACCTATTATTGTTAGTGTCTATACTGCTATATGACTATGATTGCTTCCCTTGTCGGGTAGCCGACAGAGGGAATAGCAGTGCTTTTCCTGTCTTGCTGTCATATAAATTATAGCTTGTGTAGGGTCGGTTCCCAGCCATAGCTTAGAGCTGCGCAGTAATGTTATATACCTACATAGAGCCTGCACACATCAACTGTATCATATATAGAGACAGCTACACAGCGAGGAGGCTGGCTGAGCTATACATGCCGACATCTCTGAAGAAAATCACATAGCGATACTGAGGTTACATTTCTGTGTGGAGATATTAACATTTGACTTCAAAAGATAGAAGATGCTGATGTGCCTTCAACAGCGTTTGTGAGTTGGCTGGGAAATTGGGAGCGAGGAGAAGACATTTATAGCAACTGCAACAGTAGTATGGCGGAAGATACTGTGGCTTACTATTGTACGTGATACTTGGACAAAAAAAGGAGAAAACATTGCCAAGCTGTTAAAGTGCGTGTGCTTCGAGGCAACCTTTAGTAATAAGCTTAGGGCTGTCACTCCCCAAGGCGAGGTTTCCATAGTACAGCTATTAGTTGGTGTAGGGGTTATGGGTTTATACATGACACTGTACGATAAGATGTTTTATGATTCAATATACATACGGATAAAAATAAATGTATCATGAACATTAACAACAGGTGGACAGAACTAGCCAGTTATTGCATCTGTGTGCGCGGCTGAGCCATCCAATGAGGAAGGGCAAATCTGAGTGCAAAATGATCCAAAAATATCAAGGAATTGCAGTTTGTGTATTACAGGCTAACCGCCCAATAGTGTATAGGAACCAATGCCTCACAGTCCACGACCTTACAGCAATAATGCAATACATACCCCACTCCTACAATGGGATGATCTAATAGATTATTTCCCTTCCTTGACTAACGGCACTGGCATAATAAGATGTATAATATGGACATGGTCCTCCAACCCACAGTGAGTGAGTACATAATCACCTCTATACCTACAACCATACATCCCTATCACCGTCCTTGCTGGATGTGTGATGTTCTTAGGTCAGAGGCCTCACACGTGGCCGCGCCTGTATACCTAATTGGTGTCTCTGCAAAGGCTCAGTCTTACCCTAGGGGGAGCCTTGTCTAATTATTTTGCTGAATGGATTTCGTTAGCGGCCCGTTCCGGTTATGACTGTCATTGGCGATCATCCTGCTCATTAGGGGCCGGATGTCTGGAAGTACATATCGATCCTGCGAATCAAACTAATCAAGCCGCGGCCCTTTGCTGTAGATTGCCGCTCATTAGCCCAAGGCGTTCTACGTACCGATCCGCAGGGGCTTTCGGTTGGGGTCTTTCGGGTACCATAGAATGGTGGTGTATTTTGGTATACATATAGAATACTGTTGTGTTAATATGAACATGTACTACAAATCAACCATTTCCCTACCAGAGTGAGATATGAGTCATCTGGTAGACTCGGGCAGTATCATAATATACGTATTATCTCACTGCTTTAAGGAGTGGCTTTTGTCCATTAATTGACCCATTTCAGCAGGAATCAATATCAGCGTTTTTTAATTCTTTATTCTGTTATGTGACAAACTGATGATTATGTTTACACACAATTACGGCAACTTTGGTTGTAACTATTGCATGTGTGTGGAATGTGAACATCAATAAAATGACTCCCCAACATTGATCCAAAACTGGACCAACATGCGAGCAATATCATCGTTAATTTTGCAAGCATGGCCCAGCGTATCTAACGAGTGATTGCAATGACAGTACATTTAATATGTTGTATCAGAATTAGTTTTGCCTTCATTTAGCCAACATTGGCTAAACGACTGCAATGTCGCCAATAGTTGCCGGCATTGGCCTAATGTAGCCTACGCTTACTATCGAAACGTTTTGGTTTGCACAGAATCTAGCCTTATCTTTTCTCATTGTCTTTGCGTTGCCGAAGCCATGTTTTCCGAACACTTCCGGGAATAATGGCGGAACATGTGAGGGCCTGAGCCAGGAGAGGTGGGGAAGAGAAATACTGGGGTGTCGTCGACCTGTCCCTACTCCTCTACCATTGTGGTTTGCTAGATGGCCGATGGTGGCACCGTCTAACCTGCCTGATACATATGGCGGGGACCACCAATGGGCTTATTAGCAGACATATGCCTTCCAAAGCCGCTGCCGACAGAAACCACACCACTGGCACTGCAATAAACCTGGTATAAAATGAGACATATCGCTGCCTTTTCATTACCTTATCACTTCTTTTTCACCTGGCAATTTAACCGAGCGGCAGCCACTGTGTATTCTTTTAACAAGGACATCGAGACGTTCAGATGAGAAGAAAAACTCAACAGGCAAAGCATTCATTTTGTGGTTCTCAATAGAACAAACCACCAAAGGTCAGGAGCATGCAGGCATGTCCATCCATTGTCGGAGGAGCACTGCCTACGTTCTGAATGATTTAATCCCTAGCACTGATTGTTCGTGGAGGGAGCAAGCCAAGGGTCTGATGAGGATCTGATGTTTAGGGAGGGAGAGGTCTGGCTCAGCCTTTTAGGCCCTCCATTAACGCCTACCTGGCGTTAACCCAGCCTGATGCCATGTTCCTGATGGAGGCTCAGCCGCCCTAACGTCTGAGTCCTCACTCTTGACAACCGATGGGGAGGCGTCAATGGGAGATCCACCCATTATCACTCAGTAGTCCCACGAGCTCGTCCCCTCCTGCTGAAAGCCCATGGAGGTGGCCAAATATGGCTGATCACTCCAGGGTGATAGGTGATGTATTCTAAAAGGGGGGGGGCTGCACAAGGAGCTGAGTACTGCCCATTGACCACAGTGTTTAAGGTGGTTGCCTACCATTATGAATATGTTCATTGCGATGATTTCTGCGCAGCTGATGTGTCTAGCTCTCATATGTAGCAGTATGTAAAAATAGAGAAAGGCCTGAGCAAGGGGCGAACACACAACCCCAGTGTGTAAGTGCTGTGCTGATTCTATTAGGCCGCAGAGGCTGGTCTGCAAGTGGACATACATGTAACCTTCTCTATACTACCTTTCGATTAATAGAATATCATTATTTTTCATTTAAATTGCCCAAAACCACTGAATTATGCCCGGGACCATATGTCTAAATTGATACTATCATTTCAAAAATGACCTGCAGAATATTTTCGTTGATTTTAAGAAACATGATGATACTTTTACTACCATTACTCACGAAATAGATGAGTTCCTGGTCTAATGCTGAAGAAATAGTTTTATTTGTCAAAATTTGATACTAAAAAAAAGCAGCTCGGGACCTCCTACTTTTCTTTTCACTGTTTGGTTCCAAATTATGTAAAGTATATTGGGTAGATATTAGGAATAAATCTAGATACTTTCAACCCAAGATAGGCAACCACCTTAAGGTCCATTGTGTTAGTCTTTGATGGTGTCAGCATTATGTAATTCACACTGTAAGTGATGGCCAGGAAAAATAGAGTTAGCAGTGACCATACATCAAAGTGCAGATCTATTATTGGTTGCAACACAATTGCTTTACTTCTCGGTGGTTTCTTCTGGCTGCCTCAATCCGTTTCCGCCTGCCATATAATCCAATTTGATACACATTTATCAACAGCGCCCAGGGCAGCCCCAGATCTCTGGACTGTGTGGAAGGAGGGTGGTCGCTGGTGCATATTTATTCACCTCACCAACTGATCGTCTTGAATAAAAGAAAACCGCTGTATTTTCATTATTGCTGCTATATACAGATGAATAGACAGAGCATTAAAGCAGGCGCAGACGGCTTGTGTAGGCACCCAACAACCACTATCGCTCTGCTTCAAGACCGCCATTTGCGCTACGCCCCTTTATCAATGGGCTTTCTACCTCAAGACTTAAGAACAATCGGCCCTCGCAGGCTCAATGCCAGATTTCCCCTACGGAGGGACATCATGCCATGAGAGTCCCTCCTATCTGCTATAGCCTCACCCTAGGCTGTGATATCTTTCCAGCTGAGCGCGTTGGTTATATGTACTGCACATGGCTACCTCCTATTGTTATCCTCTATGAGGCACCCATGCTCCAAGCTATGAGGATGGAAGATAAAGGAAGGAAGGGAGTGGGTGTGCAATTGGGTATTTAGGTATAAGAAGGAGGTGGTCTGGTGCTCCAGCCAGTTCTCCTGTCATTTCCCCCGAGATTCTGCATAGTCTCAGCTCTATGCTGTGGGCTAAAACACTCCAGCCCCTATAGCAGATGTCAACTTTAATCGCAGCTCCACCTCAGCTGGCCTATCTCACTGGGACCGGCTCTTATTTTCCTTTATTATCGCCCATAGATGGCGCTGGCCCCCGGCAGTCCACTGTAAATTTAATAGACAAATGCTGGTCCCAAACGGCCTGAGTCATTCCTCATTTGACGTTTTGTCCTCCCTGGTCCTCCGCTTAGGGCCCGTAACTTCACATCTATCCTCGTCCTGGGGATCTGATTATGACGTTAACATGGCCATTACCATGCCTCCTTGCAGAGTTTATCACATGTTTATTGGGCCATCTCATAAAATAATATCCTGAATTAACCTGTGGAAATTCCCCATGTGGCACATCCTGCTTTGCATAGAAAGCTATGAAGTGAAATAAAGTGTCACATATTAAAGTAATCACTACAATATACAGCAGCGCGTCCTTAAAATGTTGGTAGTTATGTATTGCATACACTCAACAAAGGGCCACCACAATACATACATGTACTGTTATCTAGAAGAGCGGTTCCACTCAGATAAAAATTAGCCTGGTGGCATAGGATTTGTCACTACATCTACGCAGAAAAGAAAAAAAACTGACTGCATGTCTCGAAAACCCAATTAATCAAAGGGCTCACTGGGATCTCTATGGTGAAAACAGAATTGAAATACCATATCCAAGATCATACAATGTGAGCAGATGTATGGTCATTTGGCACTTAGCATAAATAGTTCTAAAACAAAAGGACATCGATATTACTGATATTTTGGATCAAACGAGGCACATTGTATATGAAGTATTACTAGTGTAAGCATTAATGTTGGAACTGTGTTTGACTTAAGTTTGTATAACATGCCAAGAGTAGTACACACATTAATGTAAGAAGTATATAACCTGCAAAAACTCTAGCTTTGTGTTACAGTATAAATAATAATCTTTACACAAAAGGCTTAACGTTACTGTAAGGCAATGATTAAACAGGGCAGACAAGAGGCAGACAAAAGGTCAGGCCTGCAGCAATTTGTAAATGACACAGAACTGTGGAATAAAAGCGGAAAGTGACTTTCTTTCTTTGTGAAAAATAATCTTGACTCCTTCGCAGCTGTAAAATGATGTTTAAGAATCAATTGTTCAGGCCTCTCTTGTGGGTATAGAGCCAAAAAACTAAGATTGGATGAAAAATGAAGACCAATAAAACCAATTCTACTTTGCTTTACTGCAAAAACATGGCTGAAGTCTGCCAATGAAAGAAGCAATTTAAGAAACAGCTGATAAAACAGGAAGTGAAAAATAAGGTTCCCGCTGAAAAGTTCTTACACCGATCTATACTAAAATCTTTTCAGAGTCTCTCTTAAGGTAAAAGATGGCAGGGGGGCCAAGGGCACTTAAAAAAAGGTTTGAGGCAGAAAAATAAAAACTTAAAGCCAACCAGTGTCTGACCCCAGGCCATTTCTCCAGTGTGGTGAGAGGGGGACAGTGATCAGTAGGGAGGGAAGGAAGATGGGAGCAGACCCTCCGGGTGGCCAACATTGACTGGTGCCAGCAGGGGGCAGAGAGTCAGCGTAGCAGCCTCACAGCTCCTCTTTCTGAACCCATCCTGACACGCCCCTACCTGCTGCTCACACACTATCACACACACATTCAAAAGAACCCGATACATTACATACTATTCACCCACCCACCCAACTACACCGACACAGATCCACGCCTACTACCTTATGCTCTTTTAACTACCCCACCCTATTACAATCCCCTTACACCCACCCACTGACTGCCCTTGAATCTTTCCACTGGAACTATCCTGACCCCTCCTTCTGCAGATCCACACCTATGCAGATCCACCCCAACTATAATTTAACCCATAAACACCACCCCTTCCATTACAATCCCCACCATCACTTGACATATCCTTAGGCCTCCCCATCTTTGGTCTCTGGTGGTGCCATTCATAGTGGTAGTCCCTCGACTGTCAGGACTTGGTTCTGGTATGGTGGTAAGGTGGTGGTGGGTTGGCAGCTGTGCTAAGAGCTGGTTGTGGTGGTGGTAGTGCAGAGCCAGTGGTAGCAGTGGTGCTGGAGAGATTAACATCCAGAGCTACATTAGTGACTGCCCTCAGGCCTGGGAAACGCTCCTTCGGACGGACAGCCAACAAACCGGCCGACACCAGCCAACGTACTCCAACACTCCCAAGTCTTCAGGGCTGCTGAGTGGAAAAAAACGTACTGACATAGCTCGACTACACACCCAACTATTGAGGTAGGATCTATGCCAACAGTGTAGAGTGCATCGGTATCTTTTTTGTGTTGTGTGCGAATAAACTATTGGAAATGAGGTTTTACATAATGAAATGTATAGGATTTCTATCTGTTAAGAGCCACTTTACTATAGCAACTTCCTGTTATAGCAGTATACATAGGAATGTCTTCCTGAGAAAATATAGATACAGATCTATGTGAGCTTGACTGCGGTTGGAGATTGGAGGAATGATGAAGCATGATTTGATACTTCACAATCTAATCACCCTGACACAAAAATAAGTATGAGTAAACAATGTTGTGATTACTTTCACTTGAGAAAGCAACACACAATAAACAGGGCAAAGCAAACTAATCTCCTCCGGATACATGTCCAATGACATGATATTGTTAATGCGCTAACCTAATTTTTATAGGAGTTTATTAATAACCATGGCCCGGTAGACCCAAGCTGTTTTGCTGACAGCCCGGGGCTGTATGAGGTCCCATACAAGGGAATAATTGTATCTCAGTATGATCCTGCACCCAATCTCACCCATCCACCTACTTTCTGCCATTAGACCTTTAACTAAAATGTTGATGCCCCACCTCCTACCAGGGCAAGGGCCCCCACTGCTCTGCCCTTTACCCTCTACCATAGAACTGCTAGTAGCATCATCAAATTAGGGTTTGGCTCAGGCGGATTTATCACCGGAATTCCCTGCACTAGCCTAGGCAGAAGGTAGGCCTAATTGGAACGGTGATAACATTATTAATCTCGCCCCACTAGTAGAAAACATGTCAGCCTGCTGCTCCAGGCTAACCTGACAGAGACGGTGGAAAGTTGGAATAACCTCATTGACTCCCCACAGTCAATGCTCAAGGTGTTCCAGCACGACATGTCACGAACATGAAACAAAGGATGGTCCTTAGAGAAAAAGATTTCCCCCTAAGGCCATCACATTGTGAGGTTTTCACAGGAGCCATGAGACCAAGAGTCATCTAAGAAGAGAGCAAAGCATATTAATCCGTGTTCAGCCCTTCCCAGATTTTCACTCTCTTACTATAGATGAAACAGTGAAGCCAGTGTTGCAAAACAAGCGGCAGTGTAGTACTAAATGGTAATGCCTAAAATTGTTTCTGCAGTAAGATGTATTGAGTATTGAGATTAGACATGAAAACTGATAGCTACGTTCATATTCCAATATTGAATGTGCATGCAAATTCTCCCAATGGCTCTGTCAATTCGGAAATTACTTCCTTATCCATTTATCTCATCAATTAATTTCCATATTCTCAATACAAAATGTAATTAACAGGAAGGAAGTGTGGCTAGCTGCAGAACAAATGCTTGAAATCTGATATCAGTGAACATTGAGAAAAGAGGTGATACCACACTATCTTCTATTTTCACATTGTTCCAGGAATTATACTTTTTCCTTTAGATTTATCTGTATCAGAATCTAATTTAAATATTATGCAATAGACCTTGGTGGAATATCAGTATTTCATAATGTTATGAATCTTGATATTCCATGCCATATTAGGATAATTGTGAGGATGTGCAAGTCCAGTGCACAGGGAATTGTGTGTTGGTTTATTTATTTTTCATCAGTGGAGGTGGATAGAGTTCCCAGCAGACTCTGCTCTGAACAAACCAACCCACATGTATTATTGATCTTGAAATCAGAGTCAGAGTCTCAATAGGGAATAAGGCCTGACGTTCGCAAAGCCAACGTCCTCTGTGTCCATCCGCGAAGCGTGGTTCTCATAGATTGTTTGTCGTTTTCAACTAAATATGAAAAATTGCTTTTAATGCAGCTTAGATCCTACTATTCAAAAAAAGTATAAACAAATCATTATTATCTTTAATGATATTCTTTATTTGCAACCCATCTTGACTGCTTCAATGTAGATACTATGGTGATAGAACAAGATAAATCCGGGCTAACACTGTTGAACCTAGAATTCTATCATTATTATTATGTGTGTTATAACTCATCACATAGGGGAATCGTTCAGGGCATTGTGATAAAACATTGGCATCCATGACTACTTTTGCCCTTCATTTGAGGTGCAATAGACCCAAATATTGGATAGACACTAGAGCGGATATTAGATCTTAAATCCAAGTGACTGCATTGCCCTAGGATGAGAAAGCTCCAATATGGAATACAACGTTTATTGGTCTGCTGGAACTGCTTCCCCAGCCATTGGCAAGTAAAACAACAGCTGCAACAGCACACTCAAATGAGTGTGAAATCTCATTATGTCGGTCACGTAGAGCCAGTTTTGGAAAACGACTGAACTCTTGGGCTTCCCATTGCTAATTACATTTTGATAGAAAGTGTCGGGGTGAAAAAATTATAACCACCTACTTCATGATTCATTATACTGAGAAGAAATTGGACCTTTAAAACGAGATTTTAACCAATTAAATTCGTCAATTTATGTCATAAGCTTCTTTGTGTTGGTCCTGAGGACCTGCTCAGGAAATGTGGGGCTTTGTGTTCTTGTTCTTTAGAACACACAATTTGCATCCCAGAATTCGGAGCTGCTTGTCTTGGTAATCTAACATCTCTGATGAAATACAACTGAAATTCCCATACACTAAATCACCTCAAATTTTACTATAATCTATATAAATCAACCGCTGATCATGATAAGGTTTAGTATACATATAAAGCAGTGGTTCCTTCATAAGAAGAGAAAGAGAATAGAATCCATGCTAGGTGTTGGCAGAGAGAAAAGTGTCATATTCTTGGTGGAGTGGTGACTTGGTTTATCTGGTTAAGTAACTAAACAATAAAGGCCTATGAGAAACCATTAATTGCTGTTGCATAAGTGCAGTGTGCAGTTGCAGCATTCTGTTCTAATTGTATGACCTTACCTAAAACATGTCTAATCTCTCTGACCACTAGCAACATATTATAAAGCAGAGAACAACCTGTCCTGTGAAGAGGATTTGCTGATAACAGTGGCAGTGCCATTAGCTGTTTGTTCCAAAGAAAGAATCTGTACATTTCGCAGAGGCTCTTTTGACATCTCTACATATGTCCCATTTTTAATATTACATAATTTTATACCGACCTATGAAATAGTGGTTAAAAGCTATAAATTAGTATAATGTATGGCATAAACAATCAAATCAATTCCAATAGGTATTTCCTCTTATAAATAGATAATTGTGTACCGTTTTCTTAGATATTGCCTACTGGGATATTCCGAGCCAAGTGCATTTCATTTTGAGGAAGACAACCTGTCCATTGTTGCCTTGCAGTAAACCTATTAAAATGGAGGCGCCTGATGACATATAAGAAAAGACCCACACAGTGCTATTCCGATTGCCATAATTATGTGCACTGAAAACCCAGGCGTATACGAAGGTACTCACTACAGAGAGTGATCATGCCTTTTTGTATGTTACTATACAACAATGTAACATATAGTCCAACTGCTCCATGTGATCTATTGGTTATTTATACACAAAGACACCTTTTATGTGTCTGAAGTGTGAGGATTGACAGTCATCTGTTATACATATCTGCTTTACTTGGCTTATCATGAAGACTAAGACATACTCTTAAAAAAGGATGGATGAATGAAGTTGATAATTAGGAGGGGGATAATTATAATAATATTGGTAGATATAATCTTTTAACAAGAAAACTTTGAATACCGTAAATTCTCGCTTAGAAGCCGCGGCTTGTACGCGAGTCAGACTCAGCTTTCTTTTGATACCAAACATGCCTATATAGGGTGCGGCTTATACGAGAGTTTTTATTAGTATACTACAGTACCAAGATCGCAATATTCAGACCCCCTCTGCGGCTTATATAATTTGTCAAAGTTAGGGGTGCGGCTTATACGCGAGTTAGGCTTATACGCGAGAATTTACGGTATTCAAGGTGGTCATCAAATTGTGTACCCAGGGTCTTCCTATTCACAACCTAGCATACTCTTTAATTTGGTCAAAAGGGTGATTATATTGATGACCTGGGTCCTCACTTGTGATCACTCTAAAGATCACCAGGGTACTACCCCTCTACGGCCCCTCAACACAATCAAAATGATCACCCAAAGTCCTCACTAGTGAGTGCTTATTATAACAGAGGGTTTTCAGTGTGGGGATGCCTTTCCATACTGAGATGTTTAAATTTCTGTTTGGATAACTACCCATCATATTGTGGAAGCTTTGAGGAAAGGCACCATCCAAAGTTGATATGGCCATTCATTCATTTAATGTCATATGATGTAATTTAATGATCCTAGTTCTCATATTAATTTTCATATTTCTTCTTTGCTATACTCTTAGTGCCCACACATTTCTTGCTCTATTTCAGTGGTCACCTCATCGGCTTATGCACTTTTCTAAATTACATTGATACACGTTCATACTCAACTGCTCACCATGGGGATAATACCATAAAGGTCCATGGTTAGCTTCAAAAAGTATGAAACTTGTACATGACTGTACAGAATGTAATAGTTCATCATCATATTCCTTTTTTAGTGACAATAATTATACTGCGGCTGCAAATAGTAAAGAAAATGGCTAAGTTGGAGAATTAAATAACCTGAAAATGTACAGCCCATATATTACTCCATATTACATTTTGTTCTTGTTTTAGATTCTTAATAAAGACTAAAAGTAATATACTGCTAGGGGTAATCTGTATCAGTACTGAACTGCTTTTTAAAGGTTTTAGTATCTAACTTCGAGCGGTCATATAACCTGCCTCTTTGTTATTGTCATGCCTGTACCCAAACTGCTAATGCTTTATAGACATCTAAAAATAGCACCAGCACCAAATATCACAGGTCAAAAGGACCAAAGCTAAAATCCAATATAGCTTAATGCAGTACGCCTATACTAGTATCTGAAATAGCATTACAGCTGTAGTGTACAACTGTACTGCCCCACTCCATATCATCCTCATGCTTAAATGCATTAGCCATTGGTCGTGATGCATGATAGATAATTCACCAGAGCTACATTCAAGTACCATGCTGCCCATATGTCGTTGATACACGGGCATGATGCATGAATGCAGCACTATGTAAATTTAAATGTACATTTATGCCAAGCATAGGGTTAAATCACATGGCCTATGCCTGGCACCCAGAGCTTGTAATATGCCTGAAATGAAAACTGCCCAAAAACCTACTCATGGACATCCCCAGGACCTGCTCCCAGTTTTCCCACTAGCCTGGCTACAGCAGGCTTTGCAGTTCGCTTGCACGAGCTAATTGGGTTCACACTCCATTAATTGGCCCTGGTAGCCATTGTGTTGGCTATCAACTCAGGGCCATCAGTTAGATGTGCAATGCCTACTCCAGAGTGTAAGGTTGTATGCCATCTACCCAATATGTTCCCTACAGGTTGCTGCTTGCTTTAAAATCCAATTTCCCATCGATCATACCACTCATGTGCTCTCCATCAACCTGAGTAACCTTTGTAGAGTGTATCAGTGTATATTGAGAGTGTGTCCTCTTATGAGACTAAGCTAGTTTATTATCAGCAATTGATTTATTTCAGAATGCAAGGTACTAATAATATTACAATCAT
Source organism: Harmothoe impar (assembly GCA_947462335.1). Taxonomy (NCBI): domain Eukaryota; kingdom Metazoa; phylum Annelida; class Polychaeta; order Phyllodocida; family Polynoidae; genus Harmothoe; species Harmothoe impar. Next base: position 60,395,512 of record OX381715.1, read on the forward strand.
GATTCAGATTAGCATCATATCAATTGGTAGAGTCTGACTTGCTGGGTGAGCTACCATTGGGAATCGTGCTAGTCCAGCTGATGGTCCCTATGAAGGGCAGGCTTAATGCTGAGAAACCCTTTTACTCTTGTATCCAGTGAGATTATTGATTAGTGATGGCATAACTGATGGGATTTTCTTCATCAAACTAACAGTGAGGTCCACAAAATGTCCAAAAGCGTTTGCCTATTACTAGAGATCTAGCTTAAATGACAAAATCGTTGAATAGCCAAATTAGATCTTACAAAGCAATATGTTCAATGAGGAACATATGGGTTAAATGAGGGACACGTAAATTATGCTCCCTTCATGGTTAGATAATATAGCAGTCTGATAAAGGTATGCTATATATGGAATGAGTTATAGCATACAAGATAATGACTTACAGACCATGGTTCCGTGAGATAAGAAAAGATGATATGATCACGTGCGACTGTAATACAATGGCCAGCACTTCAACAATAGCATTGCATTTAAGATTGTGTTGTATCTTACCTATTATTTCACATAGATCCCGGATTGAGCTATGTAAAAGTAGCAGCCTCTACTGTTTCCTCATTGGACCTTTACACTGACAGGCAAGTCAGTTCCACCAAGAAATCCATAGAACCAGGGCTTTGACGGGTCTGGAGGAAGACCTTCAATTCATAGATATAATGAGCCGCGGGCACCTAGACTCAGATTATGTTTGATATGCATTGGAGCCACAGACAGGTGTCAGGCCCACCTGTTGGTCTGCCAATTGTAGGGAACAGCCTAATCCCACGAGCACAATGTCCAATCTACCTGGAAGATCACGGCATTGGACTGCCACACCCACGGCAGGAGACAGCGACTAGATTTGTAATTAACCTAGTTTCGGAGAAATTCTGCTGTTTCCTACTGTATTTTAAATGCATGGTAAACTATGATTTTCTACATGTACAATGAAGCGACCGAATAGGCCTGATTGTTTATGGGGAATTAATAGTTCTTCCGGCATGACATATCAGAGATAGAGCAATCTCTGTTTTTATGCCTGCTTCAAACAAAGTCCAATATTGTATTAGGGGTTGTAGTATATTTTTGCATACCATACAGTTGAGCCACAAGGCCAAGACAAGATGACGATGCATATACAATAGTTGTGATGAAAATAGGAAATATTTCCGGACATGGAAGTTATCCCTGTGGTAGTTGCCTATCTGTCTTGCTGATACCATTTGCATGCTTTATACCTCCAGCACAACAAGATGTTCTTTGTTAGCAGTGCAATAAAAGACTGACGTACCTATGAATATGGAGGCGTGTAATACGATATATACAATAGACCCTGGGGATCTTATGATTCCCGATTGATGACAAAGGGGTCTCTATTCTTTTATAGTGGGTGGACCGTCTGCCATCAACATAGAAATATGCTTCAATGGGAATATTATAATGGAAAGAATGATAAGATAACAAAAGACCTCATGCCATTTCGGTAATTTCAGAAGGCGAACCCCAAACTTGGTATTGCAGTACACAATATTATATCTAATGGCATAATGTCGACTCTGGTTTTCTTACTTCATTTCTGTTCTGTTTGTGTTCATTTCCTTCACCATATAGGTATATCTGTCCATAGATATGAGCATATATAATTCTGATAAACCCTGACAGAACATGACAGTTGTTGTAATGTGCATAGGCAAATTGCAATGAATAGATAATATTGCATTTCACCATGGCCAACATGTTTAATTTGGATCCTGTGATCTCTGATGATTGAAAACCTCTTTTATCGAAAGAAAAACACACGGAATGACTCATTTATACACACACTTTATAGCTCATTGAAATCAGTCATGGAAGTTGTCAGTCAGCTAACCAAAGCTGAAAACTTGGGCTAGTGATGAAACATGAAATGGGACCTGCTCACTAAGCTGTTCACTGACCTGCTCCGCATTGCTGCTACTAACCAGGCTATAGTAGTAACTAGCCTGTAGCACCCACTCTAATTGGGTTCACACTCCATAAATTGGCCTGGGAAGCCATTGTGTTGGCTAATGACTCAAGCTGGTAGATGATTTACTCCTACTTCAAAATGCAACATTGTATGCAGATTGTGTAATATGGTCCTAAGGGATACTGCTTGTACCAGGGTAAGGTCATTGACTTATAGACAGAACTAGAAATATTCACGGAAACAACAGAATGTTTCCTTCAAATCTTCCTCATCCATCATCGCATTGCAGATTAATGATATGTAGTCTGCCTGTCGCCATCAGATGCACTGCTCCCCTAGGGTTGTGATATGGTATTGTTGTGCAGTGTCATTATGCATTGGTAATTCGGTGGCTTCATTACTAATGCACTCCATCGTTTATGTACCCCATATTTTATGACAACACATTAGCCTGTTGCCTTATCACTCATGCCACATGCATATATAAATCTCTCCCAAGAGAACCAAGGTGCAGTATCCCACAATTCCCAATCTTATCACAATCACTACCCAATTATCGTTGATGCAAGGTTCAGCAGGTACACTGACTTTAGTTAGAGCTAACTGGTAACTGCATAACAATGATCTTTACTTAGCCTTCCTATTTATTGAGGATCTACTCACAGAAGGACTCAAGAGATGGGCATTGGTGGCAATTTATTCCTCTTCTGATTAGCCCCTGGTAGCTGATCAGCATATTTGCCCTCTACACTGAAAATCCATAAGTTGAAAGGGTTAGTCAGTACAGACTATCCTAGGTTTGTCATATGTGTGTTAGTTATATTCAAAAATGACTGAGGAGTCAGTCAGTAGTGGCTAACCTAGGTTCATCATTGATGTGTTGTAGTTGTATACCACTAGTTGGTGCCACCTGTAAGATACTATGATGACCACTCAGTGGCTCCCCCTGGAAATTAAAAGACTAAGGTGGGTTGGTCAGTACTGACCAACCTGACAATAATAACTTACCTAGGTTGGTCGTATAGGGAGCCAAAAAAATTACTAGCTAGGTTAGGTACTAGTGACTGAGAGATCGGTCGTATAGGGAGCCTAGGAATGTCAGTGTAGTATCATTGAGCACCGAGACATTTCTGTATAACAGAAAGTGAACACTGGAATAGATCACTCCATAGAGACAGTGCCCTGCTAGGTGCTGTGATACTTATATAATGGAATTTAATTGATTGTGCTTTTTTAAGGGAAGACCAAAACCTCTTTTTTGATAATTATTAAGACTTGAACTTCGTTAGGACTATTAAGTACGATTGTCCAGACTTGGAAGTTTGGATGACCTCCAAGAGGATGTATGAGTGGATTTGCAAAGTAGGAATATTTGCTGATTGACAACATCAGCTAAGCACTGTCCGTTTTCCAGTTAGAGCCTATACTAATATTGGTAATATTATTACATCCAACATTTGTCCAAATGTCCATAATCATGTACTCTAGGTTCATAATATATAGTTGTTGGTTAGTTGCAAGCAGATATTCTCTTTCATGGCTTGTCTCTGAAAACAGAAAATATAGAGGCTTTGTGATTATTTTGTTGTTGCAGTGAGACATCTTGAATGAATGTCAACCGGCTTGGTGCATAATACTAATGTAGGAAGGGTTGTACACACAATGATATTATGATATCAATACCCCCATGGTGGAGTATTTCTTTAAAATGTTGAGCACTTTGGAGCTATATCATGGAATGCTCTATTACCAATGTGTAGGTCTCTCCCCCTCAACCCCAGCATCTAAAAAGGAATGGATAGAAAACTAAATACCAATTGTGTTAAGATAAGTTGTAATGTGATTTGCATAATATTCAAAAACCAAGTATTATGATAAGAGAAATGATCATGTAATGTTTGGTCTTGCATACGTATCATCAAACTCTAGTCAGTTTACAAGGAAACTGTCTCTCACGAAGTATAAGCAAATCCCCAAGTATTTCTTTATGTTCAGAATCATTGGGGAAACACATTTGTGTTATGCTCCTCACCCTCTTGTAAAAAGGGGATTGCCTTCCCAGTAAACAAAAAGCGTTGTACAACAGTTTATAACGTTATATGATGTTAAATAACGCTTCTTTAAGGCTCCTTACTATTGCATAACGTTAAATGAAATTTTATAACGTTATTTTGACGTAAAATAACGTTTTTTTGTTAGCTGGGTTATCCATTACTGCATTCTACGCGATGACATAATCAGAACAGGTATGAAGTCAGTCTATTGATATCGGTTTGAATGTAATTATTTCAAGTAGCTTACATATCTTCGCATTAAGCATTTTGTATCATCAGGCGTATTGTTGCATTTACAATATTGGTGTGAAGTATAAAGATTATCAGGATATCAGTCATTTTTATGACACATTGATGGAGGCACAGATAGAAAGTGATCAGTGATTCACTCCATCCTTATCATAATTGGTGTCTCTAGATTAATACCAAGGCAGTGTGTTCGTTTAATGAGGCAGTAATGAAAGTTTATGTTAATCTTATTGGCAGATAGCTGGCTTTTAAAATATGCATTATCATTAATTAGCACAGTTGATGGTAGCTACTGTGAAATCCACCAATTCATCAAGCTGAACAAGAAACACTGGAATAACCCCCTTTTTTAAAGTGTCCTATTAGGGAGTGCTCATTTTTTAAGAACAGGGGGGGGGCGGTGAGATTTCGCGCGGAGCGCGCGAAATTTTTTCACCCCCCCCTAGAGGGGTCAAAATTTTTTACCCCCCCCGGTAGGCCGAAAATCGTGCGCGTTCGCGCCCCTTTGTAGCATAGTAACACGCGGGCTTTTTCCCTCAAAACAGGTTGAATTTTTTTCACCTCCCCCCCAAGAGGGGTCTAAATTTTTTACCCCCCCCCCGGTCAAGGGGTCCAAATTTTTTACCCCCCCCCCAAATCCACCACCCCCCCTGTTGTTAAAAAATGAGCACTCCCTTAGATAGAACTATCACTTGCATTTACCTGCGTAAAATACTCTTGTTTTTGATTGTGGTTAACATTAGTTTGTATATTACTATCAGAAAGTATTCACATTAATGCATGATGTATAATGGCACAATAGATTTTATTTACAGAATAGAGAATGGCTGTTACACAAGAATATTAATGTTACTATATAGCAATAATTAAATAGAATACACCAGAGGCATGCTGAAGGTCAACCACCACATCAATTTGTAAGCAGTGCAAAGTTGCAGAATAAAAACAGTAAGCAACTTTCTTGCTTCGTCATAGAGAATCTTGCAGCAATAAAATGATATTCGCTTAATTGTCCAGGACTCTTTTGTGGTGATAGAGCTGAAAACTCATGCTAATGAAATACTGGCTTGATACTGATGGAAAAACATGACTGAAGACTGACTAAGAAAGAAGCAACTTTAGAAACAGCAGATGAAACAGGAAGCTGAAAAGGTTCCCACTTAAAGGTCCCAGTGGCAATCTATACTAAAATCTTTTCAGGATCCCTCTTAAGGTAACAGATGGCAGGGGGTCCAAGGGTACTTTGAAAAAAGGGTCTAGAGGCAGGGAAATAAAAACCTAAAGCCGTCCAGTTTCTGACCCCAGGCCATTTCTTCAGTGTGGTGAGAGGGGGATAGTGATCAGTAGGGAGGGTAGGAGGATGGGACCAGACCCTGTGGGTGGCCAAAAATTGACTAGTGCCAGCAGAGGACACAGAGTCAGAGAGGCACTCTTACAGCTCCTCTTCCTGAACCTACCCTGACACAACCCTAAACTGCTCACACACCATCACGCACACACACTCCTACAGAACCTATACACAATCCAAACCATTCCCCCACACAGTTCTGGCTATGTCTCACCATAGTATTACAGATGTGCTAACATTTCTGCTTGATTTCTGGATGGCACAAATAAAGCAGATGTTGACCCAACAACAACCCTAAAAAAGAATTAGGTCAATATCTGCATTATTCATGCCGAGCAGAAACTAAGCAGAAAAGCAAAAGTCCACGCAGAACAGAAACATATCTGTAGCACAGTGGTGACATAACCCTCTATCTTCAACCCTGAAACCCCACCCTTCATGATAGCATTTCCCATCCCTAAATGCCCCAAATCCCCACCCTCGGAATGACCCTAACTATTCCTACTGGACCCTCCCTAATCCATGCGCACATCTCCACCCTTCTATCTTAAACCCTTAAATTTCATCGCTGCCCATTACCACCCCAACTGTGTCCATCCACATCCCAATCTCTGGTCTGTGGTAGCTGGGTGGGGCCATTGGGAGTGGCAGTGCTCCTGTTCTGCCAGGACTTGCTTGTGGGATACTGGTAGAAGCTGGTAATGGTTGTGGTACGTAGTGCAGAGCCAGTAGTATAGCAGTAGTGCTGAGGAGATAAACATCCAGAGTTTCAATAGTGACTGCACCCTGGTTTGGGAAACGCTCCTTTGGGTGGACAGTCAACACTCCAGCCGATGCCATCCAATGCACTCCAACACTCCCAAGATTTCAGGGTTGAAGAGATTGGAAAAATACTACTGACATAGCTTGACTATGACTCTAGACTATAGAAGCTGGATCTATGCCAAGGCCATGGCCTCTCACTGCTCTGCCCTTTAGCCTCTGCCACAGCACTGCCTGTGGCATAATCAAATTGGGGTTCAGCTCAGGCATATTTATCAGCTTCGGTAGAATGTAGGCCTAATTGGAATGGTGATGACATTATTAATCTCACCCCACTAGTAGAAAACATGTCAGCCTGCCCCAAGCTAACCCGACTGTGATGGCAGAAATGCTTGGAAGTTGGTATAACTTTATTGACTCCCCACAGTTAATGCTCAAGGTGTTCCAATTTGACATGTCATTAACATTAAACGAAGAATAGACATTAGAGAAAAATATTCCTCCTCAAACACAGCACGATGTGAGGCTGTCCTAGGGGCCATGAGACCAACGGTCATCTAAGCAGTATGAAGGGAGCAAAGTAGATTTCTATATTTTTCATTTTTTAGCAAAAATATACTGAAATTTGATGGGGAGAGGGTTAAACTTTCTGTTGTTCATGAGATATACTGAGTCCTGAACACCCCTATGAGAACTGATAGCTTAGGTCATATTCCAGTAATGAATATGCATGCAAGTTCCCCCAATGAATCTGAAAATGCAGAGACCACTTCCTCATCCATACCATATATCCCATCAGTAAGCATCCATATTCTTAATACAAAATATAAAAAAAAAGGCAGGAGGTATGGCTAGCTGCAGAACAAATAGCTGAAATCTGATGTCAGTGTTACACTGAGATAGGAAGTGATACCACACTATCATCCATATTCATTTTATTAATGGAGTTACACTCCCGTTTGTCCTCTTGATCTGCCTATAATGTATTTAAGTTATTCTCTATTGCTAGCTGAATATCTGTATTTTATTGTGTTATCAATGCTGTTGTTTCATGCCACATTAGGATAATTATTAGGAGGCTGTTCAAGTCTAGTGCACAGGGAATTGTGTGAGGAATTATTTATTGTTCATCAATGGAGGGGAATAATGTTCCAGCAGATTCTGCTCTGAATAAAACTAGGTATTATTGACCTTGAAATCAGAGTCTGAGTCCGAATAGGGGATAAGGCCTGACATTTTACAAAGCCAAAGTCCTCTGTGTCCGTCCTTAAGGATTGGTGGAATGATGACTTGGTATGTCTAGTAAAATAACTAAACAATAAAGGCCTATGAATGCTGGTGTGTTTCACGAGAAACCATTACTTGTTGTTGCATAAGTGCAGTGTGCAGTTGCAGCATTCATGTTCTAGTTGTATGACCTTACCTAAAATATGTCTAATCTCTCTGACCACGAGCTTTATATCATAAAGCAGAGATCAACCTGTCCCGTGAAGAGGATGCGGTGATAACAGTGGCAGTGCCATCAGCTGTTTGTTCCAAAGAAAGAATCTGTACATTTCGCAGAGCCTCTCTTGACATCTCTACAAATGTCCCATTGTTAATATTACATAATCTTATACCGACCTATGAAATAGTGGTTAAAAGCTATAAATTAGTATAATGTATGTCATAAACAGTTGATAATTAGGAGGGGGATAATTATAATAATATTGGTAGATATCATTTTTTAACAAGAAAACTTTGAATATTCAAGTTGGTTATTCGATTGAGTACCCAGGGTATTCCTATTGGCAACCTAGCATACTCTTTAATTTGGTCAAAAGGGTGATCATATTGATGACCTGGGTCCTCACTTGTGATCACTCTAAAGATCACCAGGGTACTACCCCTCGACGGCCCCTCGACACAATCAAAATGATCACCCAAAGTCCTCACTAGTGAGTGCTTATTATAGTAGAGGGTTTTCAGTGTGGGGATGCCTTTCCATATCAAGATGTTTAAATTTCTGTTTGGACAACTACCCATCATATTGTGGAAGCTTTAAGGAAAGGCACCATCCAAAGTTGATATGGCCATTCATTTATTTAATGTCATATGATGTAATTTAATGATCCTAGTTCTCATATTAATTTTCATATTTCCTTTTTGCCTATACTCTTAGTGTCCACACAAGTAGTATAGTATGTATCGGAACGGGACTATAGTTAAGTACTGTTTATTACTCAATCGACCTGCAGCCAATCAGAGGCCTCCATTTGGTCACGTGACCGGAAGTGACCTACTTAGGGGATTAGTGGTGAGGTCACGTGACCTAGTTAGCCAATCAGAGGCCGCCATTTGGTCACGTGACCGGAAGTGAGGTCATATGACCTACTTATGGACCGGAAGTGACGTCATATGACCTACTTAGGGGACCGGAAGTGACCTACTTTAGGATCATGTGACCGGAAGTGACCTGATGAGTCACGTGACCGGAAGTGACGTCACATGACCTAATGGCCAACCGGAAGTGAGTGACCTGATTGAGGATCACGTGACCGGAAGTGACCTGATTGATCACGTGACCAGAAGAAGAAGTGACGTCACGCGACTTAATGAAGAGATGAGCGTCTTTAAGGGGTCACGGGCTTTAAAATGTGATATCTTTTTTTTTTGGAGGAGGAGGAGGAGGAGGAGGAGAAGGAGAGGAGGAGGCGAGTCTCTTATTTTTTTCGGTAAACTAATAAAAAACACTACGATATAAGTTTGTTTTTGTTTTTTCATTTTTTATTGTTTTACGAGCGACTGGAAGTGACTTATTGAACTAGGTAGAAGCGTTCTTTAGAGTGTATAAGGGGGGGGGGAGGGGAGGGGAGGGGAGGGGGGGAGGGGGGCCCCTTTAAGATGCATGGGGAGGGGGGCGCTTTTAGGATGCATGGGGCGGGTGGTGGGGGGGAGGGGGGGAGGGGGGAGGGGGGCACTCTAGGGGGGTGGGGGGGCACTCTAAGGGGCGTTTGTCTCTTTTAAGAAAAAAAGAAAAGAAAAAGATTTCAATCGAGAGACACGCTTCTTCCTCTCGAGAGGAAGAAGCGTGTCTCTTCGTTTTTTTTTTGTTTATCACGTGCTTCGATGAGGCGATCAGCTGCGACTGGAGGAAGTGACACTTTAAGAGGGCGCGCTTCTTAATTGTTATGATATTATTTTTTTTTTACTTACTAATAAAGAAGACGTATGAAAATAAAACACAACAATTCACATGTCCGTCGTTCTCGTTGTTTCTTGCTTGATAAAGTCAAGTAATATCGTGATGCCGAGGTCAAACTTTCCCATGTCCTCAGTCAACACTCGAAGGAGTTCAAAAGGTGTACCGCCGGCACCGTCAGCTTCATCTTGCCACATTTTCAACACTCGGAAGGCCCACTCAGCGGGACTTCCTCCGTATTCGCATTCTTCAGCGATCTTATCTAACCTCTCAGGCGACAATTTTAAATGGTCCCCCACCTCTTTCCACCTGCTACCTAGACGTCTGCCGAGGGTGCCCAAGTGCTTATGCATCGCGCGCGAGTCGGGGTTTTCGAAATCCAACCCCTGTCTGTGGAGAAGGGACATCCACTGAGCCAACAGTTCCACGCGTCTAATGCGGGTGAAGACGCGACCGAGCTCTCCCCATCTATGACGATGCGGGGTTTCACCCCACCAGACTCGGAACATCGCCGTACACAGCTCCTCCGGTGTCTTGACACTGCGCTCTACTAGAGCATCCATACGGGCGGCGGTAACTTTTAAGCTACTGCCCAACTCTCTCCAACAGCCGCTCAACTCTTTACCTAGTTGACGAAGCAAGGCGTCGCTATAGGCTAACCGCCGCTGTCCTACCTCTCTGTTCTCCCCATCGGTCTGCCTCGCGCGTCTCACGTCGTCAAGCCGCATTAACTTTTTTTCAGGTGGACAAGGCGGTGAAGGCGAGCTTGAAAGTGGAATAGCTTGAGCCATCTCGTCTCGTCTTGGCGGTGGCGGCGGCGGCGGCGGCGGCGGCGGTGGCGGCGGCGGCGGCGGCGGTGGTGGCGGCGGTGGTGGTAGTAGACGTTACTGTGGTCAGAGGCGATATGTTTTTTTTCCAACAGAAATCAGAGCTTTTTATACAGAGGGAGTTTAATCCCATTTCCAACAGCACTCCAGCTGTGTAGCGACCTGTCCGCATGACGCTTTTTCAGCCGCTCCGCTCCTTAAGAGCTTAGATGACGAGGGGTGTGTCATCGCTATCCGTGGAGACCAGCTGAAAACGGTGTTTCTTCCTCATCCATTAGCCTTACCTCCTACCCCCTACCTGAGGACGTCTCCCTCCCTCTGACATTCATTGTAACAAACGTCAGAGGTCAGGTGAAAATCGGATTTTTTTCATGCACAGCCTTAGTCAGCTGTCACCCCTCCCTATTGAACTAGCCGGCCGCCGCCTGGCCGGCCCGGTCTACTCACCACGGCAGGAGGTGGTGATTTTTGTCTTACACTTAAGTCGCTCACCACATGCACACGCCTCTACTCACAGACAGACACGTTCGTCTTAGGGGGGTCCTGCTTCACGCCACACGCCTCCTGTAGTTTTTTTTGTACACACACTCTAAGCTCGTCACCGTTAATCCTTTATACAGCTAACGCGCGCTGAATGGCTGAACAGGGTGGTAAGCGGCTTAGCTCACGACAGTGGATCCCTCAAAAAAAAAAAGAGGGGAAAGGGATCCAGCTGAAAACGTCATACCTTATGTCTTTGTGAATGGCCGCCGGTCAGTCGACGGCAGCAACCGCTTAATCCTTTATACAGCTAATGCGCGTTGAATTGCTGAACAGGGTGTTAAGCGGCTTAGCTCATGACAGTCGATCTCTCAAAAGGGGGGAAAGGGATCCAGCTGAAAACGTCATGCCTTATGTCTTTTGTTTCTCTTTGTGAATGGCCGCCGGCCAGCCGGCGGCAGCTGAACAGGGTCAGTAAGTAGCTTAGCTCTAGAAGCGAGAAGGCGTATATAAGGGGTCTGGAAACCTCCATTCACTCACTCATTCTTTTGCTGCTCTCTACAGTCACCACCATGAGCAAAAGACAACATCTAGCGTCGTTCAAGAACAAGAAGACTACGCGGAACAGCGCTCGTTTAGCGTCAGTGCCTCCTCTTGCTACTGAACATGAGACTACCGCCGCAGCCGCTTGGTCTTATCACCCTCCCGCTGTAGCGAGCGCTCGCGGCAGTAGTAGTAGTAGTAGCAGTAGTAGTAGCAGTAGTAGTACTAGTAGTAGTAGTAGTAGTAGTAGTAGTACTACTGGTAGTAGTCGTCGTGCTAGCGACGTTGTTACACTCGCGACGGTACACGTTGCTGCTAAGCGCGCTGCCGCTGCTACTGCCGCCCCGCCTGCTGCGGCTGCTGCTGCTGCTGCTGCACCTGCTACCGCTGCGCCTGCTACTGCTGCGCCTGCTGAGGCTGCTGCGCCTGCTACTGTTGCGTCTGCTGCTGCGCCTGCTGCTGCTGCTGCTGCTTCTGCTGCACCTGCTGCTACCGCTACTACTACTGACGACAACGCTCCTGGCACAGCGCAGTACTGGCAACCGGGTTTTTACCTCCCCACTACTGTTGATGACTTTGATGACCTGCCGCACGTTGCACAGCCCCTCTCCTCCACCACTACATCGACTGAAGCCCTCGACGCCGCTCGCGCTGAGAGTGACAGCTATTCGGACACTCAGCCCCTAAACCGAGAAGAAGAGGAGGAGGAGGAGGAGGAGGAGCAGCAGCAACAGGGTGAGACAGAGAACGACGCTGACGACGAGGCGTACGAACAACCCGAAGGGAAAGGGGTGGGCGGTACGTTTTTCGGCTTCCCTCTTCGACCTTTCGACCTCACTTCCTCCACTAGTAGCGTCCCGTCCGGTCCGTGGCGACTGCCCTCACCGCCACCTTACGAGGGCGGCGGCGCTTCATCTTCTACCGCTACACTCAGCACCGACGGCGTGTGGCTGCGCTGTTCCAACAACGAGGCCTCGGATACCACCAGCGCTGACACTGCTCCTGCTATCGGTTCTGCTGCTGATTCAGCTCACGCTGATGGTGTTACTCATCCTGCGGGTGTGAAACGTTCTAAGGTGAGTTCCAGAACAACAAGGCCTAGTAAGAAGAGAAAAATACAAGAAAAAGAACGAGATGGACGAGAAGAAGCAGAGAAAACCTTCTCCCGTCCTCTCGGGTTAGAGTTCTGCTTAGACGGAGCTTTGACGCTGGAGATCTGGGAGGACGTGGCTAGACTGTCTAGGAGGCCGCGCTACACAAAAGACGGCCAGGTGAAAGAGGCGTCTCTGACCAGAAGCAAGCGAGTGCACTTCACGGCCGACGCGCTGCGCGAGCTCATAGCACGCATCGCCGATATCCGCGCAGTGGTGCGCATACGCGACACAGCGGCCGCGCAAGGAAAACCTAATCACACCCCCTGGTTCGCAGTGCTGGATGAGGAGAGCGAAGTGTACGCAGCTGTGAGCTACTACAGCGGTAAGAACCTCGTCCACGTGCGCAAGTACGAAGGTCCTGACAAAAAACCCACACAGCAGGGAGTGACGCTGTCCGCCAGAGCGCTCAAAGAGTTGGATGACAAAACAGAGATCATTCTGAAATATCTCGGCATAGATTCGGAATGAGAGACGCTCAACGCTCACGCGCGCACACACACACACACAGCGTTTGACGTACGCTGTATGAGACAGACAGACGGATACACAGACAGCAGACAGAAAGATAAATAGATAGATAGATAGACAGATAGATTGATAGATAGATAGATAGTTAGACGGCTAAGTAGTTGGTAACTGAGTGAAAAAAAAACATGACACAGTACGTATGCGAAAAGTGTTTCAAAATGTTTAAAAGACCGTACAACCACGAGAGACACGTAGAAAATTGTAGAGTAGTACCTAAGTTTTGCCCTCTATGCGGCGAAGGCGATTGCCGAAAGATCGCCTGTCGACGCGAATCTCTGGACGGGGTGACCGTCCCTCCGCGCATATGTGCTGTACCGAACGGGGAGGAAACGTTCACGGCGAATTGGCCTGCGATACAAACGGGCGTCAGGATGCACGGGACTCGCGTGAGTGTAACAAACTTCAGGCTACCAACCGGCGAGTTGAGTGACGCTGTAGATACTATGCGTCGCATTCACTTGACACAAAGATTCAGATACAAAGTGGGTTTCTCGGTAGGCTTACTCTTACAACACAGAGAAGACAAGAGCAAACTGCGCTACTTTCACGCCTCCCAGAACAACGCAACTCTCATACAACCGCTCCCTACTATAACTAATTCAGAAACTTTGGAAGAGCTCCTCTCAAAGATGGAAAACACCGTCGCTTGCGAGGAAGTACGGAAACTTTGCGACGCTGACACCAAGTGGCACGTTCTTTTTCCTACCAATTTGAACATTTGCGTTTACATGGGACCGGGGGAATTCCCCATAGGCGGTAGGATCACTCAGGCCGGTCGAGTTGGAAAGAGAAGCGGCGTGTTAGATTTTCCCAACAAGGACAACCTCTGCATCTTCCGCTGCATTTCCTTTCACTTATACAACACCAGCAAGCGCGCTTCAGATTTGTTACGTCAGTTCTGTCCCGCTGCCACACCTGAATCCTTTCCGGGTCTGAACATCCGCGACTTACCCGCGTTAGAGAACTTGTTTGACGTACAGATAGCGGTTTACACCGCGTCGCGTCAAGTGCCGGGGCGGAAGTTGAGAAGACGCGTTACTCTGATCAGACCGCCTTCCAGAACTCTGGCCGCCCGAGGTAAAGTCAACCTACACCTGACGGCGAAAGGCGGTTTGCACGTCTCTCTCGTCACGGACTTCAACGCGTACGCGGGCATATACGAATGTTGCAAGTGTAAGGCGGCGTTCACCACCGAGTTCTTGCTGAAGAGACACAGGAACCAGCTTTCCTCTTGCCGACAAGTCAAGTTGCGCTACGTAGGTGGCATCTACCAAAATTCGAGAACGATTTTTGAAGCGCTAGCAGACTTCTCCATTTTTCCCCCCGACGGACATTCCGGAATCTACCCTTACAAGATCGCCTTCGATTTCGAGGCTTTCTTCAGACCGTGCAAAGAACCGTCGACGGAACACGTGTCCCTGCTGTGGGATCACGTCCCTTTGTCGGCTAGCGTCGCATCCGACTTTCCGGGGTGGGAGGGGCCCGTCTGCTTCGTCAGAGAATCCGACGCAGATTCCGACCCCTTGTTGGACCGAGTTTTAAATCACATAAACGAGAACGCCAAAGTCATCGGAGAAGCTGTGCTAGAACTTTACCGACCGACCTTAGCGAAGTTAGATGCGGCGATAGGTGAAGCTCTCCTGCTGGAGGAGGCGACGTTCACCCCTTCTCCAGGCGGCTTCGCTGCGGCTCAGACCAGACACCCGTTAGTTCAACTGAAGAAGCGTCTTCTGAGATACATCCGTCAAGCTCCAGTCGTGGGCTTCAACTCGGGGCGTTATGACTTGAACCTGATCAAAATACGCCTTCACTCGTTCTTTGCCTCCGGAGACCGAAGAAACCAAGAATTCAGCGTCATAAAGAGAAGCAATCAATACTTGGCGGTTTACACACAGCACACGGTTTTCTTGGACGTAGTCAACTATTTGGCACCCGGTTACAACTACGCGACCTATTTGCGAGCTTTCACCAGGAACGAAGAGAAAGGTCACTTTCCTTACGAATGGATGACGTCTACCAGGAAACTGGCAAACAGAACGCTGCCACCGAGATCGGCTTTCGACAGCGAGCTGACGGGCGTCAAAATGTCCGAATCCGACTACGCCGCATGTCAGAAAGTTTGGTCCGACGAGAAGATGCAAACTATGGAAGACTACTTGATCCACTACAACAACAAAGACGTCAAACCTTTCATAGAAGCTCTGAAAAATCACGCTAAATTTTTCCAAGATCGCGGCATTGACATGTTGAAAGACGGAGTTTCTCTCGCTGGTTTGACTTTACGGTTCCTCTTCCAAAACCTAGAAGACGCGTTCACAACGTTCCCCCAGTTCGACGCCGTCCTCCACGCTCTGATCAAAGAAAATCTAGTCGGCGGTCCTTCCATCATCTTCCATAGATTTCACGAGAAGGGCACCACGCGGATAAGGGAGCACAAGTACGGCGAAGAAGCGAGACCGTGCCAACACATCCTAGGACTAACTCTCTGTACTTGCGCTGCATGAGCGAAGCGCACTGCACGGGCTATTACGCGGTGAGACGGCCCGAGACCGAGTTCAAGCCCGAAATTAGGCAAAGAAACTCTCACAGCGCTTTGGAGTGGTTACGCTTCGTAGAGCACGACCGCGACGTGAAACTGCGCCATGCTTTGAACGGCGGCGAGATGGTTGTAGGCTGTCGGAGAATTCGCGTGGACGGGTTTCACGCGGCCTCTAATACGGTTTTCCAGTTTCACGGGTGTTGGTTCCACGCTCACGAGTGCATACCGTCGCACCGATATCAGTGCGCTTCACTGAGAGAGGAGAGACGCGACAGAACGACCAGAGTAAGCGCTTACTTGAAAGCGCTAGGTCACAAGCTGGTCGTCGTGTGGGAGTGCGAATGGCGAGAGATGAAGCGTCGAGATGAGCGGGTCAAGGCCTCCCAACAACGCTGGAAGGTTGACGCTTTGAAAGTGTCTCGAAACGCGATGAGCGAGAGCGACATCCTTTCCGCTGTGAAAGAGGAGAAAATGTTCGGTTTAGTTCAAGTGGACATCACTACGCCGCCTCACCTACGAGACTACTTCGAAGAAATGACCCCCGTTTTCAAGAACGCGACCGTTTCAAAATCGGACATAGGCCCTCACATGTCAGACTTTGCGCAGGAAGAAAAGCTGTTGAACACGCCTCAGAGATGTCTGATAGGGAGTTACCACGGAAAAAATATTCTCTTGGGAACGCCGCTTCTCAAGTGGTATTTAGAGCACGGTTTGATAGTCACCAAAGTGCAGCTGGTGGTAGAATACCTACCTAAACGCTCCTTTGCCGGTTTCGCGGACGAAGTAACGGCGGCGCGAAGACGTGGCGACGTGAACGAGAACGAGAAAATTCTGTCAGACTGTTACAAGTTAATGGGAAACGCTACGTACGGTAAAACAATCTGCAACAAAGAAAAACACACGGCGGTGAGATACACTGACAGTCGGAAGTTCGAACTATTGGCCAATTCGTGGCGCTTCAAAAAGGCGTCCGAGTTGAGTTCCGATCTGTTTGAAGTCGAACTACAACCGAAAACAGTCAACAACAACCTCCCTATTCAAATAGGGTTCATGGTATACCAGTACGCGAAGTTGAAAATGTTAGAGTTCACATACGACTTCTTGGATAGATTCGTCGATCGGCGCGATTATGCCCTTTGTCAAATGGACACCGACAGTCTTTACATGGCTCTCAGCGGTGACACGTTGGATGACCTAGTCAAACCTCGCCTGAGAGAGACGTACTTCAGAGAGAAACGAAAGTGGCTTCCGACAGCGGTGTGCGACGATCACTTAGAGCTTTTCGTGAAGACAAAAACGGAAAGAGTGCGAGAATGGTGTCCGCCGCCCGGCGGATGTTGTGAGAGACGGTACCTTCACGATCTGAGAACTTCGGGGCTTATGAAAGCGGAGTGGGAAGGTGACGGGATCCTAAGTCTCAACCCTAAGACTTACATTTGCTACGATCGAGTCAGCGACACCGGTGAAAGAAAATCCAAAAAATGGAGTGCAAAAGGCGTACAGAAGAAACAAAACCCTCAGGAACCAGACGACTTCTTGGATGTTCTTCGCCAACGAAAAACTCTCATTGCTGTAAATAGAAACTTCAAAGTGGTGCGAAACAAAATGGTCACCTACACCATAGAGAAAGACGGCGTGCGCTACTTGTATTATAAGCGTCGCGTGCATTCTGACGGTGTGACAACGAGTCCTTTAGAGATATGAAAAAAAAAAAAATAAGCGTGTGCATCTTTTCAAAAATAGAGTGTTTATCAAGATTGAAAAAAAAAGAAATAAAAAAAATAAAATAAAATATTGTTGTGTTTTTATTTTCATACGTCTTCTTTTACTAGTAAGTCGCGCAGTCTCTTAAAGCGTCACTCATGTGACGACGTCGCTTCCAGTCACGTGATCCTAAAGACCCTCACTTTCTAAACAAAAAAACTTCTTCTTCCGCTCACGTGATCAATCAAGTCACTTCCGGTCACGTGATCTTCAATGAGGTCACTCACTTCCGGTCGGCCATTAGGTCATGTGACGTCACTTCCGCTCACGTGACTCACCAGGTCACTTCCGGTCACGTGATCCTAAATTAGGTCATATGACGTCACTTCCGGTCCCCTAAGTAGGTCAGTAGGTTACCCAGAATGCACCACTAATCCCCCTAAGTAGGTCACTTCCGGTCACGTGACCAAATGGTGGCCTCTGATTGGCTGCAGGGTTACCCAGAATGCACCACTAATCCCCTAAGTAGGTCACTTCCGGTCACGTGACCAAATGGAGGCCTCTGATTGGCTGCATGTCGATTGAGTAATAAACAGTACTTAACTATAGTCCCGTTCCGATACATACTATACTACTCACACATTTCTTGCTCTATTTCAGTGGTCACCTTATCGGCTTATGCACTTTTCTAAATTACATTGACACACGTTCATACTTAACTGCTTGCTATGGGGATATTACCATAAAGGTCCATGGTTAGCTTCAAAAAGTATGAAACCTGTACATGAATGTAATAGTTCATCCTCATATTCCTTTTCTAGTGACAATAATTATACGGCGGCTGCAAATAGTAAAGAAAATGGCTAAGTTGGAGAATTAAGTAACCTGAAAATGTACAGCCTATATATTACTCCATATTACATTTTGTTCTTGCTTTAGATTCTTAATAAAGACTACAAGTAATATAGTTCTAGGGGTAATCTGTATCAGTACTGAACTGCTTTTTAAAGGTTTTATTATCTAACTTCGAGCGGTCATATAACCTGCCTCTTTGTTATTGTCATGGCTGTACCCAAACTGCAAATGCGTTATAGACATCTAGAAATAGCACCAGCACCAAATATCACAGGTCCAATGCACCAAAGCTAAAATCCAATATAGCTTAATGCAGTACGCCTATACTAGTATCTCTATGTATGAAACAACATTAACGGATAAATGCACTACTGCAGCAAACCAGCAAACAAGGGAGGTGATTTGACTGCTTACCGTATTGTAACGAGCCAGTAGGGCAACACAGTGAACTTTGTCCTTACTAGACCTATTGAAGGACAGGGAATCTGAAATAGCATTACAGCTGTAGTGTACAAATGTACTGCCCCACTCCATATCATCCTCATTAGCCCTTGGTAGTGATGCATGATGGATAATTCACCAGAGCTAGATTCAAGCACCATGCTGTCCATATGTTGTTAAAACAGAGGCATGATGCATGAATGCAGTACTATGTAAATTTATGCCAAGTTTAGGGTATGGCCTATGCTTGGCACCCAGAGCTAGTAATATGCCTGAAATGAAACCTGCCCAAACACCTACTCATGGACTTCCCCAGGACCTGCTCCTAGTTGTCCCAATAACCTGGCTACAGCAGGCTTTGCAGTTCGCTTGCATGAGCTGCTTTAATTGGGTTCACACTCCATTAATTGGCCCTGGTAGCCATTGTGTTGGCTTTCAACTTAGGGCCATCAGTTAGATGTGCAGTGCCTACTCCAAAGTGTAAGGTTGTATGCCATCTACCCAATATGTTCCCTAAAGGTTGCTGCTTGCTTTACAATCCCATTTCTCATCAATCATACCACTCATGTGCTCTCCATCAACATGAGTAACCTTTGTAGAGTGTACCAGTGTATATTGAGAGTGTGTCCTATTATTAGACTAAGCTAGTTTATTATTAGCAATTGATTTATTTTAGAATGCAAGGTACTAATAATATTAAAATCATGGTTCAGATTAGCATCATATCAATTGGTAGAGTGTGATTTGTTGGACGAGCTACCATTGGGAATCGTGCTAGTCCAGCTGATGGTCCCTATGAAGGGCAGGCTTAATGCTGAGAAACCCTTTTACTCTTGTATCCAGTGAGATTATTGATTAGTGATGGCATAACTGATGGGATTTCCTTCATCAAACTAACAGTGAAGTCCACAAAATGTCCAAATGCATTTGCCTATTACTAGAGATCTAGCTTAAATGACAAAATCGCCAAATTAGATCTCACAAAGCATTATGTTCAATGAGGAACATATGGGTTTAATGGGGGACACACAAATTATGCTTCCTCCATAGTTATCAGTTTAATAAAGGTATGCTATATATGGAATGGTTCATAGCATACAAGATAATGGCTTACAGGCCATGGTTCCGGGAGATAAGAATATATAATATGAACACGACTATAATACAATGGACTGCACTTCAACAATAGCATTGCATTTAAAAGTGTGTTGTATCTTATCTATTATTTTACATATATCCCGGATTGAGCTATGTAATAGTAGCAGCCTTTACTGTTTCCTCATTGGACCTTTACACTGACAGGCAAGTTCCACCAAGCATTCCATAGAACCAGGGCTTTGATTGGTCTGGAGGAAGACCTTCAATTCATAGATATAATGAGCCGCGGGCACCTAGACCGAGATTCAGTTTGATATGCATTGGAGCCACAGACAGGCGTCAGGCCCACCTGTTGGTTTGCCAATTGTAGGGAACGGCCCAATCCCATGAGCACAATGTCCAATCTACCTGGAAGATCACTGCATTGGACTGCCACACCCATGGCAAGAGACAGCGACTAGATTTGTAATTAACCTAGTTTCGAAGAAATTCTGCCGTTTCGTATTATCTTTCAAATGCATGATAAATTATGATTTTCTACATGTACGATGGAACGACCAAGTAGGTCTGATTGTTAATAGAGAAATCATAGTTCCTCCAGGATGACATATCAGAGATAGAGCAATCACCGTTTTTATGCCTGCTTCAAACAAAGTCCAATATTGTATTAGGGGTCGTAGTATATTTTTTCACACCATACAGGTGAGCTACAAGGCCAAGACAAGATGGCGATGCATTTACCATTGTGGTGATGAAATTAGGAAATACTTCCGGACATTCCAACTTTAATTCCAGGAGATAGAATATGGAACTTATCCCTGTGGTAGTTGCCTATCTGTCTTGCTGATACCATTTGCATGCTTTATTCCGCCAGAACAACGAGATGTTCTTTGTTAGCAGTGCAATAAAAGACTGACGTACCTATGAATATGGAGGCGTGTAATATGATATATACAATATACCCTGGGGATCTTATGATTCCCGATTGATAATGACTGCCTATGCTAACAAAGGGGTCTCTATTCATTCATACTGGGTGGACCGTCTGCCATCAACATAGAAATATGCTTCCATGGGAATACTATAATGGAAAGAAAGATTAGAGAACAAAAAATCTCATGCCATTTTGGTAATTTCAGAAGGCGACCCCCAAACTTGGTATTGCAGTACACAATATTATATCTAATGACATAATGTCGACTCTGGTTTTCTTACTTCATTTCTGTTCTTTTTGTGTTCATTTCCTTCACCATATAGATATATCTGTCCATAGATATGAGCATATACAATTCTGATAAACCCTGACAGAACATGACAGTTATTATAATGTGCATAGGCAAATTGCAACGAATAGATAATATTGCATTTCACCATAGCCAACATGTTTAATTTGGATCCTCTGATCTATAGTGGTTGAAAAACTCTTCTATGGAAAAAAAACACACGGAATTAATCATTTATACACACATTATATAGCTCATTGACGTCAGTCATGGAAGTTGTCGGTCAGCTAACCAACGTTGAACACTTGGGCTAGTGATGAAACATGAAATGGGACCTGCTCACTAAGCTGTTCACTGACCTCTTCTGGGTTGCTTCTACTATCCAGCCTATAGTAGTAACTAGCCTGTAGCACCCACTCTAATTGGGTTCACACTCCATAAATCGGCACGGGTAGCCATTGTGTTGGCTAATGACTCAAGCTGGTAGATGATTTACTCCTACTCCAAAATGCAACATTGTATGCAGATTGTGTAATATGGCCCTAAGGGATACTGCTTGTACCAGGGTAAGGTCATTGACTTATAGATAGAACTAGAAATGTTAATGGAAACAAGAGAATGTTTCCTTCAAATCTACCTCGTTCATCATCGCATTGGAGATTAATGATATGTAGTATGACTGTCGCAATCAGATGCACTGCTCCCCTAGGGTTGTGATATGGTATTATTGTGCAGTGTCATTATGCATTGGTAATTCGGTGGCTTTATTACTAATGCACTCCATCATTTATGTACCCCATATTTCATGACAACACATTAGCCTGATGCCTTATCATTCATGCCACATACATATATTAATCTCCCTCAGGAGAACCAAGGTGCAGTATCCCACAATTCCCAATCTTATCACAATCGCTACCAATTATCGTTGAGGCAAGGTTCAGCAGGTACACTAACTTTAGTTAGAGCTAACTGGTAACTGCATAACAATGATCTTTACTTAGCCTTCCTATTTATTGAGGATCTACTCACAGAAGGACTCAAGAGATGGGCATTGGTGGCAATTTATTCCTCTTCTGATTAGCCCCTGGTAGTTGATCAGCATATTTGCCCTCTACACTGAAAATCAATAAGTTGAAAGGGTTAGTCAGTACAGACTATCCTAGGTTCGTCATATGTCTGTTAGTCACAATGGCAAAGTTATATTCAAAAAAGACTGAGGCGCGTCAGTCAGTAGTGGCTAACCTAGGTCCATCATTGGTGTGTTGTATTTGTATACCACTAGTTGGTGCCACCTGTAAGATACTATGATGACCACTCAGTGGCTCCCCCTGGAAATTAAAAGACTGAGATAGGTTGGTCAGTACTGACCAACCTGACAATGATAACTGACCTAGTGATAATGTCAGTGTAGCACCATTTAGGACCATCCCATCAGACATTTCTGTATAACAGAAAGTGTACACTGGAATAGATAACTCCATAGAGACAATGCCCTGCTGGGTGTTGTGACTCTTATATAATGGCATTTAATTGACTGTGCTTTTTTAAGGGAAGATCAAAACCTCTTTTTTTGGGGTAATTATTGAGACTTGAACCTAGTTAGGGCTATTAAGTACGAGTGTTCAGACTTGGAAGCTTGAATGACCTCCATGAAGATTTTTGAGTGGATTTGCATAGTAGGAATATTCAGCTGATTGACCACATCAGCTGAGCAGTTTCCGTTTTCCAATTAAAGCCTATTAATATTAGTAGTATCATTACATCTAACATTGTTGAGCACTTTGGAGCTATATCATGGAATGCACTATAACCAACGTGTAGGTCTCTATCCTCAATCCCAGAATCTAAAAAAAGAATGGATAAAATACTAAATACCTACTATGTTAAGATAAGTTGTCATGTGATCTACATAATATTCGAAAACCAAAGCATTACTATAAAAGAAATTCTCATGAAATGTTTGGTCTTGCATAGGTATCATCAAACTCTAGTCATTTTACAAGGAAATGGTTTCTCACGAAGCAAAACCAATCCCAAAGTATTTCTTTATGCTCAGAAAACACTATTTTATCTTATAATTATGCATATCGAAGGGGGTTCAACATGGACTCGAACTATGCGTGTATACACAATTATGTTACAAAATGTAATTGTGAATGAATGCAGAGGAAAATGTATGTTTTTAATGACCCAAATTCACATTTCAGTAGCTAAGAATTTATTGATCTTAAAAAGTAGGGAAAATGTAAGTTATTTCTAGCTCACTGCATTACTGGCAGTATTAGCTGTAATTTTATACCATATATATACCAACAGTTGACCATCTAAAATGGCACTGGCAGTTAAATGGCAGATGTAGGATCCTAGTAGCGATCCTGTATAATCATAGTAGAGATATGGTGGAATTCCCCAGTGCCCTTAAATGGTCAGACTATCTTTGACCCTCCCCCAATCACTCATGCCCCTCACTGTTGATAAATAATGACCACTCCCTGGGTGATTTAAGTGAGCAGGAATAAATTTTGAGATACCCTTGGAAGCCATGCTTGGGAGTTTTTCTTTTGGAAGATAAATCAGTCCAGCTCATGACCTTTATTCAGCTGAACCTGGAGTTGTCTTGTTGATGAGACCCGTTTCCACCTGAATCCAGATACACTGATATATTTAGTTCAGAATCATTGGGGAAACACATTTGTGGTATGCTCCTCACCCTCTTGTAAAAAAGGGATTGGCTTATCCATAACTGCGTTCTACGCGATGACATAATCAGGACAGCTATGATGCCAACCTATAAATATGGATTCAAATGTAGTATTTCAAGTACCTTACATATCTCTAAGCATTTTGTATCATCAGGCGTAGTGTTGCATTTACAATATTGTTGTGAAATAGAAGGACTGTCAGGATATCAGTCATTTTCATGACACATTAATAGAGGCACAGATAGAAAGTGATCAGTGATTCACTCCATCCTTATCATAATTGGTGTCTCTAGATTAATACCAAGGCAGTGTCCTCGTTTAATGAGTCAGTAATGAAAGTTTATGTTAATCTTATTGGCAGATAGCTGGCTTTTAAAATATGCATGGTCATCAATTAGCACAGTTGATGGTAGCTACTGTCAAATCCACCAATTCATCAAGCTGAACAAGAAACACTGGAATAAACCCCTCTTTTAAAGTGTCCTATTAGATCGAAATATCACTTACATTTACCTTTGTAAAATACTCTTGTTTTAGATTGTGGTTAACATTATGTTGTATATTACTATTGACAACATGTCTATGATAGTATTCACACTATTGCATGATGTATAATGGCACACTAGATTTTATTTACATAATAGAGAATTGCTGTTACACAAGAATATTAATGTTACTATATAGCAATAATTAAATAGAATAGACCAGAGGCATGCTGAAGGTCAACCACCACATCAATTTGTAAGCAGTGAGGAGTTGCAGAATAAAAACAGTAAGCAACTTTCTTGCTTCATCAAAGATAATCTTGCAGCCATAAAATGATTGTCCAGGATTCTTTTGTGGTGATAGAGCTGAAAACTAGTGCCAATGAAATACTTGCTTGATACTGATGGCAAAAACATGACTGAAGGCTGCCTACGAAAGAATTTTAGAAACAGCAGATGAAACAGGAAGCTGAAAAGGTTCCCACTTAAAGGTCCCAGTGGCAATCTATACTAAAATCTTTTCAGGATCCCTCTTAAGGTAACAGATGGCAGGGGGGCCAAGGGTACTTCGGAAAAAGGGTCTACAGGCAGGGAAATAAAAACCTAAAGCCGTCAAGTTTCTGACCCCAGGCCATATCTTCAGTGTGGTGAGAGGGAGATAGTGATCAGTAGAGAGGGAAGGAGAATGGGACCAGACCCTGCGGGTGGCCAAAAATTGACTAGTGCCAGCAGAGGACACAGAGTCAGAGAGGCACTCTTACAGCTCTCCTCTTCCTGAACCTACTGTGACACAACCCTAACCTGCTCACACACTATCACGCACCTGCAGTCCTACAGACCCTCCACACATTCTATACCATTCACCCACACACTTCTGGCTATGTCTCACTATAGTATCACAGATGTGTTAACATTGCTTGGTTTCTGGTCGGCAGAAACTAAGCAGAAAAGTAAAAGTCCCAGCAGAGCAGAAACTTATCTGTAGCACTGTGGTGACATAACCCTCTATCTTCAACCCTGAAACTCCACCCCTCATGATAACTCCCACCCCTAAATGCCCCATATCCCCGTCCTTGGAATGGCCCTAACTATTCCTACTGGACCCTCCCCCATCCATGCACTCATAGATCCACCCCTTCTATCTTAAACCCTTCAATTCCACAGCTTCCCATTACCACCCACACCCTGTGACCATCCACATCCCAATCTCTGGTCTCTGGTAGCTGGGTGGGGCCATTGGGAGTGGCAGTGCTCCTGTTCTGCCAGGACTTGCTTGTGGGATACTGGTATAATGATGGTGGGGTGGTAGTGGTGCTAGAAGCTGGTAATGGTTGTGGTAGTGCAGAGCCAGTAGTATAGCAGTAGTACTGAGGAGATAAACATCCAGAGTTTCAATAGTGACTACAGCCTGGTTTGGGAAACGCTCCTTTGGATGGACAGTCAACACTCCAGCCGATGCCACCCAATGCACTCCAACACTCCCAAGATTTCAGGGTTGCAGAGATTGGAAAAATACTACTGACATAGCTTGACTATGACTTTAGACTATAGAAGCTGGATCTATGCCAACAGTGTACAGTGCATGGGTACCATTTTTGAGTTGTGCGAGAATAAACTATTGGAGATAAAATCCCTAGGTTTTGCATAATAAGATGCATGGGATATCATGTTATAGCAGTAGTACATACATACATTTGAATGTCTCTCTGAGATAACATGAATACAGCTTTGTGAGCTTGACTGTGATTGTGATTTAGAGGGATTAATCTAGCATGATTTTCATACTACACAATCTAATCACCCTGACACAAAAGTGAGTATGAGTAAACAACCTTGTGATTGTTTTTGCTCCAGAAAGCATCACATAATAAACAGTGCAAAGCAATACATCACGAGACTCTCCTCTGGATACACAATCAATGGCATAATAGATATAACAACCTACCCTTCATTTTATATGAGTTTATTAATAACGATCCCAGCCTTTACTGATGGCCTAGGGCTGTGTGCTCCATACAAGGGGTTAATGTTATCTCAGTTTGATCGTGCACCCAATCTTACCCATACACCTACCTCCTGCTGTGATACCCTTAACAAATGTCCCCACCTCCTTCCAGGCCATGGCCTCTCATTGCTCTGCCCTTTAGCCTCTGCCACAGCACTGCCTGTGGCATAATCAAATTGGGGTTCAGCTCAGGCATATTTATCACCGGAATTCCCTGCACTAGCTTCGGTAGAATGTAGGCCTAATTGGAATGGTGATAACATTATTAATCTCACCCCACTAGTAGAAAACATGTCAGCTTGCCCCCAGGCTAACCCGACTGTGATGGCAGAGATGCTTGGAAGTTGGTTAACTTTATTGACTCCCCACAGTTAATTAATGCTCAAGGTGTTCCAATTTGACATGTCATTAACATTAAACGAAGAATAGACCTTAGAGAAAAATATTCCCCCTCAAGCACAGCACGATGTGAAGCTGTCCCAGGGCCATGAGACCAACGGTCATCTAAGCAGTATGAAGGGAGCAAAGTAGATTTCTATTTTATTTTTTTTTGGCAAAAATATACTGAAATTTGATGGGGAGAGGGTTAAACTTTCTGTTGTTCACGAGATGTACTGAGTCCTGAACACCCCTATGAGAACTGATAGCTTAGGTCATATTCCAGTAATGAATATGCATGCAAGTTCTCCCAATGAATCTGAAAATGCAGAGACCACTTCCTCATCCATACCATATATCGCATCAGTAAGCATCCATATTCTTAATACAAAATATAAAAAAAAAGCAGGAGGTATGGCTAGCTGCAGAACAAATAGCTGAAATCTGATGTCAGTGTTACACTGAGATAGAAAGTGATACCACACTATCATCCATATTCATTTTATTAATGAAGTTACACTCCCGTTTGTCCTCTTGATCTGCCTATAAAAAAATGTATTTAAGTTATGCTATAATGATTAGTTGAATATCTGTGTTTTATTGTGTTATAAATGCCCCTGTTTCATGCCACATTAGGATAATTATTAGGAGGCTGTTCAAGTCTAGTGCACAGGGAATTGTGTGAGGATTTATTTATTGTTCATCAATGGAGGGGAATAATGTTCCAGCAGATTCTGCTCTGAACAAAACTAGGTATTATTGACGTTGAAATCAGAGTCAGAGTCCAAATAGGGGATAAAGCCTGACATTTCACAAAGCCAAAGTCCTCTGTGTCCATCCTTAAGGATCGGTTTTCAGAGATTGTTTGTTATTTTCAACAAAATGGGAAAACTGTCCGTCAAAACAACTCAGATCCAACATGTTGTATCTAGTCTCTACAGCACCGATGTAGTTTTGATGATATAACAAGTTAAGATCAGTTCACTGTATATTGTTAGATCATTATATGAGACTATCTGTACCATAATGTTTGTTATAGGGCATTAAACAAGATGAAACCCCTTCAAGCCTTTGAGCTAATACACAGACAATACATGGTCAGCAGTGACTAGTTTTGCTCTCTGTTTGAGTAGTGATATACAAAAACATTTGATGGGCATCAGAGCAACATTATACCTTAAATCCAGATGACTGCATTGCCCTAGGATGAGGAAGCGCCAATATAAAATACCACATTTATTGGTCTGCTCAAACTGCTCAGAAAGTCAGTGGTGAGTAGAACAACAGCTGCAACGGCTCACCCAAATGAATGCGAAATCTAGTTATACCTGTCATGTGGAGACAGTATCGGAAAATGTCTGGACTATATGTGTCACAGCGCTAATTACATTTTCATAGGAATTGTCCAGAGTAAAAGAATTATAACTATCTACTTTGCAGTTCATCTTTCTGACAAAAATAGGCCTTTAAAGCAAGATTTTAACCAATTTAATTCATGTCATGAGCTTCTATGGGTTGGTCCTGAGAATCTGCTCAGGGAATGTGGGCCTTTGTGTTCTTGTTCTGTGGAACAATTGATTTGCATCTCCAAATTCTGATCTGCTTGTCTGGGTAATCTAACACCCCTAATAAAATACATACTAACGGTCGTTCCGTTCCCCTCCACCTGAATCTTTTGAAATTTTATGGGTTGGGTTGTACCAGTCAAATCTACAGATACCCAACAACCTCTGACAAATATTATCCCCACTTTTGATTTTTGCAGTCATATCTTAAAACATGTTCGAATCAATTCAAACAAGTACAAACTCCACTTTCCTTTTTTGTTATAAACCACCGTGTTTACATGAAAACTATTTCCATGACCATTTCATAATCATACCTTCACATAGTATATCAGTATGCTACATCATAATCTATCAGTATTTTCATTCATGTTAAATGCTTACTACCAGCTTACCTTGATAAGGTGAGGGTGTATTACATATCACATTAAATCACTACAACCGTGGTGTAGCCTAGGGTAATTACTGGAAGTATAAGGTAATGGCCCCTTGCATCTGGATCCCTCGACACCAGTTGAGCCAAAAGTCAATTGCCCACCCACGTCTAAATGTCCATAGAATGCGTCATAATAGCTGATAAACATTCCATAATAGGTGATAAATCTCAATACATCACAAATACGTAATTTACTCTATTCTTTCTGGAATTTTTCTACCCAACAATATTTCGTAAATCAATCACAAATGTCATAAACATGGCATAAATACATCACAACCACATCATAAATACGTCACAAATATGTCACTAATACGACACGGTACGAAATACCCCTCTGCTGCATCTCTTCCATAAAAACATCACAAAATATATGGCAGATACGCCAAAAATGCGTCATTCACTTTTACTAACTCCTTTTTCCATAGCCAATTTGTGACATTTGGTGATGTACTTGTGATGTATTGTGGTATACTTTGAGAAACAATTTGAATGAATGATCATGTAGTGTGAGTTATTATACAGTGTACATATGGCCCTCTTGATGTCAAACCTATGGAGTACGGTGCAGCCATACTCCGTGGCCCACAGGTTTGTTGATTCTGTCATATAGGCCTAGATCACACTCAGCCTGCCGCTTTGTGTGATACTTGCCAGGTATAACTCGTGAAGTATAATATACACCTATGCCAATGGCATGGAGTCTTACCTACATGTGACCCAGCAAGCAAAAAGACCCACCCTCGGGAAATTTTTAGTTCTGGTTTTGGCCACCAAGGGGCAAGAGGATTGCAAAACAATGATAAATACTTGATAAAACGCTTTAAGGTTTTATGTAGAATACAATGATTTTCACACATTTATTCTATCTTTGCTTCTAACATTTTATATTTGGAATGCTTAAAGAACTATTTTTATGTAAAATGAGCACATATATGACACTTTCTTGTTGCCATGGAAACCATTCTATTACACAGAATTTGAGGAAAATTGTTCCTATTTCTTAGAAATCCCATGACCATCTCAAAACTAAAAACTGGCTGTAAAAACTCCTTCTAGGACCAAATTTAGACCAGAAAGAAAAATCATATTCTATTTGATTATTTATCAATAAAACCGACCATTTACTATAGGAGAAAATGCATCTAAATCTTATCTACCATTTCCAGTTAGTAATATAAACCTATGTTTGAAAAGTGACTCTGCAAAACTACCAACATTAATTATTAATTCCCTCCCAGATGGGTCTTTTTCCTGGCCTGGTCACATATTACTTGTGACATATCTTGTTACATATTTGTGATGCATCTGTGACTTAATTGTGACAGATCTTTCCTTATAAGAAAATCTAGGAAAATATGATGTATTGTGACATATTTTGGGGGCCTTTAGAAATAGGGGCCTTAGTCTTTTGGGGGCCTAGGGGACTGGGGCTCAGTATCGAGGGCTCTGGTTGAAAAGGGCCTGTACGATGATTCCCACAGAGTTGTTGATATACATATCCTGACAAATTGTCCAACCTAGATGAACATTGTAACTGGCGCGGCCTGTAATGCATAATGTATGAAGGGTGTGATCCCATTATGTCCTTGCATACAGCTTGGTATGTGGTTCGACCATATTCATGCAGGGCTATAACATATCTAATCAGCAACCTTTCAACAAAGGTCACCCATTACATTACCATAATGACAGTACCATTATTAGTAATGGGAGCACTGGTGTGCGGGTGGCTATATCACAAATTCCTCTTGCACACTTAATCGATGTCATTTCTTAAACGTATAAATCTCTCCAGAGCATGGAATTTTAATACTACTGCCCTTGTGTTCTTTCATCATTTCAGTGGGTACCTTATTATTGCTTATTTCCTTATTACACCCATACACATTTAAACATAAATGTCTACTACAGGGTATTGCAATAAAAACCATGGTTTATAGCTTGAAAAAGGGTAGAAACGTGCACATAATTGTACAGAAGGTATTAGTTCATTCTGCAACATCATATTATTGAGTCATTGAATAATAAAGACAATGGCTAGTTGAAAAAGTAAGTAACCTGAAAATGTACAGCATATCATATTACTTCATATTATATATTTTTAATACATGCTCAGATAATAAAGACTGCAACCCAGCCAACACACCCAAATGGGCCCCATATGGGCGTGTCTCTGGGCACCATGGGCTAGCCCATATCTGGGTATTAACTGGTAATTGTCTGGGCTTCCAGATGGGGCCCATCTGGGCTCAGCCCAGAATATCAACATGTCATGTCCGCGCTGCAAATCCTTCAATTCATACTCTTTTCTGAAAATATTCAATTAATTTACATTTTAAATTGACATTATATGCGTTTTTGTAAAAGTGGGTTTCATCTGGGTTGGAAATGGGCAAACTTGGCAAAGGTATCCCTGGGTTTTCCATGGGCTGAGCATGGGCAGCCAGATAGGGCCCAGGTGGGCTGAGCCCATGTACTGAACTTAGTTTTTAAAGGATTTCTTGCATTGCAGATATTTTAATTTATCCTCACTTGTCCCTTTTTTCTAGAAAATACACGTTCAAATTATTTTTCTTATGCTATGTTGTCTACCTGGGTTTCACCTGGGCTAGAGCTGGGCTAAGTGGGCTGAGGTCTGCATGGGTTTTCCGTGGGCTTGGTGTGGGCTCCCAGGTGGGCCCCATGTGGGCCAACCCACCAACTTCACTTTCTGGGCTAATTCTACCAACACAACTTTCATGATTATGTTTCAAAGACCTTTTCCCTAAAAGAGTGGGGTTCACCTGGGCTAGGCCTGGGCTAAGTGGGCAAGTATTGTTCCTGAGCTTACCACTAGATGTCATCATTGAGAGTACATGGGATTTGATATCCTATAGACATTTTCTTGTCTTTATTACAATAAGCCATAAATTCACAATTCCTTTAAAACCATTGAAATGACACAGTTTTCACATTATGTTTATATTATACGAAATTGTCTGCACAAGGTTGCATACGTAAAGAGAAACAAGGAGCATTCTGATACTGACCCCTTTTCCTGGGATAAAATCATAGTACATAATTCTAGGGCTCCTTCAGGTATCACTATCAGACTCACAGGAACTCTGACTGTGTCACCCAATGTGATCAGAGTTGTAGTAAGTCAAAGGGTGCATTTTGCTTCTCCTCCTTAAATAAAGGGAAGAGGTGACATTAAATGCAGATAAATTCATTGACCCACTTGTATACTTGTTGGTAACTACTCTTAACTATCAAGCTATTACTCATCAACTATATAACAATTAAGCTTATAGCTAAAAAAAAAGTTGTGTCTGTCCCCCCAGCCACCACCCCCCGCCCCCAATTACGTGTTCCCCAAATAAAGGAGCCCACCTGGGTCCCACTTAGATCTGAACAGGGCCAGCCCACTTCAAACCTGGGCAAGCCCTTCTGGGCCCCACCTGATAGCCCCGGTCAAAACGAAGCGGGCCCCAGATGGGCAGCCCATATGGGCCCCATAAGGCAGCCCATCGGTGACCCATCTAGGGCCCACTAGGGTGTGTTGGCTGGGAAGTGACATAGTGTCAGGAAGGACTCTGTATTTTTCCCCAAAGTATAACAGGGATATAGTAGTCATTGTTATGGTAGTGATACAAGTTCCCTTCAAACTCTTTGCCAGTGCATGGTACACATTGGCAGTACTGCACTTCATCAGAACTATTTATTTAAAGGCTATTCCAACTATAGATAGAGAGTCTATGTTATAAAATAAAGGTAGAAGGAGCAACTCTATTGCGATTCAAATGTGACTGATATACCTGCATCTTACTTCATATCACCTGCCTCTATTATTGCCATGCCTGCACCAAGGCCATAGTGCAACAACTGTATAAACATATAGAAATAGCACCACTACTTCTTAAAACTTAATGCAGAATGCCTTTCTATTAAATAAATGTATAAAGTAACATTAATGTGCTGAAATCCAACAATACTGGACTGAATAAGAGAGGCTCTCAAGGTGATGGGATGACCATTTTGTACTGACAGTTGTACTTTTCCAGTACAACACCTTTAAAATACATACTAGGTCTTTTAGTGAGTGCTCAATTTTTAACAACAGTGGTGAATTGCGAGAGAAAGTCAACCCCTCTTGTGTGGAGGGCAAAAGAATTCCACCTGTTTCCATTAATAAAACAATGCACATTACTTTGCTTTAAAGACAACATACACGGCCCGCTTCTCGAATTTAATATATGTGTGCCTGCATGTACTTTTATCCCCCCCCCCTGGTTGTTACAAATGAGTACCGAGGAAGGAAAGGAAATCTGAAATGGCATAGCATTATCCTTTACTGCCCTACTCAAAGTACCTAGCGCTAGTAATACTGACCTACACATTGACATTCTCGGAGACTTGCTCCTAGTTCTCCTACTCTCTGGGTTGCTTGCAGGAATGGCTCTAATTGCGTTCACACTCCATTAATTGGCCCTGATGGCCATTGTGTTGGGTGTCAACCCAGGGCAGGCTGGTAGATGATTTACGCCTACTACAAAGTGTAACTTGTATGCTGAGTGCCCAATATGTTCCCTAAAGGTTGCTGGCTGTTTGGCAACAAACTTATAGGCAGAAATTTATTATAATTTCATAAACACACAAAACCTTTTCTTTAAAATTATCCAATTCTTAGAATAACTGTATACAGTTAAGTGCTCTGCACTATACAAAAGGAAAGAATTAAGGATCTGATGCATCTCACTATCAGTTTATTATGATTGTATTACTGTGTTACAGCTGCTATGCCACCTCAGATATATAGATAGTTCACTTTCACCATGTTTATACAGGGTCTCCTTAGGGCAATATACTGCTAACATCCCAATCTGATTTGTGACTTTTAACTAGGCTAAATTCAAAGATATAAATCAGAAAAAAAAGGGTTCCAGTATTCTATTCAGGACTTGATAATATCAACAAGGTAGTGCCATCTCCATGTATACGACCATAGTCATAGTGCCATCTACATGGATAAATCTACAGTTCTGTCCTGATGACAAAAAATGGTGTATAGACTCCTGACCAGACTAAGTCATAGTTTGCGGACATATCCATACTGTAACATATCAAAATATCACAGAAGGTTATCATTATAGTTTCTATGATAACTTAGGAAATGAATAACAAACATATCATCAAAATGGAACATTCTGACTATAGTCATGAAACATTGACTATCTCATCAAAAGACCATGCTGATACTTGCCTGGTTAGTTCAGTCAGTAGAATGCCTCTAAATCCGAGGGTCGAGGGGTCGAGGCTCTCTTGGGGAAACTAACTAAAACTAACCCTGAACCAACACACACTAGGGGGAGTATGGGAATTTCTAAAGATTCAGAGAATGTCCACCAGGTGGGGTTAGCGAGTTTCTAAAGGTTCTGAACATCTCCACAGGGTCCCGCCACCAGTTTATCAGAAATTATCCTTAAGGGTAATTGTCAATGTGATGTTCATTTGGTGGATTCATCCAGAGTCATGCGCCTTAATATCTTTTGATAGCGCATTAGCAGAGTCAATTATGCCACTCATGTGCCATCTTTTAAAAATGAAGACCCTCCCTAGAGCTATTTTCTCTTGACAGTGGGAGGAAATGTGATTTCCTCTTTATGATGTCCTCCGGGAGGTTTCTGACCTAATTCCTTTTAAATAACAAGGACAAGATGTTATAAAAAAAACTAGTAATACACACCAGTGTATGATGAGAGTATTTTTTATTATGCTTATCTAGTTGGCAACTAACAATTCATTTATTTCTGTATGCAGTAGTGTAAATTATCATCAGGTCAATTTGGTTTTGGTGAAGTTTAAGGCTTCTTTCTTTTTTTAAAGAAAATTGCAATCCTTTTTGATGGCACACAGCTATAATTCCAAGTATAGGTTACTAATAGGATAAACTATTGTTCTAATAAGGCATCATGTGATCAGGCAATTATGCATAATTTTGTAAAAAAGTAAAACATGTCTTTTCATGACAGAAATCTTTTCCGATTTCACTCATTTAGTCACAGAGTGGAGAATGATGGTTCTAAGGTTTTAGGTCAGGATTGAATGAGTTAACATGGAATTGTGTTCATCAAACTGGCATGTAAGTTCACAACAGGTTTAATGATAGACAGCGAAGACTTTTAGTTAAAATAACAATATTTTCTATGAAGGTCGCAGTTGTGAGTAGAGTAAGTATTCGATTGCCATATCACATCTCAGAATATTTTATTAAGGGATATGTTGTTGTTGTTGGTCAATTTTATTGCTGGCAAGAAGTTCGTAGCATACAAAGGACGATTTTAATCTAATTGCCAAGAAGTAGTAAAAGATAATACTTCATAGAGAGGAAAGAGTTCATGTAATTATACTTATACTGTACTTATGCATTTATAGTTTTTGTCAAGTGTCTATCAACATTAATGCGCTCAAACATTAGTAAGTCCGTGTAATAGTTACAGGTCTGTGTTATTTGTTTCAATAACACAATACGTCATTGGAATTCATGATTGTCAGTGTATTGGCGTATAGACCAATTCAGTCAGTGTTATCTAAATAACCAATACGCGCACACTGTTTAGGCATGCAGGGGTGCATCTGGGAGTTTCTTCACAGGATCCAGGAACTGGGAACTGCTGTCCAGCTTTTGAGTTTCTACTTCAAGTGCATTCCAGAGGGGAAGACCACGGTATAGGGGGGATCTTTCATAGATGTCCTTTTTCGTTCTCATGATTTTCAATTGGACCTTGTCGTTGCCGCGCAGGAGTCTCGGTCGACGAAGGATATTCTCCTCCAACTTTGACCTTTTGTGCAGCAGACACAGGAGTTGTCTGTTGCGAGTGGTCTCCACTGTGTTGACCCGCATAGTACTGTGCAGGTTCATGACATCGACACCCCGAGGGTCCCGGATCCTATCACAGATCCTTAATCCGTTGTTTTGTAGGGTTTGTAGCTTACGGACGGCCCAGACAGGACCGCCTCCGTTCAGGAAGCTGCCCTGGTCAATGATGGATCTTACCATGTGGACGTATACTAGGACAGTGGCTGCTTTGTCAGAACTAGCTCGAATACGTCTTAACTGGTCAAGCCTGACCCGCACCAGATTGATTATCCTTTTCAACTTTGGGGTCAATAGGAGATTGGTATCTATGACAGCACCCAGGTAGTTGAATTCTCCTACTACGTCGAGGGGTTCATTGTTCATTGAGAGGATACAGTCTGCTAGGTCTGGGACGGCCCGTGTTGAGTATGACCAGAGCACTTTGGTCTTGTTTGTGTTGACCGTCAACTTGTTTGCCGTGCACCAGCCAGACAGGGTGTCTAGGTTTTCCTGCATCAGTGTTCTGACGGTGTCCACATTTCGACTTGACACCAATACAGCAAGGTCATCGGCGTAGAGGTATGCAGTGCCATGTTGTATCACATCACAGACGTCATTGACGTAGGCCACGAACAGCAGGGGTCCTAGTACTGACCCCTGTGGTACGCCTCTGTTGACTGTGGGCTTTGATGAGAGGGAGCTGTTGGCACGTGTTTGCTGTTATCGGTCGGTTAGGTAGTTCCTTATCCAACATATGAAGCTAGGGCCTAGTCCCAGGGCCTGTAGCTTGTGGAGGAGGAGCAGGTGGTCGACCGTGTCAAAGGCCTTCCTCATATCGAGGAAGACCACGGCCGACCTTTGATTTCTGTTACGGGCAGAGTAGACGTCCATTGCTAGAGCATTGATGGCGTCACTGGTAGAGCGTCCAGGGATGAATCCGTTATGTTGTTCAGCTAGCTTATTCTGACTCAGTAGGTGACGTAGAAGTTGCTGATGTACAACTTTTTCCGTGATTTTATTACATACATCCAACAAGCATATGGGTCGCCAATTACTGACGTCACTGGATCTGCCTGACTTGGGTAGTGGTATGATGGTACCGACTTTCCAAGCGTCTGGGACCTTTTGTGCCGTTAATGAACTGTTGACAATTTTAGCAGCAACGTCAGGGAAATTAATGAAACAGTCTTTAAGCACCCTAGTTTTGACATCTTGAATACTTGAGCTCTTGTCCTCCTTTAACTTGGCCACAATTTTGTTCACCATGCGCGGTTCTACGATTTGTAGTTCGCACAGATCCGCTTCCCCAGCCTCCAGTGGCACTGCAGGATGACCTAGCTGGCCACCCCCCAGCGGGGGCTGGTCAGGATGTGGGAGTGGTGGTGCAGGCGGCCAAGGCTGTTGCTGAGGTAGGGGCAACTGTTGTAACGCTTGTCCAGCTACAGGCTGCGGTGCAGGTTGTTGTGGGTGTGGTTGATGTTGTGGCTGCGGCTGGGGCTGGTGGTCAACAGGTGGCACATCAAAGGCGCGGGCCAGTTGGTCACCAATGGAACAGTAGTATTGGTTGCTGTATTCAGCTGTTTCACTTTCAGGAATCTCACGGTCAGTATCTGGGTCAATCAATCAAATCTGCTGTTGTGTGGTTTCACCTTTCCATAGTCTGCTAATAACAGCCCAGAACCGCTTGGGGTCGTGTTCAAAGCGGCGGAGATTGTCAATCACAGCTTTCCTTTTGTTGTTTGCCAGTTTGGATCCAATCAGGCGATTCAGTCTGTTAGCTTGGGCTAGGTGCAGATTGAACACACCCCGACGGATCCTTTTGGACCGCTTCAGGCACTGTTTTCGTCTTTGTACAAATTTGTTTACTTCCTGGGTGAATTCCGGTTTGTCTGGATTTTTTATCTTCATGGTTCGAACAGGGCAGGTGTGGTCAAGGTAAGCAGTCACTCCTTTCACCACCAGATCATAAACCACAGTAGGGTACCTTTGTAGAGCCACTGCATCCTGTATCCCACTAGCCCGCAGATGTGTGACAAGTCCAACTGTTGTGTAGTTACGGTAAGACCTCCCAGTAATTGTCTTTACAGCCACAGCTGACTTCGCTTGTTTCTTCACAGCGTAGATTGGCCAGTGGTCACTTATAGAGTCATTCAGTATGCCATGGCCGGCAACATGTTCACTGTTTGTGAATATGTGGTCGAGTGTAGAGCTTCCATGGATCGGGTGGCGATAGGTAGGCCCTGTATGGGACCTGTATGGGATGGTATGATAGCATGCAGTGTAATCAAAAATACTAAATGACAATATGAATGCATTGCACAAATGAATGGTATTCTAGTCCTCATTGGGCTTTGACATTGATAGGCAGGTTAATGCATCCGGGCAGTGTAAAGTTCTGGGTCTATAGTAGGTCTGGGAGAAGACTTTTGATTAAAAGATATAATTAGACGCAGGCATCTAGACTCAGACACATCTAATTATAGTTAGACCTGAATAGGGCCTCCAGACAGGTGTCAGACCCACCTGTCAGTCTGCCAACTGTAGGGGACAGTTTGATCCCACGAGCACAATGTACAATCTAATGGCAAATCCTGGCATTGAATTGCCCTTCTCATAGGCAAACATCCATTGAATTGACCATTAACCTTGTTTTGAAACAACATGCCGTTTTCTACAGATTTTTATAATGCATGGTGTGTTTGTCTAGAGTAAGCTAGTATTTTACACGTATTCGATTAAATGGCCTAATAGCTGCTGTGCTCTATGCAGTTGAGAGGCAATAGTCTTAATCTGCAAAATGGACACAAATTGGTCTTTGCACTATCGCCCTCAAGTACAGTATTGCAAATGTCACTGACAATTAATTTGGACCAAAATAACCCAAACCTTAACAATACTAACTGTACTGCACTAGTGCTGTGTAATTAGGAGCTATCCGTTATGTCCTTCTCCAGTATGTATATTCATTGACTAGGAATAGTGATATGTGGCTAATAACGTCATGAGATAATGTCAATTAAAAACTTGAAATGGTTGAAGTCCTATCAGGCTGCTTAAAGACAGAAATGCATTCATCATTACTGTTGCCAAAAAAATCAACCACTGATAAGCATAGACATGAAATAAGTTTAAAAAATTTAAGTCTTGAAAAGCTGCTGTTGCTGTATGGCAACAGCTGTGCTGTGAGATGCTACTGATACCCAAGGGCAGCAGTACTACAGACTAGCTCCCACATACATGTATATATCTTACATAGCTATCATTACTACACTACTATAGCTATTTATTCCTGAATGTATAATTATAGTTACTATAGTGACTAGGTGATCATATTCCCACTCTGTTAATTGTGCCAACTAGGGTGGTACCGGGGTCTGGGACTCTTCAATGTTCACCCTTCAATCAAAATTTGGATCATTATTTACCTATGTAGTGTGGCTGTTGTTACTGTCACACTGAAGAATCTCACTCTAACCCACAACACTCCAACCTCATTCATCTTTGCAATTGTCTCCTTCTGTCCCAAATGCCCTCTTCCCCAACTGTTACATACTGCCATGCAGCTCAGTGTAAATCCATCATGGAAGTAATCAGTCACCTGCCCTAAGCTCAACACCCGGGACAAGTGATGAAACATGAAATAGGACCTGCTCACCAAGCTGTTCACTGACCTCTTCTGGGTTGCTTCCACAAATCAGGCTACAGTGTGTACCAGCCGCTCTAATTGGGTTCACACTCCATAAATTGGCCCAAGTAGCCATTGTGTTGGCTTCCGATGGCGGATGATTTACTCCTACTCCAAAGTGTTAAGATTGAAAGCACAGTGTGAAATCAGGTCCGGGAAAGGCCGGAAACCCTCCCCAGAGCCGTTATTTACACCAGTGTTAATTTTCACATCGCAGGTAGGTGTGAAAACACTGCAGGGCTCACTGCCTACTGGGTGAAATGGAGGAGCACAGAGGGAAAGTCTATAGAAAAAGCTTATTTATATGTGATTTCATGGCAATCACCTGTATGATTCACTATTCCCCATGTATGATTTAAGAGCATACACTATTCTATCTTATGGGATATAAACATTTAACAGCAAATTGATAGAAAATTCAGCAAATGGGTTATAAGAAAACCGTTGCTAATTTTAGCCCTGCTGTGTTTATGCTGCAAGCAAAACCGTTGCTAATTCTAGCCCTGCAGTGTTTTCACACCTACCTGCGTTGTGAAAATTAACACTGGTGTAAATAATGGCTCTGAGGAGGGTTTCCCTTCATTTCCCGGACCTGGAAATATGTCCCTATGGGTCATTACTTGAGCCAGTCTGTGACCATTGACTTATATATAGAACTAGAATTATTCATGAGAAGATAAGAACATTGCCTTCAATAGCTCAAAGCTACATATTACTTGGCATTACAAGTTAGTGCTATGTAGTATATCCACTCATCCGGAAGTGTTGCATGGTATCATTGTGCAGTTTCATAATGCATTGGTGGCTTCATTACTAGAAAACTCCATCGTTTATGTACCCCATATTTCATGACAGCATATTAGCCTGATGCCTTATCAATCATGCCACATGCATATATTAATCTCCCTCAAGAGAACCTAGAGTCTCCATCAATTAACTTTGAGGCGATGTTCAGTATGCAAGCTGATCTTGCCAGAACTAAATATAAATGTCAATTGCAGAACAAAGGCCTTTAGCAATACTTGGGAAATTGATAACTATTCTTACAAGTCATTGGGGCTGCAATAATTGTGTGCCCTTTCTAGGGGAAGACTGAGATCTCTGTTGTTGTAATTATTGAGCCAGTGTATCTAGTACAAGATATTTATGTGTCAATCTTGCTAAATAAAAGACGCCGCGAAATTACAAATCTGACATTTTCTAGAGTTCATGTTCATAGTAATGTACATACACAATTTAGTTATTTGTAAATTGCAAGGAGTCATCCCTCTCAGGCCAGGCCTATGAATAGCCCTTTGAATACATAAACTGTGAATCAGATGGTGGATATAAGTGGTTATTTTTCTATTGTAGCCACACATCCCCGGTGTCTCTTTACTATTGCAAGCCTGAATGGTACATGAAGATAATATAGGAAAGGTTATTTATACACACTATGATATCAACGACACTGACTGCTTAATGGCAGATGTAGGATCATTGGTTGCATAGCTTAAAGGGAAATGCTACTTGTTGTGAGATTACTAAAATTCTATTGCTATTTGCCTATAACTCGGGATTTTATTAGTTTGATTTATCATTAAATAGAAAATGAAAAGAAATTGACATGTCACCGAGCTAACTTTCCATGATAGCCATTTGAGTAAAACAGTAACTTAATTATAGAATCAAATGGGAAAACAGTACATTATTGGTTATGGATAATTCACCTCTATTGCTATATCAACCAAACCTTGGGAATATGCAATGGGCATATTTTATAGAAACATTTTAGAAGCAAAAAATTAGAGGGTCACCGATGAAATGAAAAAGTTATGAATTTTTCAAAAATAGTTATTTTGACTTAACTATAAGATCCAATGGGTGTCCCGGCGGCTAATAAATGCAATACATATAGGCATAATATCCAGATTGCAAATAAAATGGTTGATAAAGGGAAAGTATCATATGTTGGACTACAAATTTAGCTAAAAGGATAATTTTCATGACTTTCGATTTTTGCCACCAGGTGGCCTATGTGTAGGAACCCGCATTTCCCTTTAATCTTGTATAAGAAAGAATGATTATTCTATGACACTGTTACTAAATGTAATGTACAAGTAGCAAGAGAATGCTCATTAAGTACTGATATCTAGACATGGTGGAGTCTTGGAAGAGTAGGATCTTTGTAAGCGCCTAACACATCTACATGCATTTTGTGTCATCAGTGGTAGTCTTGAATCCATAATATTTAAGTTAAGTATTAAGATTGTCATGATATGAGTCATGTCAATGACATATTAAGAAGGATACAGATAGAAAATGAGCAGTGATTCACTTCATCCTAATCCAAGCTGGTGTCCATAGATTGATGCCAAGGTAGTACATTCATCTAATGAGGCGGTAATGAAGGTTTATGTTGATCTCATTGGCAGATAGGTGGCTTAAATACGCATTATCATTAATTAGCACTCTCAAGTGATGTAGGATGTGGAACCACCACATGCTCCAGCCAAACTAGGAACACTCGAATTAACCACTCGGTATATATCCTATTCACCCTATGCACATGCCCTGCAGGAATCATCTAATTTAAACAACTTTAAACAAGAATAAAGCTGAGTAATGGCCTTCTTTAAGCAGCTTTAAGCAACTTTAAACAACTAAAGTTTTCTCCCAAATTAAAGTTGCTTAAAGTTGCTTCAAGCTGCTTAAATTACTAAACTATAAGTTGTGTTTAAAGTTGCTTAAATTAGATGATTCATGCAGTGTGACTATGGAGAACACATTGCCATTGGATACCGTACTGGACATATTATATAAAAGCCAGATGTAGTGCGGTGATATTATGATCTCATAAAATGACTGAGTGGTTAATTCAGGTGTTTACAGTTTAGCTGTATAATGTGGTAGGTTCCACATCCAATGTCATTTGAGGGTGCTAATTAATGATAATGTCATGTTCAGAATACGGTGAACTGGGGTGCATTAATTAATCATATATAACCTGACAAATTAAATGGCATTGTAGTTGGTTAATTTGTCATTTTACCTTAC
Organism: Harmothoe impar; assembly: GCA_947462335.1. Taxonomy (NCBI): domain Eukaryota; kingdom Metazoa; phylum Annelida; class Polychaeta; order Phyllodocida; family Polynoidae; genus Harmothoe; species Harmothoe impar. The sequence continues at coordinate 60,437,600 of OX381715.1, forward strand.
CTCAAATACTCACCCTATTCAAATTTGGACCATATCCCTTTACATGCAAGTTCCGCCGATCCCATATCATTACTGTCCTCATTTGACATTGCCATTGCCTGGCAAGTCAATTCCAGAATGCATTGTGATAGACTGGTGCTTGGAAGGTCAGGGACAGCTCCTTCATTTCCTGGGTATAATTGGTTGCGGGCTCATAGATACAAATCCAAAGTTAGATATGCACTGGGGCATGTAGATAGATGTCAGATGGATAACCCATAATCTGGTTAGATGTAGGTCTAAATCACTTCATCACAGTCACATTAGATAAGTGTGGGTGGCTATATACCTAATTCCTTTTACAAACTATATTGCTGTGTATTTTTTTTGTTTAAATAACATGACACTCTCCTGAGCATGAATGATCTGACTACCCCACCTTTGGGACATCAACATCGTTATTGTTTTAGCAATCACTAGGAAGTTTGATATAAGCCAAATTGTTATTCACCAACAATTAATGGTGATCTATGTTTCTATATTTCACCAATGAGATACAGATAACATAAATCATGCCAAATACTATTGTCTTAATACCGTTCACTCACAGTAGACATTGGAGCTCGAGGGAACAGGCATTGCAATGTACTCATGATTTTAGGTCAATATGCTGAAAATACAGTAAAAAATGTTGCAGGAATTATTCGCCTAAGCAAAGGAAATATGTAAATACCTAGATGTTAAGTATATTGCAACAGATTTTCATATTGCAAATACTTTCTGGCAACAAATGCATTGTGGTAATTGGTAATTTTGTACTACGTACTTCTCGTATCTGTGAATACAACAACTTCGTGGTTCTGAAAGGGGGAGAGGAAGGACCGTGCTCTTTATTGATCTAGTAATGATGAAAAATGACCTTTGTATGAACAGATTGCTTGTCTGGAAATATAATATGTTTTTTTTTCTATTTGGGAAAATACACACGTTTTTAGCCACTACGGCTATTGAATGATATCCAATCACAAATGCAATTATATCCTCCTCTTCACTTGGTCAGTAAGTCTGCTATGTCAGCTTCCCATACTGCCAAGCTAAGTCAACAGTTACTGTTGTTCAACACTTTCCCTTCACACATGAAAATTACCTTTTTTATTTCCTCCAGTTCACCACACCACAACCCACCACACCACACCACACCACACCACACCACACCACACCACACCACACCACACCACACCACACCACACCACACCACACCACACCCCTTCCTTTACTATTGTCCAACAAGCCCTCTTCCCCATTATGTACACTGACATGGAGCTCAGTGTAAATCAGTCCTGGAGATCCTCCGTCACCCGGACTATGCTTAGCGCCCAGGGTAAGTAATAAAGCTCACAGCTCCCTCACAGTCCTGGTCATAGAACTGCTCACGTACCTGCTCAGAGTTGTTATCAGACAACAGGCTGAACAGTTTGCTTGCAGCAGCCGCTCTAATTGAGTTCACAGTCCATTAATCGGCCTTAGCAGCCAGTGTGTTGGCTATGAGTCTGATGATTTACTCCTACACAAAAGTATAGCATCGTAAGCAGAGAACCCATTATATTCCCTCAGGCCTAGGGTTGCTGCTTGTTTGGCTCCTGACACACAGAGAGCTAGATTAATTTCGCAGAAAGAAGAAACAGCGTCAAAAGGGAGTCCAAGTTGCTTCCAGAATGACTCCCCTAGGTGACCCCTGACCTATCTAAGGGAGTCACCTGGGGGAGTCACATAGTTCCCTGACTGACCTAAGGGAGTCACATAAGGACCTGGACTTCTCTAAAGAGGGGAGTCGATCATTCTGGAGGTAGCCTGGATTCCCCTCTGACGCTGTTCTTTTTATTTCTGTTGTAAGAACACCAGAACACTTCTTTCCAAAGCGTACAGCAGTTAATCATCTAGCTTAGTAGTGTGTACTCTTCCCTAAGGGTTCTTATGTAGTATTGTTGTACCGGGTCAGTACGCAGTGGTAATTTGGCGCCTTCATTGGTAAAATACTCCATCTTTTATGTACCCCATATCTCCAGGCAGAACATTAGCCTAACGGCTTATCACAAATGCCACATGCATGCATTAATCCCCTTTAAGGGCACCTAGCTGTCATTTCCCGTTTCCCTTAATTCCCAATCTTATCTTGATCTTCACTGTTCTGATTCCACCCAAAGTTCACCAGGGCATCTGACTGTCCTAAAGCTGACTTGTTATTACAAAACAAAAACTCTGAAGCTACTAAGTCGTGCATCCATTTATTATGGGGTTGTCCATAGTGTGGCTCTAGGCGGTCTTTTGGTGGCGAATTATTCCCCTTCTGATTAGTCCCTGGTGGGTGATCAGCATATCCGCCCTCTAGCGCTACCAATGACTCTCCCTAGAGCTACTCCCCTACTATAGAAAGTGTCCAGTGGAGCAGCTCACTCCATAGAGGCAATGCCCTACTGGGGGCTGTTATATACAGCCACGAGCAGCTCATGAAGTGCTCAATGAGGAAAGGTGATCTGTGCCCTTGATATGTCCTCGAGGGTCCCTATGCTTGCTTAGATAAAAAATGGGTATTAGGCCAAAAAATAAAAAAGGTGTGGTTCAGGTTACATGGTCTGAAAATCAAGGGTAGGTAGGTCGGATTTTTTTTTTTTTTTTAATTTTTTTTTAAACTTTAGCCTGAAAAGTAGCCAGAAATCGACTCATGAACTACAATGCCGACGACCGCCTCGACTCGTGAACTATCAGATTGGCCCTTAAATAGCCCCAAAATGACCCAAAATATAAACATTTTTTCAAAATTGCATAAAAATTTCTAGGGTCGGCCCTGTTTTGCCAGGTAGGGTCGGGTAACCTGAAACACACCTTTTTTTTTATTCGGCCTTATCATACAACCAAGTATTTAGCAATGCATAGTGGTTGATTGCATACATGATTATTGAGTGCCGTATAGCATTATGTATACGGTGAGTCAGCAACTGTTTGCAGCGGTCAATCAATTTTTCTTCTTTCTTCTTACTTACAGAGACATTCTTCTTAGTTATTTCATTATACACGTGAAACCTGCACTCTATAGGGATGTATGGCTGATCGTGGACAGTGTAGTTAATAGTTGGCTAGATATATGGCTATAAAAGATAAAATGTTAAGATGTTAGGACATCAATAAAACAAACAAAAAAGACAAACAGAAAGTAATATAAGCATTTCGTTATCTTCTCAGAGTCAGTTGACATGGGATTGCTCATTATGTCACCACTACCTTGAGAGTAACAATGAGTTCTCTTCCTCAAGCAAGGGTATGCCTCTGAATATTATTGGATCTGGTAGGCTTATGTACTAAAAATGTAGGACACTACAATAACAATTACAATGTCAGTTGCATCAATATCAGATTTATAATCATTCATTACTAAATTGGAAGAAACTCGAAAGGAAGAAGTATGCTAATCAGGTTAGTCAGGTTAGCATACTATTATCTACACATGGGGGAGTATTGGATTAAGGCAGTTAGACAAATTGTTATTTCCAATATGTACATTAGTCAGCATAAATCCTTTTTTATAAGAATTATGTAGGCCATTAAAGTACACTTGACCCTTTCGCCACAATAAGGGCAGATTCATCCATAAATCAAGGCTATCAGTGTTGAAAGGGTTCAGGGTAAAGCACAAGACCCTCATGCAGCTCAGTCTAATGTCTAAAGCTGAGATACTCATGCAGCTAGTTAGATTATTGATTGAAGAGAACATGACTATTAGCCATCTATTAATCAATTTGACATTTCTGCACGCAACATGTCAACTTGTATTTTCCTGACATGTTATAACCCAATGTTATTGTGCAATGTTTATTATTTTGTGTCAGTTGTTGTGTTGAATCTCTAAGATAAGTTTTGAAATTGTCAGGATATCAGTCGTTTTCATTGCATAACAAGGAAATACATGGGAAATATCATTGGTGCACCTTATCATAACACATGTCTGTATAGTATAGAATTAGCACCTATTCATCAGATAGTTCCATTTAATAAGGCAGTAATGAAGGTTTAAGTTCCTATTTGTAACTGGTTAAAATGTATTATTGACAATGGAAATTAAGGAATGCGGGTTGGAAATCTAACACAGGATTCTGTAATGGCCTGAAGAAAGTAGATAGAGCATCGAATGATACAGAAAGCATACATAAAACATGCAAAACGAAAACAAGCTGGATATAATAAGAAATCCTTTCCATCTGATGATAGTAAAGAAAAGTGTGTACAAATGGAATTTACTGTCGATCATTATGCATTATTAAGGAATAGTTTGATTCATATTAAAGCATTTGAGATTATTTTGCTTACGATTATACGATTACACGATTACGATTAAGAACAACCCTCTTTTATAAACATAGCCATAATATTGTAGGATGCAATGCGCTAACATTTCAGTATTTGATTGATAAAATGTTTTGTACTACACATATATGTGTCACTTTGTCTAACTGTTCAAATTTCTAATTAAATAGCACTCAGGTTACATGCAATTATAGACCTTATACCATATCATTTTGCTATCCTAATTGGACATTGACATTGACCGGCAAGTCAATTCCACCAAGTATTGTGATATGCTTAGCCATTGCTGCGTCTGGGAGAGGATCGTCATTTCCTGAGTATAATTGGTTGCAGGCATCTAGACCCAGATCCATAGTAAGATATCGCAGACAGGTGTCAGGCCCACCTGTTAGTCTGCCAATTGTAGGGAACAGCCTAATCCCACGAGCACAATGTCCAATCTACCTGGAGAATCATGACGTTAGGTTGCCACCCCCACTGCAGCAGACAGCTACTAAATTGGTCATCAACCTGGTTTATTGGAATGCTACTATTTGCTACTGATTTGTAATGGATGCTGTATTTGATTTAGCATAACGTTTGCTATACGATTCGAAAAGTGTAGTATAGGGAGGATAGCCTACATGGCATGGAAGCCACCATTTTCTTACTGTCCCCTGACTCAGAGCAGCGCATTGTGGGTAAATCTGTTATCAACCACTGTTCACACCTAGGAACAATGGCAACAGATACAACTGACAAGACTGATGGGTGACATCCCACCCCCATATTAATCACCTTTATCACCTCGCCATTGTCTCAGGTGTGAAGTGAAGGACTTACCCTGATTGAGAGACAATGCATTAATCACACTCTGACTGACTGACATGTGCTCACCCACAGAGGTGTCAATGCTCGATTTCTCTGAGATATATTCACATTGCTGTAAGCTTATCTAATTAAAGACCATGTAATAGGGAAAACATTGATCTGATTTATACAGAATATGAAGAGATAGTGAATGAGAGAGAACCCTCCAAAGTAAACTGCACAAAGCGGGAAAATGGAAGCTTGACACACAACTACCTGAGCCTCCTGACACATTACTCTGGAACCAGTATAGGCTCTCCCCCGTATACCTGTGTCTAAGATTAAATCGCTGCCTTCCTAAAAACCCTGAAATGATATGAACATGATTGTGTCAGCGATACATAATCGTATGCATGCCATACATGTGAGTACCGTCAACATGTGAGCTGGGATGTAGCATTTTCCTTTACAGAAGCAGAACTGGTTGAGCCAACATTTTATTTAGGTATCATCATTGATGACATGTTGTAGTAATACATGAGCATTCCAACACTACCCCAGCTCTTACTAAGAAGGTTAGATTACTGTATTTGCTGTTAGATCAGTGATTGTGATAAGGTGCCCCGGGGGAATAGGGGAAATACAGTGTTTGCACAACTAATGGGAAACTGGTAATTTGTTCCAGCCCTGTAATTTGATATCCCATATCTGAAAAGATTTAAGATACAGAAAAGCAACATCTCTGATAATAAACACTTGACGTGTAATATCAAAGATCTAAATCTTCATCTAGCAAACAATTATTAGCCAGAGCCAGTGGGTGCTCTGTTGAATATCAGTGTTTTATCATTCGTGACTATATTTAATGCAATTCCATTGAATTCCAGTGATCTATCTTTAGAGATCAACTAGCACAAAGAACCAGAAAGTCTATTGACAACAGAGTCGTTTCACTTCAGAAGCAAAGCGATCTTTGTAGTTCAGTCAGTGTTTCTATCTTCGTCGTCTCACATTCTAACGTCAAGGACGAGATTGTATTGCATTTCCAAGCTCATTCCCTAGCATGCATACAGTCTCACAAATAGATGTTTCACAGGCTAACAGCAATGTAGGATCAAGTATCGCCCGGTGTTTACGAGATATTAATACAATCTGAGATATTAATACAATCTGCCACATGTGTTGATGAATGCTGGGAAATCATGTCATAGAATCCAACCCTTACTCTGTCAAGTAACCCGAAGGGAAAAAGTAAAGATAATTGATTTTAAATTTAAGCATGCTTGGTGCAAAAGGCTGGGCATGTACGCATTTTGGTTGATAGCATAGGGTCAATTGCAAGCATCTCTATTGGCTGTACTAACACTTCTGATATTGGTCCAACATGCAGTATAGAAGAAGAGAGGGGCATCCAGACCAAGCAAGTATAGTCAGTGGCATTGCCTTCCAGAACGGAACTCTGCAGTTGCTATCCAGTTGATGCCAAGTGCTGGCTTGTAGCATTGACGTTTGGTGCCACAGCCTCTAGTTGCTGGCCGGACGGTGCCTTGTCAGACCTCCCGTCTCCACTTCTCTCCTACCCACCCCAGCCCGCCCTCCTGACCCTCCCACTCTCATTCGCCACCAAACTGACCTCCCCACTCCAGGTCATACATGTACCCCCACCAACTCCCAACACACACACTCCACCTCTCACTATTGACCGCGCTGTCCCTCCCGGCTGCCCAGTGTTGTTGGCATGGCCCGACAGTCCCAGAAGCACTCAGCCCCAACGGTCAGCTCTCCTCGCCTAACAGTCTCCTCCTTTAGAGTCTTTAATTCCCAATTGCAGCCATAAGGATGGACTGGATTTGGCCCCGATCTCCCTGGCCCTCACTACTATACCTTGACTGTAGAACATGCAGGGAGTTGGGGGGGGGGGGGCAGGAGAGGGGGCTATAGGTGCCTGAATCCGTCTTATTTGTTGGCGCGGGTGAGCAGAGTTCGAGTTGACCTCGTGCAAGAATAGGCCGGCTCAGAAAATGATCGCTCATTAGTTGGGCGCCTCCGGCTCACCAGGCCGCCAGCAGGGCTGGCAGCAGAGGCCCATAGCTACAGACCTCGGGCTTCCACCCAATCCCCTCTGCCCTCCAGGGACCAGCAGGAAGGAAACGGGGGCCGACGTAAGATGAACCTGTAGGGGAATGTGTAAGGGAATGAAGGGGGATGAGTGCTTGTATTGGATACACAGGAAGCCAATGGTGAGATCCAGGAAGGGGATGGGGTGGTCGAGTCTAAATAGGGAAGCTGAGGGAAGGGAAGTTGAAGGGTGTGGGGGAGGGGGTGGAACTGGAAGGGGAGCTAGTTGTAAAAGGAGAACAGCTATGGCTATAGAACTGCAGGGTGGTTGATGCAAAAAAAGAAAGTAGGTTGAAAAGGAAACATAATACAACAATTGCATGAAAGAAAACACATCAATGATTGCATTGGGTTGTAAAAACGCTCTGGCTTCCGGGCGAGGACGCCTGTTCTCTGTTGTCCATCTCTCCAGGGGATGAGGCATGACTCCTCCAGTGACGGGTCATGAGATGCTGGGCAGCTGGAAGCAGTGGGAACAGCCTCCAGGGTGGGTGGCATTGGCAGAGACAACCCACCCCTACCCCAGTATACTGCTGACGGCAACGTAATAGGATGGGCGCCCGAGATAAAAACCAGTGAGAAAACCCACACTGCTGGCTTTACCATCTCCTTAAGCAGTATGCGGTGGGTGTAGTAGTAGACTGGTGCCACCCTGGAGGAGAGGAGGCTGACGCCGCAGTGCCTTGCAGCGGGTACAGCAGTTCTAACCCTTCACTCACTGCTCACTGGGCCTGTGCTGCTGGAGGTGGTGGTAGCGTAGCCACAGTTGTAGCTGTGTAGTAGTAACGCACTGGTAGTTGGCCAAGGCGCACGCCTGCCGCGCCTCCCCCTGCCACCCGTGCCTGCAGGGTCTGAGCAACTCGCCCAGTTCACTGAGCGAATCAGTCAGCCAGCCGAGCCACTCCTAGCTGACGGGGGAAGCCAGCCGGAGCAGGGAGGAGGGACTCACTGAGCTTGAAAACTACCCTATACCTACTATATACCTATCACACAAGCAGAGATTGGAGTTAACTATCATTAGAATCACAAATCATTTCTGTTCTCTATAGATACGAGAGAGTGTCTCAGCCAACTTCCAGCACCAGGGAAACTATTATAAGTGAGACCTTCATTCTGGATACTTACTTTGAAGAGGACAGGCCAATTGATAGTTTCAAGCCAGCTTAATGTGACTCGAGCTGCTCTCGTGCAGCCTGGAAACGGCTGCCTTTAGATGACCTGCTCGCGTGGTACAAGTGAATAAGTGGGTGACTGGAGAGGACAATCCGGGGAGAAGGCAGGGAGAAGGAGAGCGTCTGATGAAGGAGGTGTAAAAGGTAAAAGGTTGTCAGAAACAGCGGTGAAGACAGGGAGGGATTTTGGAGGAAAGTGAGAAGGCGCAAAAGAGTGTGAGGACGGGATAAAGGCGGTGCGTGCCTTCCCCTGATGGTGGCCTGGAGTGGGTGTGGAGCAGCTGGGCTGGGAGTGTGAGCAGCTCGGAGCAGACTCACTCACACAGGCACGTGCGGAGTAGGGCCGACCACGTCGGATCAGAGAGCAGCTTGTCGCCGCCGTGTGATAGGGCTATGGATGGATGTACTTTGTTCCAAGAGAGGAGGGCAAGGCGCCCATGGGCGTCAGGGCGTGCCGGTGGGCGCCGAGTGCCATATGGTCCCCGCACGACTGGGCGCGTATTTCTCACACTCTTCGTGCTAGTTTGCACCCTGACTGAGGGGGAGGCCAGTAAATGGGTGTCTGTGGACGGTAAGTGTGAACTTCCTTTACATTGATTGTCTCTTTCTGAGTATTGTAGTTATGATGCAGCACCTAATATCGGGGTATATTCAATACCATTTGCAATTTACTGACATTTGATATATCTATATCTATCTATCTATCTATCTATCTATCTATCTATCTATCTATCTATCTATCTATCTATCTATCTATCTATCTATATCTATATCTATATTTATATCTATACACATATATATATATATATATATATATATATATATATATATATATATATATATATATATATATATAAATAAATATATATATATATATATATATATATATATATATATATATATATCGAATATTAAACCAATTAAACCAAAAATTGACTAGTGTATTTCATTAGAAGGGACAAATAAGCATGAACTGCATAGATCCTTCATTGATGCCCACGGATACTACCCAGCCTATTCGCACACTATGACTACCACGGAAGCTTAGTGTACACATTGTGCAGTGAGAGATCGAAATCTCATTATGAATCGATGAGGAGACCACCACAGCCCAATCTAATTCCAATTCCATACGTAGAGAAGTAGGCGCTGGCGATGATGAATCAAGCACGTTGATTTGACCACATCGTTAATAATTTACCACAGACGTATTGGTTCTAGGTCCGTGATCAATTAACCGTTAAATAATGGAGGCCCCATGACAGACAGCCATGGTCAGGTACCTACAAGACCCCCCGGCACCTGGCGAGGCCTATAGCTTCCACAGGCGATCGCTCTATGTTGAGAGCTATACATAAGTGAGCTACCATAAATATGGATCGGCCAGGTCGCCCGCTGGTATTGATCTCCGTCAGTGAGCAGCTCACAGGGGACATGTAAAAAATGGCCGGCCACCTTATCTGAGCTGCTCACACAACACTGGGGGACATTGCCGGGGAGCGCCGGAAACACTTGTCCCTTTTTGACCACCTGAGGCATTGCAGTGCTCAAGCCGCGGATCGCCAGTGGCCAGAGTCTTCAGGTTACCCATCCACCCAGACCAATCTACTCTCCCACACACACTGGCCCACCCACGGCCCACCCATCCACTCCCGGACCCACCCACAGTCTCCTCTAGTGTACCACACTATAGGCCACATTAGCCTTGCTCTTTTCCTTTACCCACACAATCTGCCCTTCAATTCTACCCCCACACACATGCCTCTTTTATAATACCCACTCTTAGTGCCTCTGCAGCCCTCGGTCCTTGTTCAATCCTTCCATAGCTATCAGCCTTTTCCAATCCGTCCCATCCATTCCCTTTCCCACTGCCTATTCAGGCCCCTTCAGTCCCAGGCTGGTTGAGAGACCTCTTGTGTGCTTGCTCTTTTGTGGTGGGTGCCGCCCGCAAAGTGCAGCTCTCGTTCCAGAATCGTGCACCAGGTGGCTTCAGGCTCATGGGGCCCTCTGTGCAACACAAGAGGCTGAGCTGGCCTGCACACCCGACCCCAGCGGAACGACAATGACACGTGTGCACATATGTACACGCCCCCATTACGTATAGAATCAATACTAGACCACACTCCATGTGTGTTACTGTACCTCTGTACATATTAGACCCAGCTAGCCAGCCTGCATTATTTCATTACCAAGACAGGAAGTGACCAATAGAGGTTAGCATTAGTATTCATATAGCGCAGCATTTCCCATTTCCCAAGTTAAAGAATATTACGCGGACGTAAATAACTGACTTCGAGTTGTTCTGCTGAACAAGGGGACCTAATTAACCTCGAGGCAATTTGTTACATTCTCCAATTAACGACCAAAGCAAACCTGGTCATTTTGAGAAATGCTGCACCCCTCCCCCTCATCCAAATAAAGATGGAACTAGTTGCTGAATGGGTCCACCTTTCCCATTGAACAACATGACATTTTCTACATCCATCAAGACATCCCCATTAGGCATTTACAAATCTGGGTTTCCGCGCAATCTCCTTACACAATCCACCCACCTAACCTATTGCATGTAAGGGATATAATTGGTTTAATATGGAAGTCTTATTACTGGCCTGGTCTTTGTAAGGCTTCAACAGGAGAAGGAAATCGAAATTAACATCATCAGCTTATTATAAAATTAGTAACCGGGAGATATTTGTGCCTGGTCTGAATTCTTGAGCAGCTCAATTGGCACAGGAATGAGGGCATTTTACCCCAACTACCTGGATTTAGCTCCGAATTCACCATTGAATGGCGAAATGAAAGATATATTTAATCAAGGAACACTCGCAAAACTTTTCATTTATTGTGGCACCTCTTTGCTAGGTAGCTCTGAGGCATTAAGCTAATAAACGGCATTGTATCTGGTAAAAGAGACCCAGGCTATTCAGTAGTGTACATCAATGTATCATGAGGGATATATGTATACATAGGCTCATATTCTGCAGATTCAGATCTAGCAGAAGATCTAGCAGGCTCACCTAATGAGCATCATCTCTCATCGGATCAGGTAAGGGAATATCCAGTTCAAGATATTGACGTCACATAATCGCCTTAATTACTGTCCAGTAGTTAATCAAAAGATGTAGTGCTTTGCATAAAGGCGCCTGCACTTAAGAGAACATTTACAGATTAGAAACAGGCCACCTAGGTTATATATATATATATGACCAGGTGAACGGTATTGTTGAAGCAGACCACATTATTTTTATTTAAGTAAGACAAACAGGATGTATAACATAATGAGGAGACAGCATATGTTTCGGTGGGCCTTATTGTCCTGCAGCTGGGCAACTTGAAGCATCCATGTACTCACAGTTTGTTCTATACAACTGAATCTTTTCTTTAGCATTTCTGCATTCATCATTTTGATACCAATTGCCAAAAAAAATGATAATCTTATAGTCATCCAGTACTCTATATTTGACAACCCCTTCTTCGTGAGGGACACTGTGGTCTTCATTTGGCAAGTATGTACATAGCAATTGCTATATGACATGGTGTTATGACACGAAATGTCACGCAAAAAGCAAATAATCTATACAGTGTACCAAGATCCTCTGCTCATCAGACAACGGCAGTGTATGTTAGCTGAGACAAAGTGCAGGAAAGTAGAGATGGGGTGAAGACTGTGATTTATAGCTTACATCACAAGGATGCACTCACTCACACTTCTTTACCTCATCTCTCAGCTGTCTGTCTCAAACCTAGCGGGGCTATATAGATCACCAACAGGTGGTCCTTCAGTGTGATCTGTCAGTGCCAATTTCTGAGGCTAAAATGCTGTTCTAAAGCCAGCAGTAAATGAGTAAACATCTTATAAGGCAACTGCAGGAAGGATTCTTGAAAAGAAGTGCCACTAGCACTGCAGAAGGGATCAACAAACTCCCGCATCTAGTCGGAGAAAATGTAGATCAATCAAAATCAATTTGGAAAGCATGCTGTGACAGGTTGTCAGAAGTCATGAAATTTAAATGTGCAGTAAATTCCCACGGCACATTGCTCCATTATGTCTTTATAGGACTGCATCAAAAACAAATATCACAGCATCATACACCATACTAAGTGAGTTGTTTTGGTAGATGTTGGTAACATATTGTGAGAACAAGAAAATGGTGTTTCAGCTTATATGTAATTCTTATAATTCTGTGTACAGGCTATATTTGGACCAATATGATTTGATCAATGTAATTTTCCCAACGCAATGTGCATGTTATGTGCCGTACAAAGCATTTGTGTTTACAATCATCATCATTATTATAGCTCTAAACTGATGATTTTATCATTTTCTGAGTTATAGGAACAACTTCAATTTGTAGATACAAGTTCATTCTACCTTATGAATGGCGAAACAGAATGGATATAAAGGTTATTAGACATTCCCAAAACTATGGTATAAATTGTGGGAATCTCTTCAACTCATTTGATAACTATACGTTTAACAATCATTCAAGACCAGTACCCCAGTACTGTATTGATCCTGTATCCAAGTCAGCGATCTGCTGTCTAATACATGATATTATAGCTAGTGAAGGGGACACAGGCTATTCACTTTCGTGCAATGATGTATCATGTGAAGTATACATAGGCTCAGATAGAAGATCCAGCAGGCTCACCTAACGAGGACCATCTCTCCTCGGATCAGGTAATGGAAGATCCAATTCAAGATAGGGATGTCACATAATCAGCTTAATTACTGTCCAGCAGTTAATTAGATGATGTAGTGCTATACACTCCCTTGCATAACACATCCAACACTTTGAACCGTTATCTGGCTCTGGTGACAGTTAAGTTAAAATACTGCACTTAAGAGGGGGACGAAACAGATTAGAAATCTGCCACCACGATTTCATATCCAACACATCTCTGTGAATTGTCTTTATTTCTTTACATTTTCTTTTTCATTTATTTAACCGATCATCACATACAACAAGTGATACACAAATGTCTTCCCAGGTTTAAATAACCTGTACAGAGAGTGTAACAGAATAGAGAGGTAGCAGTGTTTAAGTATGCTTCATTGTTGTACAGCTGGGAAAATATGCAGGTGTCCACACACTGACTGTCTGTTTTATACAACTTCATCTATTTGATCACAGTTTTGTCTTGGGATTTCATATCTATCGATTGGCAAAATACATGACAATCCAGGATTATGATATCCATAGTTTTATGTATCACAGCTTTGCGTCATGCGAGACAGACTGTGAAAAGTTGGTTGCTTTTTTTGTAGGTATACAGTAGAATCTAATGTAGGTGTACAGTTTGTTGTAGGTGTATAGTAGGATCTAGTGTGGGTGCGCGGTTTAGTGTATGTAAATGGTACAAAGTATTCACAGTGCACCTTGATCTTTATTTGGCATCTGGGCACACAACAATCGCTATATGACATGGTGTTATGGCATGATACATCATGCAAGAGGCAAATAATCTATACAAAGATCTTCTGTTCATCAGACAACAGCTGATGCCAAGTGCAAGGAAAGTAGAGATGGGGTGAAGACTGTGATTTATAGCTTACATCAGAAGGATGCACTCACTCACACTTCTTTACCTCATCTCTCAGCTGTCTGCCTCAGACCTAGCGGGGCTATATAGATCACCAACAGGTGGTCCTTCAGTGTGATCTGTCAGTGCCAATTTCTGAGGCTAAAATGTTGTTCTAAAGTCAGCAGTAAATGAGTAAACATCTGGTAAGCAACTACAGGAAGGATTCTTGAAAAGAAGTGCCACTAGCACTGCAGAAGGGATCAACAAACTCCCGCATCTAATCGGAGAAAATGTAGATCAATCAAAATCAATTTGGAAAGCATGCTGTGACAGGTTGTCAGAAGTCATGAAATTTAAATGTGCAGTAAATTCCCACTGCACATTGCTCCATTATGTCTTTATAGGACTGCATCAAAAACAAATATCACAGCATCATAGACCATACTAAGTGAGTTGTTTTGGTAGATTTTGGTAACATATTGTGAGACCAAGGAAATGGTGTTACAGCTTATATGTAATTCTTATAATTCTGTGTACAGGCTGCATTTTGACCAATATTATTTGATCAATGTAATTTTCCCAACGCAATGTGCATGTTATGTACCATACAAAAAATCAAAGCATTTGTGTTTACAATCATTATCATTATTATAGCTCTAGACTGATGATTTTATTATTTTCTGAGTAACAGGAACAACTTCAATTTAGCAGATCCAAGTTCATTCTACCTTATGAATGGCGAAACAGAATGGATATAAAGGTTATTAGACATTCCCAAAACTATCTTATAAATTGTGGGAATCTCTTCAACTCATTGGATAACTACACGTTTAGCATACATGACCAGTACCCCAGTTAAGATCCCGTATCCGAGTCAGCGATCTGTTGTCTAATACATGATATTATAGCAAGTGAAGAGGACACAGGCTATTCACTTTCGTGCAATGATGTATCATGTACTGGATACATAGGCTCAGATAGAAGATCCAGCAGGCTCACCTAACGAGGACCATCTCTCCTCGGATCAGGTAATGGAAGATCCAATTCAAGATACGGATGTCACATAATCAGCTTAATTACTGTCCAGCAGTTAATTAGATGATGCAGTGCTATACACTCCCTTGCATAACACATCCAACACTTTGAACCGTTATCTGGCTCTGGTGACAGTTAAGTGAAAATACTGCACTTAAGAGGGGGACAAAACAGATTAGAAATCCGCCACCACGGTTTCATATCCAACACAACTCTGTGAATTGTCTTTATTTCTCTATATTTTCTTTTTCATTTATTTAACCGATCATCACATACAACAAGTGATACACAAATGTCTTCCCGGGTTTAAATAACCTGTGCAGAGAGTGTAACAGAATAGAGAGGTAGCAGTGTTTAAGTGTGCTTCATTGTTGTACAGCTGGGAAAATATGCAGGTGTCCGCACACTGACTGTCTGTTTTATACAACTTCATCTATTTGATCACAGTTTTGTCTTGGGATTTCATATCTATTGGCAAAATACATGACAAACCAGGATTATGATATCCATAGTTTTATGTATCACAGCTTTGCGTCATGCGAGACAGACTGTGAAAAGTTGGTTGCCTTTTTTTTGTAAGTATACAGTAGAATCTAATGTAGGTGTACAGTTTATTGTAGGTGTATAATAGGATGTAGTGTGGGTGCGCGGTTTAGTGTATGTAAATGGTACAACGTATTTACAGTGCACCTTGATCTTTACTTGGCATCTGGGCACACAACAATCGCTATATGACATGGTGTTATGGCATGATACATCATGCAAGAGACAAATAATCTATACAAAGATCTTCTGTTCATCAGACAACAGCTGATGCCAAGTGCAAGGAAAGTAGAGATGGGGTGAAGACTGTGATTTATAGCTTACATCAGAAGGATGCACTCACTCACACTTCTTTACCTCATCTCTCAGCTGTCTGTCTCAGACCCAGCGGGGCTATATAGATCACCAACAGGTGGTCCCTCAGTGTGATCTGTCAGTGCCAATTTCTGAGGCTAAAATGTTGTTCTAAAGTCAGCAGTAAATGAGTAAACATCTGGTAAGGAACTTCAGGAAGGATTCTTGAAAAGAAGTGCCACTAGCACTGCAGCAGGAGTTATCAAACGTCCACAGAGTGGCAAAAATAGTAGATCAATCATTATCAATTTAGAAGGCATGTTGTGAAAGATTCGCAGAAGTTATAGGTTAACTTTGCAGCTCAGTCCTCACCACCTTCCTTTGTCATAATGAAACTGCATCGAAACCTAATATGATCAGCATCTTAGGCCAGACTAGGTATGACGTTATGTAAATCTGCATGGGCCAAGAAAGGATGTATTTCAGGCCTGTTACATCATCAATATAGAAACACAAAAACACAAATATAGAAAACTAAAATGCATGATGCATTATGTTTTAGTAAAGTACTACACCCCTTTCTTGGCCTAAGCTGTACATTGCCCAAACAGGGATCATATATCGACCATTCATATTACGATCAATGTGATTTGCCCAAAGCCACATATGTGCACAATACAAAAAATCAAAGCAACTCAGAAATCTCGTCCCTATCCTAGTAGATAGCTCTATTCTAATGATGATCTAAGTTATCGGTATCGTATGATGGAGCACTACATATTGTTTTCTGTCTGTAGAGGCACTTGGTACATTTTACTTTACCATCTTTCCAGACTCCAGAAAGAATTATAATCTCCATCTCTCCCAACCAAAGCATGTGGAGCGTGCGTTATATGATTTACAGTGTACCTTGCCAGTGTCAATCAAAGGTGTCAGTGCAGTTTCTTTGCCAGCTGATTTTCTATCTGGGTGAACCTGCTTTTTCAGAATCTCTCTTCATGTACATAGTTTTCTATGTACATGATATGGAGTCTAATCAATACATGTAGGCCTATCCCTCTCCCATGAACACAAACTGTTCTGAAGTTGATAGCACAATGGTCTTCTTTCTAAAAGTTAGATATATCTGATGTCCACAGCTAAACAAACAGCAATGTTAAACATGTTGTCCAATATCTGCATACCCGCTATTTTGTGGATGTCTGAGCTCTAGCTAGACTAAGCTGTGTGTTGTACATGTCCTTAAGACTAACTTCGAGTGGCGTCTCAGCGCCTGTCACGTGACGCCATCACGCACCGCCAGGGGGCTCTGAGCACCGGTAATGATGTCGTGATGACGGTCGTGAACGGAACGGCTTCCGGCAGGGTGAAAACACCGGACGTCGGCCTCTGTCACACCTTGACAGTTGCTGCTGTCAGGAGTGTCACGACACAAGGCGCGGTGTCACACCCATATGAACAGCATTAAAGGGGCTCTATTCAGGCAGCAGTGTTCTTACTAAGGCCGAGATTGAAGGCTTTTAGATGGATTCAGAGTGATTCTGTCCTATTCGATTTCACTGCGTTGAATTTGACAGAGGCTTCAGTCCTTACCACCAAACACATTATGCCACTTTGAAACGCTAATGTGAGCTGCTATTGGCTGCTATCTTTAATGAAGGTTTCAATCAGATGAGCCGGCAACTCAGCAGCCTTTCGCCCCCATGTCTTCATTCAATTGGAAAACTTCTCAATGAAGTTTGTATTCAGGCCTCACAACCATGTTTCTCCATCAGTCCCCGCTGACATCCCATCAATGTTATTTAAATTAGATCGTGGGCTTAACTAGTTTGACTGGCAGGAGGAGTGAAATTGAACCCTGTGTTTAGAATAACTGCAAGCCGTGGACCCTTCCGTCACTTGTATTAACCACCATTCGCTGTCAGTTTTACAACATGAGTTATATGAGTATAGCTGTGTGGATTACCATAGAACTGGTTAAAACGTGTTGATAGTAATAAATACATATAGTATCGTAATACTTCTATATGTAGTGATGCAAGTTAGTAGTCCTTTCAACTGACATATCCAGCATACTTCATTATGATGAGTAATGCTGTTGAGATTATGGTCAAAGGAATCTGATCTACTTTTCAAATGTTATTCTCGATTTCATACTGTCAGTCCATACATGTATCAGTCAATACAATGTTACTTTTAGTGGTATGTTCAATGTCTTCCCAAATATGCCATTAGTAACCAATTCCTAATATTCAGTGACACAGGTATCGAGTATCCGAACCTGATTGTAAAGCGGTGTGTTATATTATACCTGCACAAAGCCCTTACAATGTCATATGGCGACAATTTGTAAGATTATGAGATCACTTCTGGATATACAGGTTGCGTGGGTGAAGCCACCGTACTTAGAAATAGGTCATATGTGAATATGTTTGCATTCAAATATATATATATATATATATATATATATATATATATATATATATATATGACATATATATATAAATATACATATATATA
This sequence comes from Harmothoe impar, assembly GCA_947462335.1. NCBI lineage: Eukaryota > Metazoa > Annelida > Polychaeta > Phyllodocida > Polynoidae > Harmothoe > Harmothoe impar. The sequence continues at coordinate 60,455,935 of OX381715.1, forward strand.
TATATATATATATATATATATATATATATATATATATATATATATATATATATATATATGCTATATTTCTGGAGCTGGCTCTGGGCCTCTCAGACTGACGAAGAGCTAGCTATAATTTGCTATTCAACATGCAGGTTTAGTAACCTCCAAGTCACCCACTGGAGTTGACAATACAAATTGATATCAACCCACTCCACAAACGTCTCCGACTAAAAATCTTTGTATCATTGCTACAATATATTAAAGGGATTTCCTGATGATATCAGCACAGTGATGAATATCAAGCTAATTTAATAGAAGCTCTATAGGCGCCACCGGGTGACAAAGTATGTTTGCTGGCAGCAATTCCTCCACCACCCTTCTAATATAGGTGAGACGAGGCGTGAATGTCATTGGAGAATCGGCATGTGGAGGGGAATACAGGCTCCTCCACTTTAACATTTAACCAACATGGCTGCAACCCAGCCCCGGTGTCTTGGCCTGCTTACGTGCAGGAGGAGCCAGTGCTACAGGGTAGATCCACCGTGAATCGGACACACACACCGATTCGGAGACTTCACTTTCCAGTTAATTCGTCCAGCTGATGATTATTTGTAAGAATACCACTTAACTTGTAATGGAATACAGAAATAGGGGGCTTATAATGCAGAATACATTGAATACAAATGAATTTGTTCGACTCAGGATATATATGTGTGTCGGACTCATGGTCTACCCAATGTGTACATCTTGTACACCCTCAGAAAAGTGAGAGTCATTGTCGCTAAAACTACCCTCACCTGAGAGTCAGGCAGTGCCTGACCCTCAGGTGAGGGTCGTTTTAGCGACAATGACTCTCACTTTTCTGTGTGTGTAGGTCTTGTCAGTACATACACGGCGGGTGTAGGGTATCATTGGCAATCTTCCAGCTCCCACCTACTTGGTGTTAAATATACATACATACTGTTAGATGGAGCCCGAAACGTACTTAACAGCCGGAACCCGAGACAGCAATGAGATATGTCTTTCTGCACATGAAATCATATGTCAATTCTATGTAGGAAGCATTTGTGAAATGGTATATGGAGATGTGTAGACGTTTAGAATATAGGTATCATTCTATTACTACATCAGTAAGCTACGAATATGGACACATTTTCTTGGATCGGACCCCAATTGATATCAAGTGCTTGCCCTCCTGATGAAACGTTGGTAAGAGAGGATTTGACAGGGGTCTGTTCTATGTAGTATGTACCACACCGCAATATGCATGCACTGAAAAAAGTAAACTTGTCTCCAGACTTGTCAAAGTGACTGTCATGAAATAAACGAGTCAAAAGTTGTCTAACCTATCAGGTTACCATCTGACAAATAGAACCTGGAGCTGGCATATGTCGGGTTTTTGACTGGCACATGCCAAGTGGGTCTTCTATCTCCAGCTAGAAGCCCCGCTTCCTTGTCACTTAGTCAAGTTTTTGACTCGTTTATTTTATGACTGTCACTTGGAAGAGTCTGGAGACAAGTTTACTTTTTGAGTGCAGTTAGCACATGAATCTGCTAACTCGGCACTATAGCGCCATCATTTCGTGGTACGGATGCTGACAAGGATTTAACTGAATCAGGTATTCTCATAGGTTTTAACAGTCAGCAACACAGACGTCAGCTTCACAAATCCAGTTTTGGCGGTTGAGACCCCTTTTAATCATACCCCATCAGAACGTGATTGCCATGCAGCGTTAATACCACTGAAGGCTACTTATTCTGGTTGTCGGGGCTTAATTACCCCAAGCTGGCGGCCGTGTCTGTCTCCCTGATTGACAGAGTAATAATGGAGATACCTTGGGCTAACTAGGCCCTGAGAACGTTTTAGAGGGGAAAAGGAAGCTCGGGGGAAGAGAGGCAAAACACAGGGTATTTCTTCCCCATATATTAGGAGGTCGGGTAGCCTAGTAATCAATGGTGGGTGTCCCTGGTAAACCATACTGAGGGTAGGGGTTGGGGGCCTCCTCTTGATATGGTGCCGGGGCCAGCATAGGGCCGCCTAATGACGTGCGGGGTGCCCGTGACAAAGTTCTGAGACGACCCCCAACCACCCTCCCTCCCTGCTCTCTCCTCTCCCTGGAGCGCTTCCCCCACCCCACCTCCAGACCGCCTTGATCCCCTCCAGTAGACAGCAGTGGCCCACGTTTGATGTCCCCCCGATGCCTCGCACCCCCTTCTCTGAGCCATCCCATCTCTTCCAGCCCGGCGCGCCGTCATTGCACCAGGCTTTGGGCCCGCTCGGCTGCCACCGGCCTCCCAACCCTCTGCCGCGTGGCAAATTAGTATCGATGCCAACTCTGACATAGCTAATCCGAGTTTGAATAGGGCGCTGCCGCGGCAACCCCAGCCAGGCCCCCCTCTCTTGTGGATCACATCGAGAGATGTATAGGCGAATACACTGCCTCTTCCTCGGGAATTATAGTTTTACATTCACCCTACGGCCTACTGCCTTTCTGCCATTGTTGGCCTGCGTCCCAAGGGCCAGCAGCAGTGCATGATGGGTAAAATGGTTATGGTGTAGGCATTACTGTGTATGAGTATAGCAGGGGCAGGCTGCCCACCATGCAGGGGAGTCGTCATCAGTGGGGACTTAACCCCTTTGTTGTTTGAGATAAATGAGGGAGGAGTCTATGTGCTGATGAGCCATACAGATACATAATACATGAATCAAAATATGGCAGGCCGTGAAAAGGGAGCTGTCCCCGGGTTTAACGAGATACCAATGGGCTTTGTGTGTGGTCTGCATTACCACATGATGGGAAAGGTGGTGTGTGTGTGGGGGGGGGGGGGGGCTGTAGCAGTCTGTGCTAGCAATAGTGTTTCAGATATTCTATATAAAATGTTCACTTGGAGACCAACTAACCCCCTTTCCTTTCTTTAAAAGATGAATTAGGTACTGGCATTAAGAATTTTCTACATGCATATTACAGCAACTTTATATCTTTTTCAAGGAAATCATACGTGTATTAACAATAGTTCCAATTCGATAGGACATACACGTAATGACTGCAGATGTGTCCGTTCTACTCTTGCATGTCACCTTACCTGCCTTGTTAACGTTATCTGAAATCATCTCTTTACATTAAGGCACACCTCATCCTCCCCACCTGCTGCAATCTCATACTTTTAATTTTCAGCCTATCCTCCTACGCTATAGTTTCTTCACTTTTCTGCTGACATTTGGTAGTGCTTATTTGTACTACATAATATGCATCCATTATCCAGCACAGTATTTTCACCTGAAACTCACATTAATGTACTGGCAGATACTCTCTTGAGACACCTCTCAAGGCAAGCACTTTCTCACTGGAAAACATGTATGCTTGTTTTCGCTTGGATATGTACTAAAATAGAGCTCCCTACTAAGAAGAGATGAAAAATACATTAGACATAATCACACTCCCTCTCCTTACCCAAGGCTTACCCCTTCCCCACTTAATAACGCCGTTCCTCACCTGCACCCCACTTGTGGTGCCCACTATTCCGCTACTGCTCCGTTTCCCCAACAACTCTGAGTAGACCAATAAGCACCCCTTACTGGCCAAATCCCTTTCCATTAGCTTCATTCCTCCCCCGCTACCCTGGACCCCCAATTAGACCCCTAGCTCCCCGACTGAGCCTTAGAGTGTGTCTACCAACGCCGGCCCTGACGTTTATGTTTTATACAGACCCCATTTTGAACCTTACAAGAGCCAGCATCCCTTAACTAGCGCAGCCTAGCTCTAAGCATGCCTCAGATCTTGTGGTGAGCCAAGGTGACCAAGGCCAAGTCCACGTGCCTGGCTTGGAGAGGGGAAATGCCTCCAGTCACGACAAACATCTGTGGGAATGTAGAGTAGGGAATGTTTGCCGACCGGTTACCACATAAAGGTGGCCTATGATCTAGCCACATATCCGCCCCCTTATCGCTCACAATCAGCCAAAGATGCCAATGCTTTTAAAGGCATTGACAAGAAGACGGCCAGATGCCATTACGGCTCGCTGTGAAAAACATCAGCCCGCTACAACTTCTCATTTAGTAAATGGAACAAGACCTGGTGAGAGTGTTTTTTACCTAAAAAGAAGAAGTTCAATACACATAGCAAAGCAGCGGCGTAACAGTGGAGCGGCCCTCCGTGTGGACGCAGCTGGGTTCAGTAAAAGGCTGAACACGTCCTGCCTGGAGCAGCTCACAGGCTGAGGCCTGGCGAGCTGCTCACCAGCTCAGTGGACCATTAAGAGCTGCCCAGACCTGTTTAAAGTTAGTCAGCCATGCCCAGTCCAGCTTACAATAATATACTCTCAGTTACTTACAATAGAGGCCCACGCGTACGATTATTTAATGACTGACTGTTTTGTATGAAAAATAGGTGGTAATTTTAAATGCCCCTATACACCGCCAGCTGAGTAAACTTTAAATAACATATATACCCACCATCCATACATTTAGCCATGCATCATGGTCATGCCTATATATTGGATCAATTCCACTATGATACAGTAAACAGAGTGCGTTATGTGGTAAACACTGGCGTGTTTGTGCACCCTTATTGATGATTAATCCACATCTGCAGCAGCATGAAGGTCAGAACCAATAACATTGCTCTCCCATTACTACTCTTACCCAGAATAAATGCAATAAAAGGAGCATTCAGTCAGCTTAATGTCCACCCACCATTGGCAATGTTTCCAAGTGTCTGGAACCTATCTTGAGAGATGATATCTAACTGTAGGAGACATCAGCTAGTGTGTGGGAGGACCCATGTGGCCTTGTTCCATGCAGGAGGGAGTCAGTAGGCTGGTAGAACAAGGTTCTCAGTCCTGACGTATCCGACAAGGGATCACACAGAACCTAGACATAAATCTATAAGCATAAGGCGCGCCTAAGGGATGACAGGAGGCAGACTAGTAGACGGGAATGTGCAGCTTATCTTATCCAATATCTTGGCTCCCCCCTAAGGACACATCGATAGTTATCATCATGTGTGGGGAGGATGGAGGGGGGGGGGATATGCCCAAGGCCTGTTTATACATGTATAATAACACCATCACCGACCTTCCAAACAGGCAGTGGCGCAAATACACACATCAAACGGCGTTAATTGACAATTAGTCCTTGGTCGATTTCCTATGTTTCAGAGCCCATGTTTGCTAACAAGGAAAGCAGGGAAATCCCATGTATATACAGGCTTATCGCAACACCATCTAGCGACCGCATGTTACCGCATGTTTAGGTGAACATGTGTGCCCATTATCAGATGGACTGTTACTGTTGTTTCACGAGGGTAACATGTCCACACACATGTTACAACTTTCTGGCTAACATGCACTACAGATTGGCAACAGTCCAAACCGGCAGCACCTATGCCATTTGTTCTGCTCAGCCGTCACAGTACTGGCCAAAACCCAGGGCATTGATAACGTCTATTTCTGTAAAGCAGCCACAATTGCAGTTCATCCCCAACATCATACACACGATGCGGCAGTGCTCACTTTCATCTCTTACACATTTTGGTCGCCTGAAGCTCTAAGCAAAGTTGTGCGCATTATGATCCTGGGGTTAGATCCGACTAAATGAGGTCCCTGCCAACTAGATCTGGCAGGACACAAGGTCGCGGCTTCTATGGGTTAAGTAGATGTACGCCCACAAACTACGGGATCGATTCTGACCAAAATGCAGAACCGACATATGAGGCCAGCCACTCCCTTTGATGCCTGCAGCTGTGATCCGAAATAACATTCGATCCACAGCGTATTGGGGACCCTGATCCCTCTGGTCCAGACATGTGATGCGGGTACTCCCCAGAATAGACAAACTATACAACATACAACTCAATAATATATAGATCGTCCTGACCTTTTGGTGCATTAGCTCATGTTGTTGTTGCTCTGTGTATCAAAAATAACATATGATGACACTATAATAGCATATGAAGTTACATCAGACGCCAAGTCTCACATGTCAACTAATAACTCATCGTTCTAAGAAATATCATTGAGAGAGGGAAACACACAGGTAGAGTGCTGAGTACGTAAATTCTTAGCAACCACATTTGATGATTGATATATACTTTTACCGGTGTAGTTAATATGCTGCCTAGTTTTCAAATTTAGTACTCCTATTCGCTGTGCCCGTGAATGCATGTCTCATAGTGGGGCAAATAATTACTAACTTATTACTAAATTTCCTCTAGGAGGAAGAGCTGAATATTTTCAATCTCTGAAATTGATTTCCTAAAATTAATGTTAAAAATATGAAAGTTTAACACCGAGTTCTCCAAATTAGTGGATTTTGGCCGTTGCTATTGACCTAATATCATAAATCAATCCAATGAAAAACCCTCAACTGGTCATGTGACAGTGCTAGCCATCTTGGGGCATCAAGATAGGTAGGCCTACCTTACCTGTTCAGTTCTAAGTTCAGTAGCGGAGGACAAACACACCGCCAACTCGCATCATTGCAATCAAACTCCATAATATCTCAGGATTTAATAACGATGGCAATTCAAAAGTCCTCGACTGAAATATTATCCTCTTCTTCAGTCGATCAGAACATGGCAAGGGGAAAAGGGCAATGTGTGGAGGAAAATAAATTGGTTGTGCGTGGTTACACAGTACCTTTATCTAATACAGGTATAGGTGGTAATGTTGTGCTGAGAACGGCAGTTCCTTCTAGGCATTCACCTGTAATTTCAGTCCTGTGATAAAGTATCAAAGCGTCCGACCTGCTGCCATTGTATTAGAGCCTGTGCTATTTCTGCCCTGTGTTACAACAAAGCGCCATTAACAGGCTCAGAGATCTAAAGCAGCTGGTGAGGCCCCTCACATTACGCCATTACTAGGAGTAAAGGAACACCCTCCATGACATTTCAAAATAGGCCATGAGATGCTAGCAAAGAGGATTCCACGCTGCGTGCATGGTTCTTCACTCAAATGCATTTTTCTATACAATGAAGATTGTTCCACATTTTCGGAGGTGACGTATGATGTTATTTGATATTTCACTTCTGATATTGTTTGATATGGTCAGAGATATTTGTGATTATCTTGAAGTATAATATTACATTGGCGCCAGTGCAATGGCAGCAATCTTGGGAACAATAATAGTTTCGATGCGCTGTAGCAGTATTGACTTGTTCATATGAAGGAGACTTAAATTCATGCTATATACTGCAGATATACAAGCAGAGCCGAGTAGCTCACCACTGTGTAGGTCAACACGAGAGCACTCGGGTGTTAACAACTACTACTTCTCCCCTGCTCTACTAGCTCGGCCTGCTATCTGAATACTAGTACTACCTTACTGATCGTGGTCGTCTTGGCAGAACGGAAGGAGTTGATGGATGGACGATGGACTTGATATATGGGCTCAACTTTCACCGTATTAGCTGGGCTAGTCTCCCCTTCCTGTGGCCATAATGAATGGTGCCGCGTTACTTACAGTTGCTATAAGGTGTTCCTCACCTAGTGGATAAGGTGCATCTGTATAATGGGCGTTTTAAAGATGGGTTTTCAGCAACTCTGGCGTGACCTCTCTAGTTTCAGGATTACATACTTCATATGTATATTGCACGCATGGAGAATCCTGAGGCATAGTATGCATGGAAAATCTGGAGACATTAACTTCTGATTTAACCTATTAAAATATCAAACATCATATCAAATGAATAGCTGTTGGCTCACAGTTATCTGGCCAGCGCCCCTATATATACAGGGCTGAGTACCTGTCCCGGCTTTACCCCGACTGGCGCTGGAGGGGTACCGACACCTGCGCCTTTAAGGGGTGCATCACTCCATTGGCCTTCACCCTCAGAAAAGTGAGAGTCATTGTCGCTAAAACTACCCTCACCTGAGGGTCAAGCAGTGCCTGACCCTCAGGTGAGGGTAGTTTTAGCGCTACCCTCACCTGAGGGTCAAGCAGTGCCTGACCCTCAGGTGAGGGTAGTTTTAGCGACAATGACTCTCACTTTTCTGTGTGTGTTGCACTAAGTACAGCATACGTAACATTCAGTCGCCACCACATCCTTTAGTTTAAATTTACAGGAAAGAGTACTTTCATCCAATGAAGGTTAAGGGGCGAAGAAGGCATCTGTCAGGTTGTTCTAAAGGAATAATGTTTTCGTTTGAGGTAAAATACCATCGTTAACCCTTTCAATGAAAGTAAAGAACTTTAAGATACTATGCCCTTTTTTCACATGATGCAGCCCAGGCAAGTAACTGACATCGGAATCATATCTGCCGGTTTTGCCTCTGTACATCATGGTGACTAATAAACACGAGTCATCATACCATCTTTATGTAAACCAATAAATGACGGGGACCCTGGTCATAGTTAAAGGCACACAGAGAAATGGTGAGAGTCAGCCTGACCCCCGAAATAGCTCCAGACAAGTCACTTTCCAGGGCCAGGCATTTTAACGGAAGTCAGGCCACGCGGGCCTGTCATCATGAAGTCAAGCATTCACAGATTGCAATGCATGACCTGGCTGGTTAAAATGCTTAACCCTGAAGAGCGGGACGATTCGGAGACAATGTTCTTCTCTGTGTGAAAAAAACACCCATCCTCTATTACCATGGGCTATTACATTAATAAGTATGTCCATTCTCTATGATTATATAGAACGATTGGATTATCCCACATTTTACAACTTCAAAATGGCTAAAACACAGTTTTGTATTAAAGATGTGTATACAGCTCAAACCTCTGGACCAAGCTGCAACCCGATTAACATAGAAACCAAATACCACCAGAGTAAGTAAATAAAAGCATTTTCAAATTAAAATAGATAGTTAAACGGAAAATGGTCATAGTCTCCTTTTAGAAAAATCGAACTTGATACATTCAGCTTTAAAGCTCGTGCTTATCTTGATTAAAAGCTAATACATATCTGATAATATATTTACATATATTCAAGGCTTGCTGCTTCGGGGCAGTAGTGAGCATATTCTACACGATCTCTGTAATTGAAATTAGATAGCGCTTGTTTGGTCGCCTTTAAGTAGCATTTAAGGCTTGGTATCCCTGCGCAATGATTAGATCGTTCATGGCTGAAGGCATATCTCAGAGGCACGTGAATTAATTATAAGCTGCCTTTATCAGCTGTTGGCTGGAAATTGGTATTTCCATTGCAGCTTATTGCGTCAAATTACTGGGTTGTAAAATGAGCCTCATTGGGTTAACACATGCACACATTGTGACTATCATCTCTCACTTAGCCTCTGCAATCTTGTTTTATTCGGACAGGAAAACTTCGATTCAATTCAATTTCAATTTCAAAGGTTTTCATTGATTTCTTTCACGATTATAGCGTTATTTCAAGGGTTATATCGGGCCGACATACCCTCATGTGAATATAACTATAGTTCAAATTATGTATCAAAATTTGCGCACAATAGTAGTATTTCACAGTGTACTATGGCACTAAACGTATCTGAAAGACATGAATGATTCATATATACATGTATACACAAAGCATGCTTTGTGTTTGACTTCACATTCGTTTTACAGATGCACTTATAAATATACACACAATGCTCCCTGTTTATCCTAGGTTGCAAGGGAATCAAAGTTATTATTCATATGCATGCCTTCTATGGTTACACTGTATATTGAACTTTATCAGTATGTATAGATTGCCATTGCTTCTGTCTATTGGGAAATGGTGCATACCGCATCATAAATACTTGTTTGCCATACAATTAGCTTCTTTTCGTATTGCTCGATTGTATTGCATATAGTTCTTTTATTCATAAGCACTATAAGTTACTAGAAATGTCTCGAGTCTATGAGAAGCAGGGGATGGGGATATAGAAAAAAGACAAATCCACTGGTTGACACTGGTACCAGTTGGAAGACGGAGCAGATGCCAGCCCAACGTCAGAGACCCCACGCCCTGCAATCCCTTTTCACCTTTAAAAGACTGGTTCCAAACTCCATGTTTGCCTGACTGGGCGGGAGGTTTCCTTGTAAGAAAGTGCCCCTTACACATCCCTTGGGTATACTTGGGACTACCCAGGTCTTTAGGGGAGTGAGTCATGCCTAGAGAGACATACTGAAGGGTTTCAGTACTGCAACTCCTTTATGTAGATTCCTAGGGCCTTTTTTACATGGCTTCCCTTGTGAGTGATTCTCCCTACAAATAGGTCACTCAACGTGTCTATCATATCACTGAGCAATCTTCCTCCAGGGCCCTATTTGCCGTGTGTTTACCTTCCCTTATTATAAGAAGACATTCATTTCCATCTGACTGCATGGTTTCAAAGGCCCATTCAAATCGGGCGTAGTTTAAGTCGACAAGAAGGCAATTTCCATGCCTACTACGTCCAGTTTACTCTGCAAAACCTGTATTCTTAGAAGTTGATGGCATCGTAAGATGTAATTAAATTCTACGGCCCTCAAACATAACATCTCCAACGCACTTAATGTCTGTCATTGCTGTCTGTATGTGGCACCAGATCTTTTGCAGAAAAGGGGCATCATGATATTAAGAAGCTTAGATTCCTTTACCGCATGGAAACATACACAGAGAAAAGTAGAATCATGATGACGCCCAAATAGGAGTCTGGACTCCCTCACTGAGGTACCTCTCCCGGCGACTCTAAAGTGACTCCAAATTATTAGGGAGTCTTAGAACATGAGTCATTATAGCGTTCTTATAGAGCCCTGCTAATGTTAGGGGGTCACTTTAGAGTCCTGGGGAGCGTTGCCTCAGTGATCATGTCGGGAGTCACAGTGATTCCACTTCTTTTCTCTGTGATACACACGGGAACTCTTATAATGTGACACATCAAAAGAAGTCACTGCCATACAATATGCTGATCGGGGGGAGGGTGGTCATCTGCACGATGATGTGCTTCAGAAGGTCAAATGACCGGTGGTCAATCTTTTAAAATAGAATGGACGTTATATTGAAAGTTGGCCGATGCCATCCGCACGCCACAGTCGTGCGAAAAGCGGCCACTTTTCGCACGCCCACAGTTGAATTAAACGGACTAATGACCAATCATATGTGGAAAGGGGCTGGCATTCAATGCCAGGTTCCATGGCGCTTTTCATAACAAGCACGAATATAGCACATATAGCACAGTTATGAAGAGCAGCATATTTTGTCCTCGTAGTTCCATCTTGCACAAAGCCTAACCTCTCTCCCCCCCTGGTAGATGATAGCTAAAAGACCATGTGGTGTAACTTTCTTAGTTTATATAATTTGATATCATCACGTGCATCGTCTATATATAATTACCCAATTCCACATGATGCAATGCCCATGCAACCCGGTAGTTCTTTACAAAGCGCCATGGCTATGGGCGATTGGGGTGTCGGGTTCGATATCATGTCCTTTAGTCACCCTATGATTCATAATCCCATCCAGAGCCACCTAATCTAACCTAATGTAGTTGCCTCGAACACACCTATAGCCCACTGAACATCACTTTCCCCAAGTTAATACCCTACCACTATACATCCAGGTTTTATGGACTCACTTTTACTAGTAGCAATCTAGATAGTGTCATCTCGCCGTATCCTTCATAACACAAGTCTTTTCAATAGCATCCTCTATATTTACAATCCACACTGCCCTAGTGAGGCTTCCCCCTATATAGCATGCCACTCCTTCTGGTGGAGCAACCCTAGGCCAAAAAAGAGGTGTGTTTCAGGTTACATGGTCTGAAAATCTAGGTATGGTAGGTCGCATTTTTTTTTGAATTTCTTTTTTTACTGTGGCCTGAAAAGTACCAAAAAACTGACTCGCAAACTCAAGCGCTGACTCATGGACAATGACGTTGACTCGTGGACTATCAAATTGACTCTGAAATAGCCCCAAAATTGTTTTATAAAGACAGATTGATCTCATGGCATGAAAAGTACCTAAGAATTGACTCGCAAACTTCAGCGCTGACTCGCCGACACTGTCGTCGACTCGTGGACCATCAAATTGACACTGAAATAGCCCCAAAATTACTTAAAATATACATCTTTTTTTCGAAATTGGATAGAAATTTCTAGGGTCGGCCCTGCTTTGCTAGATAGGGTCGGGTAACCTGAAACACACCTCTTTTTTTTGGCCCTAGAGATATCTCCATAAACCCTCAGCAATGTCACACCGGGATGCATCACATGGCGTGTTAGCATACCATGTTGTCCTTTCCCAAGACGCACCACATGGAGAGACATCCTCCCGGCAGCGCTCCTCCCCTTCTCCAGCACCTCCCCCTATACACAGTAAACACCCCACATCGCTTATACGGGCGTTTCCGTGCACGGCCCGAGCCCTCCTTATCGAGCCTGCGCGGCCGGCGGATAGCGTCTGTCATGGCCGGCACTAATCGATGGTGGCGCCGGCCTTATTCATGGCTTACTTCCTGATCGTAGTACACCCCTCTCTCCTACCCCTCCCCTTCCTCTTAATATCCCTCCCTCCTCCAGGGCCCCCACCATCCAACCCACTCCCCTTGGCCGTCACTATTTGCCATGCGGTAATGGCTCGTGACAATTAAACCGGCCCTAGTGGCCATGTTGACTTGGTGCAGCCTCGCATCATCTGGCTGGGATTAGAGGTTGCCTTATTCTGCTCGGCCGCCCAGTAGATGTCTATGGGTGAGGTGCCCAATGTCCAAAGTCCAATGTTATGTCCTGCGGCGGTCCAGAATCGTACTGGTTTAGGGCTGCCTCAAGCTGGCAACATGTATACATGTGGCAATAGGCTCTCCGTAATTCATGATGATGAAAAAAAAAGTCAGCCCAGTAGGAAAGTCTATCTGGTATGCTTTTTTTAGATAGTCAAGTTCTGTTCTTATAGAGCCCTGCATGGTTACTTTTGATAAAACTTCACTAGGTCAGGATAACCCCAGTACCAATGTCCAATTTCTATATACTACTTACATTAAACGATACACGACTAAAGGGAATCTGAGAGATATACCAGCAAGCACGCATATATACCGGAATCCCCAGAGAATTCTTCTAGTAGGAGCACACTAGTACATTGAAAGCTGCCATGTGGGATATCGGAGGCAGGAGTTGTGTATATAGGCAATGATTCAAATTCATCGGAACAAGTTTTAAAAAGCAAGAAAAAAATCATAGTTGGTAAAGAGCTAATTAGGACCCGTCTAAAAAGAGGCCATTGTAAGACAGATGATTTAATCCAGAGGTTGGTAGAAGTTAATTTCGAGCTCATAGATTAGTGGGCTTAGCTTCACAATAAACAAGAAACTAACACTGATTATTGAGTTTGAATGGTAATGCATCAAAATACAAGCCTGCCTCTAGGGGGTGTTTCAGCCTTTGCTGGATGAGCTCTATACCTCTGACAGAGGACGTACCACAAGTGTGTATACATCCATCTTAGAACAACGGAAACGTCAATACACAGTGACACATATACAATGTATACATACCCTTTACATATAGAGTACACACCCACTCCTTGTATTACTCTCCACTATGCCCTCCCCTCCCTTAGACCCCCCTTGTACGCCGTGGAGCGGCCAGGATTGCTTCCGGCCCGGCAGAAGCCCGTGAGGGGTTAGCCAAGGGCTGGAGGAAAACACCACTGCTAGTTGTATCGACAGAGGCACGCTCTGAATATAGATGCAGTGGTCTTAACCCTTAAAAGGTCGCATAAAGCTGTATTATCCTATGTCCTCTGTCGGCATGATGCATTCATGCAGCCCTGGTGAGTAACGGGCTAGTGCTACATTCATGCATTCTCCCTACCCTTTGAAAGTGTATCAACCCCGTAGGGTCGGCATTGTGTTTGAATGCAGTATTGGCGCATTGCTCAGCAGGTCTGCATTGATGCATCATGCCGAACAACTAGCATAATACATTAATGTAAAATGCGGCCTCTAAATGGTTAACTCTTACTGATGTCTGATCGGCACACTACTATTCAGCCCTGGTCCCTGTACTGCTTGGGGATGTGTGTCAACAGGGGGATGTATTCACGTAAAAGGGTCCTGATCCCAACAAGTACTTGGCAAAGAGCTAATGGTGCAAAGGTACATGGTGATTAGAAGACAATCTTGACGTCTACTAGGGATTTCATTCATGTTTTAATGATTAATTCTATTTGATTTAAGTAATATCTGCTGCCAGCCTTGAGCCTGTCATAGATCTTATCCGGTGGTAAGCAGCCTACGTGCTCAATCCACTGCTACAAGGAAATCCCCCCGTTTTTGAAGCTCACAATGAATTGGGATGTCAGTAGTTCAGAATGTTTGTTGGGTTTTGAGTCCGGTTTGAATCAGTTTAAAATCACGCTGTGCTTATAACTCCGCTGTGATAGATGGAGATATATGTACATACCAATACTCAGCTATAGTGTTCGCCTATACAATTATACTGACCAGCAGGTTTTCTTATCTATCCTGTTTTCGCCCAGAGGAAGGTTTCTTATATGACCATTGTACATATATATGCATGATATTGTTCTAGCCCAAATGGAGTGCGGATACCATGCACTAAGATAGACAATATAACATAAGCATACTATATATGGTGCAGGCGGTGGCACATAAACCATGGCACAGCCTAGGTCCGAGCCGTATAAACAGCCTATGCATACAGCATTCCAGGACTATTCAGTAGGCCAGCTAGCCCTCCAAACAGGCCTATTGTCATATTCCCCCCTTTAATATGTGCTGTCAAAAGCCTCCATCGCTGCCTGCAGCAAAGGCAGTCATGTCCGGTATATTATGCTGGCAGCTGGGCCTCTGTGGTTCCACATACAATGGCGTCTGTCTACACCACAGCTTTAAGCTAGTCATAATCGAGGGGTATTTTCATATCAGGTCCCATGGTAGAATTAATGGCCAGCAACTGTTCAATTGATGGCATCAGTCTGTGGCAGCCAAAACAACCTGCCATGCATGCTATGGTCGGCCGTCATACAGAGACCGGCCTCACTGACGAGCTAGCTTTGTATTTTGGGATTGTTTTAAGGGAGGGTTTACAGAAGGGAAATGACAGGCTACATTTATGAAGGCTGTAAATCCAGCACTGGATGCTTGTTGAACCTCCTGAAACTAAACATGGGATGTTTGTTATGTGGCAAAATTGACACCCAATTCATATTTCTTTAAGTACATTCGAGAAGACAAAGAGAACTCCCAAAATGGGAATCGTACATGTTAGATTATGGATAATTAAAGAAGACAATGCCCAGTCCGAACAAGTGAATTTGCTATGGATAGCAGACATCTAGGAAGTAAAGCTCTACCAAACTCTCAATAGCCCCCATGTTCACTCAGTTGAATCCAATTGGTACACTGAAGCATCTGAGTGGCTGGCTGGTTGCACAGAACGTTGGTTGGGAGGCCCAAACAGGGCAAGCTTTCTTTTCAAAACTCAGCTCCTTCCATTGCCTCAGTGCCCAGGGTAATTCAACGGCTCCAGCAGTCCTAGGAATCTTACGTCCGACCGGCCGCCCACTGGAAAATCGCTCCTCAGCACAGAAAATGGCTCCCGAAAGACACCAAGATGTCGAGTTGGGTTGGGGGAGGTAGGGGAGACATGCATAGTGAAGAGGGTGGTATGGAGGGCTATGGGGAGGGTGCACTGGGAAGGGGGAGGAGCAGGAGGAAGAATGAGAACGGGCCATGGGGGGAGGCTGGGGTAAATGACTCCCGGAAGGCACCATGGAGATGGGAATCCATCCAAGCTAGGGGGAGTCTGGATATATGAGTAAAGCTCTGGTTCTGAAATGAGTTCAGTGGGAAGGGGGTCGGATACTCAGAGCATTCATGGTTGATTTATGGTGAAGTAAACTATACTCACAGTATGCTGGTCATGCATTTGCATTGCTTATGTTTGCCTCTATACTTCTTGTTATGAAACCATGATACGAAATTATGCATGTACCATAACATTTAGTTGGAAAAATTCTGGCAGGAAAGCACTGACTTGTTTAAGAGTGTGTGTTAGAAGACCAGGCACTTGGTGCACTGTGAAAGGTTAATACACAGTAGAATTTACTGTAGATCTACAGTAGAATCTACTGTTGAATGGATTTACAGTAGAATCTACTCTAGATTTACAATATAGATTCAATTGTTTACCTACAATGAACTGCACACCTAGAGTAGAATCTACTGTACATCCACAAAAAGGCAACCAACTTTTTACAGTGTGGGCTCGTGTGATGGACCTGGTGTTTAGGGAATACAAAGCTGTTGTACGGAGACACGGCCTGGGAATCGGGTCGGAATAAGTGGATATCCGCCTGGTGTGGGCAGATTCGCAAGGAGCTGAGCACTTTCCCAGGATATATAATGTCCAGAAGACAGCGATCATACACACGTGTCGTACAGGATGTTATGAGCCGTCTATACTTGGAACAAGCTCACAAACACATGAAAAACACTGTAATATTGCAATAAGTAGCTAATGCTTTATACTTGAAACAAGCTCACAATAACCATGAAAAACACTGTAATATTGTACTAATCAGCTTATGTCGCTCAAAATTGATGTATAGGGCGTGATAGATTTTAAGATGGGGACCTTGAAAGGGAAATGCAAGGTGAATTGCCATTTTAATATAAATGAGAAGAAGATGAAGATAGTCATGAGGAGGATATAAAAGTAGGAATTATGAATGTGGGCAGTACAAGTTGTACTGCCCACATGTCAAGAGTGTGAGACGACTAGATTGAAACTATATCTGGTTCTTGAAAAGCCTTTATCTGGTCCACCTAGAGCCAGCCCAGTGTGAGTCAGTCTCCTATTCCTGGATTCCCTCACCCATAGTCATTGTCCGTCTCACTCTGAGATCCAAACTAGATGGACTGGATGGTGATTGGCTCAGCTAAGGAAGCGAATTGAGTTTGCTCATCTATTTTAGTGTAATCTCCACAAATCGCAGGCAATTTAGGCAAGTGCTGATGCAATGGGGCGTTGCGGATCTACTGCTGTAGTTTCCAAGTAACCCAAAATAGCACCAATTTGCAGAGGTTAAACTGGGTGACACTGGAACTCTATTTCCAAACACCCCTTTCTCGGTATACCATATTGCCGGGAAATGTACTTTCTGGAAAGCTAATTTGAATGCCCGATAGAGATGGATTGAAATCTATCACCAGAATTGTATTGGGTATTACTGCGGTGGTAAACTGTACAATGTACCCGTCGTAAAAGTACTATTAACAACCGAATTGATGGTAAACGAAATACTTAGATTCTGATATCAGCCGTTGTGCTCTAATGCCAGTACATGTGACATAGTGAATCCATTTGTATTCCGTGTTACTTGGTTGTCAAACTCTGGGTGACTTGGATGTATTTGACAAAATCAAGTGGAAAAGATATCCCCTGCAAAAGATGTGTAAGTTATTTCATACATAGGCTTTGTAACCACGTCTTGTGTAGCTCTCATAATCCCATCGAAGAAAGAACAGCAACAATTGCACCTGATGATTGAAATAAACGATGTACGCCTGCGGGTATAATCTAGATTGATTTTACATGAGATCAAAAGAAGCCAATACTTATTTTTAAGTCGAATGTATGGCTTCTTCTGATGTTGTTGATGGCATTAATTAAAACAGGACTGTTTTACTGGGGATACACCCCCGATAGATTTGCAGCTACTTTGATGTAAATTAGATCCCGATTAGTGTCATATACAGCTCTGCCAAACGCTAATTGCATTTGGGAATTCCTTCACTTAGAAACAGTTTTTTTTAAAGGAATATAACATATAAAGCAAAGATGGATGGGCTGCGGCAAAACATCAAAGTTAGATTAGGTTCACTAATAAGGCACACAGAGGTAGGTATGTCCCATTTGCCCGCGGTATTCATTTGAGGCAATAAGTCACGTGCCCATGAGGATAGTCATGTATATATATATGGTTTTCTAGATCGTCAGAGACAACTCAAGTAGAGTCTATTTACAACGGCCACGAAGACAGAATCATCTGAACTGCACATCTACAAACATTGTGCTCCTAAAAATAAATACAAAAATTTGTGATATAGCATCAAAGTTGAATATTTGATATCAGTAAATAATAAACTAAAATTGTCGACAAGATATGTTTTATCAGTGTACAATTTGCCACACTAATTATGACAAAAAGCCTCAATCGGCGAATGGATATCTTATTATACTGAAACTCCACACTTAATTCTGCTTCATATGTCTCGTTAGAGAACAGCCTTCACTCATCTAATGCAATTCTGGATATGCATTAGGTTCTTTTATTGTAGATCCATTGATGCATCAGACGTAAATTGTCTTCGGCAGGGATGTTCATGGATCGATCACTGGTACTTTCCATGACATTAAGGTCTACATCGGATGCGCATACTTATTAGGCCAAAAAAAAAAAGGTTTGTTTCAGGTCACCCGACCGACCCTATGTAAACAGGGCCGACCCTGCGTTTTTTTATGCAATTTTGAAGACATTTTTATATTTTTACACTTGTTGGGGATAAATTTTAGGTTTTCAAAAATGTTGAAAAAAATCTTCCCATTTTCATATTTTTTGGGGTCAATTTTAGGGTTATGTAAAAAAAATAAAAAGTAAAAAAAAATCAAAAAAAATCCGACCTACCGACCCTAGAGTTTCATCCCATGTTACCTGAAACAAAACTTTTTTTTTATTTGGCCTTATGTGACTTTTATATTGGAAGGTAGTTGACGTTTCCTTCATTCACACTGGGAAGTCACTGTAAGCGATGGTAGGTTGGAGACTGGCACAAACACAATATTCGAAGACTTGGACAGATTTCAATATATGAGAATTTGCAAAGATGTAAAAGCATGTCACAGACAGGTTAAGGAGATCTCCCACTACTAGCTGGGTGTTGATGAATCAACTATCTCTAGAATTTTGCAGATTAAAACTGTGAAAATCCCCTATTGACATTCATAACTATCAATAAACCACACGGTACAAAATGAAACTGATTTATAGTACTACCTCCCTATTGGTAGTAAAAACATGTACTATTGGTAACATGATAGTATTTTAATCATTTATTGTAGAAATGACCAACGGACTTTCTAAAGATGAAAGTAGTTTCAATACATCAATGTGACATTATATTCAATTAAATGTTTTGTTCAAGAGAAGTACAATATTGCAGGCCCTTTTGTTTCTACACAAATTGAATCATAGGAGTTTGCTTCCCGCGCACTATGTATTGAGTTGAATAAGTACATGAATGATTATGGTAGACAACGTCACTTCATGACTTGATTAGTTTGACCCCTAGGAAAGATAGATCTTTCCACAAAAAGTCATTAGCAGTGTATTTCCATCCTGTTCCCATTCCCAGTACAACATATTGCTGGAAAATAAACTTAATGAATGGTACATCCTAAAGGCAGTACCCCTAATATATAGCTATCTAATGGAGCTGAATTTTAACCCATCTACTGCTTTTCTATTCGGGTTAACCGAAGATTCCCAAACTGGTGTAATCTCTACCCCTTTATCAGGGTCCATATTTTTGCTGTCAAAGTATTGCTTACAATGTGACCGTTGCACACATGTTACCAGGTATACTCTCGTTGCCCGTGGACTATATATCCATTAAAATCCCCCCGAGGAAAGAAACAGCAACTGGCCCTGATGACAAAAATATACTGATGTACACTGATGTATATAATCTACCTTAATTATACATATATGAGATCAAAAGAAGCCAATGCCTCTTTTTAAGCAGTATAGATCTAATGTATGGCTTCTTTTGATGTTGTTGATGGCATTAATCAGAACAGGCCTATTTTACTGGAGATACACCCCCAATATAGATTTGGAAGAACTTTGATTTAGATTAGATGTCACTTAGTGTCATGGACAGCTTTGCCAAACACTAATTACGTTTTGGTATGTAACAAGATATCAAAGTTAAATCAAGTTTCCTAAAAAGGTATTCGGTACCGGAACTCTTCATTTGCTCGTTGAATAGCTCAAAATCAAAATATTCATTTATGGATGGGCAGATAATTTAATGCGGAAATTATTTCAATGGATGAGAAAACATAAAAGGCGTGATGTGGTACAAGTCGACTTCATCATGGGAATTCAGTTATGAAAATGTAATAAACTAGTTATGACAAAATCATTCTAAACAGTGAGTATCTAAATACAGTCCTACTCCATACAGCATGTAGCTACCTCTTGTACGAGGATACCCTAATTTATGAATATTTAATGTAATTCTGGATATTATGTTTTAAGCATTGCATTCCTTCTTTTATTGGTAATATTGCTGCATTAGACATCATGAACATTGCACTTACTTTCCGTGTACTTGGAATCTACCAAAGTACTTTTATCAAGGAGTCTCTAGTATTGCTGCTTATATTACAAGGCATTCAAATCAGCAGACAATTGATGTCTTTTTTCCTTAACGTTAGCAAGTCAGGAACTGTCACAAACTAGCAGTTCATAACCATAATTTAGGGCAATAATACTGCAATAATACTACTTGGGTTGAGTGGTTCACGAGAATCAAATCTAAACATGTGTTTCTCCCCAAACATTCGACTTAAATAAAAGAAAAATGCACAGAATACAAGCAATTACAAGGTTCCCTACATGCCATGTAATGTCAGCCATTGTTGGGTGGATCTCGTGGATTCTCGTCCGATCACGTAGCAGCGAGGCTTGACGCCGTCGGCCAGGATCCGCTGGCTGACTAGCCGACTTAGCCACCAGTTCCCATGGCACCAGCCCTAATCCAGACAATTATTGCCGGACTGGGCCCCCAAGCTGTGAATATGCTTGATACAATCGGCAACAGCCAGCTGCAACCAACGTGACTAGGCCAGCAAATAGGGGAGGCGTGGTCAGGACAATGTAACGTTTAATTCCCTACACTCCACAGTGTTTGCTATACACTTTTGTATTTCTGAATTGCCACTCCTACACGTTAAAGTAAAGTGAGAATCAATTTTGTGGTTGGTGATATGTTTTGTATGATTATATTGAGTTACATAATTATATATTTGATTGGTCTGCACGTTCTATATACCAGTCATAATAGTGACAAAAATAGAAACTGCCTAGAAGGGACAAAATTACTACTACTACTACTAATATATCATGTTGCTGGTGAAAGTAATACATGGAAATGTTGATTTCTCGCAGGTTAAAAATACTGTCAGGGTTTCTAAGTAGGAGATGGGATTGATACTTTAGGGAAGGAGATAGATATGGTATCCCTATACCCCGTCATAGATTCTGTAGAAAAGGGCATTACTAGTAAACACGGTTAGTATTTCGAAATAGTACATGGGAATGTGGCTCGAGTCTGTTGATGAATAGCTCTGCATCGCCTTGATGAGAATCTACATTCATCGCACGGAGCATGCTATCTTGTTATCGTTGTCAGTGCGCGTGGGGCTTGAGAAGATTTGAGTAAGTGGATTACAGCAACTTCTTAATGTCACAAGACCGCAGAAGATGTAATTAAGTCTGCATAGCTACTGAAATGCCACCATGTTGCATAGCTGTCTAGTGCCAGGCAAGATTGCATTGCTTATATCCTCAGGAGAGTTGTCATTTCCCCCATACTGTGCAATCATCAGAGCAGTATGTCTGGATAAGACTGTAGGTGATGATATTCCAGTGGCAGAAAAACATGTTAAATATAATAAAGAGTGTATATGCTAATATTATTACAAAGTAGAATATCTATCAGAAACTGAATCAGCTATTGACTTGCAACATGCAGATTATAAGGGAAATAAATACATAAATTGTAACCACAGCCTGTGCCATTCTACGCGAGAGGAGATATACATTATCAAGTATGGGTGATTCATTTATCTATTTATCAATTATGAATCATGAGATGCAACCTAATACTAATATAGACTGTTCACTGATTAGATTATCACAAAGTAGAGGAGGCATAGGTATTGATTATAACAGTCTATGGGGTAGATGACAGTGCCCTGGCTTGTTATCGTGATGGCACTGCAGGCTTTGGCCTTGTCACTCTATATAGAATGACCCCACTAAGGTAGCTTCCATGTAGGTGTATGTAATACTACAGAGCTACCATTACACCCCCATTACCCCCACCCCTCGCCATCCCCAGGCCCCACACACAGCCAGCTCCTCTTGCCTTCAGCTTCCACTAACAAGCCTGTATAGACTGTTCCTTCTCCACACAGATAGCTAGGCCTCATCATCTCTACTCCACCACTAGCACGACCTACACCCACCCCACACCCACTATGGTCTCACATATACACCAGGTAGAGCTAGGCCTTATAAACGTTCCCTGTCACCTGGGAGCTGACATGACACAGGTGTGGATGTGGCTGTGGACAGGAAGGATCAATTAAGTTAATCAATGAGTGTTGATCCTTGGCTGATTCAGGGTGCTGACTGTGCACGTGGCAGACCCTATCTGATCCCTCTAGATTCATGAGCTGCTGTTTATAATGAAGCTGATTAGACCAGGACTGACTACCTGCATGAGCGGTAATTTGGTTAAGGGCGATAAGGGATAAATACCAGATCCCCTACTAAATATCCGCGCCCGGTCAATCAAAGGAGGGCTACATGCTAGATTGCTTCTCTCAACGCTGATCAACTAATTGTATTTGGTACCTTGATAACTAGATGCATCAATGCTGATGTATTGATACAGTGCAATTTTTATATCGAACTTTCAGGGAATAGCTAGAACACTTGATGCAAGCGGGTAGAAACCATGAGGTAAAGATCTCTGAGGTTGACGTATATTATTGATAACACCATATGTGTAGTATACAAGTGAACTGGATATTCCAAGCTTATACTAGTCATCCCTGGTGTGGATAACACACCTGATAATTCATATTTCCAACGCAGCTAAAGTTATCCCTATCGATAAAGCTGCTGCCGCTGCTACTGTGAAAGATCTGTAGCACTATTAAAGGCCTTAAATTCACCAATCTCATCTCCAAGCTACCTGTGCTTGGTAATCTGGCACTCAATTATTTAACATGTCCTCTGTAACTTATTGAAATAAATAAATGGTCTCGCTGGGTCTCATTAGTGGGTTTCTTTTTCTCCGTTATTTGAGTTAGCATGCTGTTTTGGATTCTGTGTACATATACTCAGCGCTGGAGATTACTTATTATGTAAGCGTTCGTATCAATAACTTTGTTAGTAGACCATGGCTCTGTATACTACAAATATAATTGACGCCTTTTGGCTCAATGGGTTTGGCCTATTCTAGACCTAGATTGAGCTATCAGTCCCGCAAGCTTTGCACTTAGTATTGGAGTCATGTATCTTAGTGCTGAACAAAAGCTGGGAATAGTAAACTGGTGATAGTAAAGTGATTACACTTTATGATATCATATACATCATAATCATGTACTTTTGGGAGGAATGTATATGTTTAGGAATAAAGGAGTCGCTACTGATTTTGAAATTTCACGTTTCATCACAGAATCTGGTACAACATCAACTCGATTGATATTGCTGCTTCCCCTATCAATAACTACACCATGGTAATCGTTCCAGGCATGTAATATCATCAAATAAGGGTCTATGACAGTTACACCAACTCTTTCCTGCACCTGAATACCATAGCTTACTCACTCCCTAAGCTACTGCACCCATTCAAGACACCATCTGTGATATAACACAATGCTACCCTATTCCAGCCCCTCGTCCAAAACCAGCCCCCGATCGCCATCAGACCCTTTCCCCTCGGCCCTTCGTCCGCCCAGTCTGCCATTCTAAATGAAAACATAGCAGGGTGACAGCAAATCGTCGGCCGCCCGGCGGTTTGTCAGCATTCGTCTTCCGCCGCCGACACGATTTCTGCCCATATCAAAAGGGGCCACGCGGCGCGGAAAATGCTCCAATCGGCCGCTCACCTGATTTGCCGACGTTGATGACATGCGCACTGGACGGACCGGAAGTTATCACGATCGCCAGTCGGGCGTAATCGGCGCGCGGCCAGGCATCGCCGGCACCAATTGGGCGGCGTACGGGGAGTCTGCGTCTAAAGGAAAGACGTGGAAAATGTATTAGAGATTGAGCAATGAGCCGATTATGTGGAGCTGACTGACTCGTCCGTCATAATGACAGAAGGACGACCAGGGATGTATCAATAATGGAAGGATACATGTCAGGATGTGACGGCGGACCTTGGCCACCGTGGTCTACCCCCTGACAGATGACTCTCCATACATGTGATGTGATCTGCGAAAAGGGACCTTAGTACACCCTGCACTAAGGTCCCCTTTCAGAGATCATGCTATAATGGAACATCGGGGACTATGATGCTGGAAGAATATCCAGATTAAACTGATGGTAGGGAACGTTCATATATGACATCACCAGCTTAGGGTTGAGAGAAGGTTTGGAGAGGGGAGTCTTCCAGTTAAGCGACGAATATATATAGCCAAAGGTGCACGAGTTTTAGCCTCTTGACAGGGTTATTTCACGAGTTGAAGGTGGGGCCGTATTTCACGAGGCCGTAGGCCGAGTGAAATGCGGCCCCACCTTCAACAAGTGAAATAACCCTGTTAATAGGCTAAAACGAGTGTTCCTTTGGGTTTATTTTTTATCTTTTTCGATTCAAACTTGATTATTGTAGGGAGGAAAGGCCTAATTTAGTTGAAATAGCCTTTTACTACGCCATTGAATTGTAAACAAACCGCCATTTAGATGACGTCACAGGGCCGTGAAATACGGCCATGGGTTATTTCACGGGGGGTTTAGATACGGCCTTCCTTGGTAAAATCAATGCAGCTGTCGTATTTGATAAAAAAATAAATGACCCAAACCATAGTTTTGTATAGGCAAATCTGTTCAAAATGTTGACAGAGGTGGGGGGGGGGAGGGTCTTGTAAGTGTTCCAAAATAGGTTAAGTTATATGTGATTGTTCAGTATACCAAGTATATTAGTTTGATGCTATTTAATGATTCATGGAGCTTAATTGTTCCGTAGCACTATCCACTGTGTTATTGTGGTTCTGCCCATGTGTGATAGCAGGGATGTGTCACAACAGCATGGCAATATGACCTCACAACATGGGTCACGTCCTAGGGTGTTAGATATATCAATGCAATGTATGACACACCCTGCATAAACACCAATTTACTTTGCATTCTTAGCGGCTAGGAGACATGATTTATTGGCCGATATAAAAATCAATCAATTAAGTATCACGTTTTTTCATGTATGCTGATGATTTAGCTATTGTTGTATCTAATAGAGATCCTGTCATTGCCCAAAATCTCCTACAGGAGGATGTTGATATAGTTGCGGACTGGTGTGATAAATACAGGTTAACCGTTAATATTGATAAAACCAAAATAATGTGGTGTCATGGAGATAGGGATCTAACTGACTATAGCCTGTTTAATGTATACATGAAGGGGAAGGCCTTAGCTGCTGTAACTAAGTTCAATTATCTTGGTGTATTAATAGATGAAACACTGTGTTTTGAGGCGCAAGGTGCTAAAGTGTTAACATCAATTCGCTACAAACACAAGAGTCTAAAACACTTGAGGAAATATATTGATCAAAACTTGGCACTCTTAATCTTTAAACAAATGATCCTGCCACTAAATGATTATGGTGATTTTATACTCGAGTGTGCAAATGAAGATGTAGCCAAAGAGCTGCAAACACTTCAAAATCACTGCCTGAGAGTTTGCTTAGGTATTATAGACCCTAGACTGATTACTCAAGCATGCTCGCACTAACTTTCTGCATATAGTTATCCTATCATCAACTAGTGAAACATAACCACCATTGGATGGCATGGACCTTTCAGAATGTGGTGCAAAGATAAGGCACACTGTACAACTTAGGTGATTGCTGTTCATCATGATGAACGGGTTAAAGTTGATGCAGATAACCCCTGCCAGTTATTGGGTACACTTAAAGATGGCATATCAACTAAACTTTTGGGATTTTCTAGTCATGCCATATTCCTATTGTATATCCTATCCCAAACATCTTCCCTAACTTTTTAAATTATTGGCTCAAGTCTATAAAATGAGCACAGGCAGTGCAATCATTTTTACTGTAGGTTGACACTAAAACTGTCTATGTTGTGCTACTACATGGCTCAGTGTTTTATCTACCAGGTCAGTATCCCCTGTACTCACCTGGGGGAGTTACTGAGTCAGTGAGGTGAATAGGCTTTGTTGTTCACTCTCTCAAATCATATATTTATAGACAAATATGTTGCAAATATCTGTTAATGTTTATCAGCTAAAATCATATTAGAACCCGTGGCATTCCTCTTAAGGAAAATGTTTGGGAAGTGTACAAGTTGAAAACCCATCTTTAATTGCTCAGCTAATGAGACAATTACTATATGCCAGAAACGTTACTATGTGACATACCATGAACAGCAACACTTATCATGTGCTTAGTTTGAGTTAACGAAGCGCATCAATCCCAGAACAACTTCAAATCAATTTCAAATTTAACTGATACAACTATCATAGTCGGTTGAAATTGGTGAAGGATTAAGCTCAGGTTATCCTCTCCATCTAGGATTACTACCGTAGTCTTCTTAATAGACTCCCTCTCTTGCCTTCCACTGATATTTTATTCCATCCGCTCCTGTTGCCACTGCTACTGTTTCCTTTGCTTTCTTCTTTGCTATTCTGGTAAGCCTATCCTTCAAGCAACACATCTTAGGCGATGCTACGACGAGGCGAGATATTGGATTACCACAAAAGCAAGTTTGGTCGCTTTCCATATTCGTAAACAAAAAGGGTCGCTGCTAGCTTTTGAGGGAAGGGTGGACGTGACACTATCACCCACACTGATCTGGCCCAGGGCTCCTATCGGTCGGTCCCTAGTGGGTGCGTGAATGCAGTTGTCACAGGGGTGTCACCATGCTATCTACGTCCGTGACGGGTCGCAATGGTCACGTGGGCCGTTACGTCCTCTGACGTCAGGTCACGTGGTGCCAATCTCGTACAGTCTCACGAGATAAATAATGGAACTCTCGTCGGACCGACGTAATCTCGCGAGAAGGTGCCCTGGAAGGGCCTATATGTTGGTGATTGGGAGGGAGGGAGGCTAGGAGTAAGGGGGGGGGGGGTACGCTAGAGTGTGGAGCAGCTGGGACGGGGCAGTTCTTATTGGCTCAGAAATACCTTGACGCGCAGATCAGCCTTTGGATGTGGCTTCAATATATTCAGGGAAATTACGTTAAAGCCTGAAGGGTGGGCACATATCTGCGAGGCCCTCATACATTGCTTCCCCAAAAGGCCACCCCAGTGCCCTCACACGTACATATAGTATGGTATCGGGGACTGACGCACTTTAGGCATGTATATGTGCAGCAGACTGTAGTCTCGAGCTTCAAATCATAGTAGTCTACTATGGTTTGAGAGCTTTTTTCTAAAGGTTTATTCTCTATCACAGTAAATCCAGGGAATGTGATTTGCATGAATCGTTTTCTTCGGTACTGCTTTAATAATGTAAATCATGTGCGGTTTGTATGATGCTTGAAGATGATTGGATATCGGGCCGGCGTTGTATTTAGTTAGATGATACTGTTTGATGACATTAACAGTCGATGTTATTATGCGTTCCAATAATGAAGGTTTCTAGGAAGGAATGATGCTGGCATAATAATGAAATATGAGCCCACAAGTCATTTATTTCAATGCTGTTCAATCTTCAATGTCTACTTCTGACTTGTTAGAGTTGGGTTTAATATCAAAGCCTAATGTGCCTCATGTTTCTGTATCTTTGATAATCCAGCCTCTCAATGTACGAGTAATTCTTCTTTCATGTAGGATCAGATGTTAAAAGCCAGACTACAACGCTTCGACGACAGAGAGGGCTTATTCGTGTACAAGACACAATGACATGTCTTAGGGATAAAAGGACATCTTAGCTGTGACTCAAGAACTTGTTTAGCGTTAAGAAGATTTCAGTTTACTCGTCTACAACGGAGAGATGTTCATAAATACAATATGTAGAGTTGTGAAATGAGTCGTACAATATGTTGAGTTGTTAAACTTGAATTCTGTATAACATGATACGGCATTGATACAGACCAAATGCATGCAATACAATACTGATCCAACAAAACAACGTATATTTAGAAACTTGAGTAGACATCTTAGAAAGATTGTTTGAAAATATGGACGAATATTACAAAGACAGGATTTGAAGTACCTAAACTAAATTGCTTACCTAAATTACATACCTAATGACCACAAGAACACACTTTTAAAATACAGTGGATTTTAATCCTGAAGTTTATATGGTACGGTAGTACAAACAGGATACATGTAAAATAAACCTGAGACTCAACACTTTGGTCTATATGTTTATGAATATGTATGAGAAATATAATGAATGTCTCATGAAGTTAGAACCCGTAGTAACCATGGCAACCATGGAGGATAGTACATGTAGTAAAATAAACATTGAACATGTAAATGTAAAATATGTGGTAAAGTATGAGATCTATGTCAAATATCAGTCCAGTTTATGATGTATGAAAACCTGAAAGGTTGAATACAAGCCTATATGATACAGGCGTGGGTGGGTGGGAGAATAAAATTAAAAGTCTCTCGGTGTGATATTGTAGTGGGCGGAAGTGAGTGGATCCGCTGGTGCCGGAGATTGTCATAGTTCACGAGCGTCCCGGTGGTGGCGCCCCTGTAGTTGGCGCCTAGTATTTTTGGCGCTTTGTTATCTAGGTCATTACCCGGTCAATTCTTCGGATTGCCGATAATGACCACAAGAACACACTTTTAAAATACAGTGGATTTTAATCCTGAAGTTTATATGGTACGGTAGTACAAACAGGATACATGTAAAATAAACCTGAGACTCAACACTTTGGTCTATATGTTTATGAATATGTATGAGAAATATAATGAATGTCTCATGAAGTTAGAACCCGTAGTAACCATGGCAACCATGGAGGATAGTACATGTAGTAAAATAAACATTGAACATGTAAATGTAAAATATGTGGTAAAGTATGAGATCTATGTCAAATATCAGTCCAGTTTATGAGCCAAACAGGGTGGTGAGTGAAGCGGCCACCCTGGAGGACTGTGCAGAGGGGACATAGGGTCTCATGCCAGAGACGGTCGACCAGGTGCCATGTCTCGCCACATCTAGTCTGTCTGCTCCAGAGGCTACTGCGGCCTGACTGCCACCCCTCCTGAGTGAGTGACCGGAGAAACGCTGAGCGTATGGGCACCCAATGTCTGTGAGGCACTCCCTGATGATAGTGTTAAACACTGAAGGTGTAAGTGGCTTCCCATTGAAAAGGAGGAAAGCTGGGGCATCAGGTGGCAGAGGTAGTTGGCTTATATAGTTCTCCCAGGCATTAGTGGGGCACACTATTGAGCCGGGTATGCGAGGTAGTGAAAGGGGTACTGGAGCAGACGATACCGGTATAGTCTTTGATGATCTTAGGACAACAGTTAGACCTTCTGGTCCTATTAACACATCTCCCCTCCGGAGTGTATGTGGACCTGACCACAGTGTGGCCGTAGGTGACAAGAGGTTGGACGCTCTTACAAAGGAGAAAAAACCTATGCAGAGAGCCGACTTGACCGGAGAGGAGTGTGGGATCGTGTCTAAGTAATGGCACAATAAATCCAAGTCATATGGAGTGAAGGCAGGGGCAGGTGTTGGTGTGTGTGGGCGTGTCACCAGCCCACCTTTATATACCGCCTGTGCTTCACGGGAGGAGAAAGATGAGTCGTCCCCCCCTCGTGAGATAATCCATTTCTTGGCCCCGCTGAGATAGTTTCTCCTTGATCCCGGAGCCGCCAAAGAGTTCGCCAGGTACTGCTGGTACATGGCAGCATCCGGGATCGTGGGGGAAAGTATATCGACGCCATAATAAACCGCAAAGGTTAGGTAGTAAGTAGCTTGGCGTATGGAGTTAGCTTTTGTTGAGTCTGTAGTAGCCGCATTATAAGAAGCCAATGTTTGTTGAGCCAAAATGGAATCTGCAAACATATGAAATAGGATCAGATGGGATCAAACATGGGCATTGGGAGGAGGGGGGAGACCTGCTGTAGACCTCTACGGCGCACCTCAGTGTTAGCAAAGGCCCTCTTAGACTTGATGTGGAATCTACTGAGAGCGTCTGCAAGAGGGATATCCTCTCCCTTCTTGTGTTTGATAACAAGTCTATGGTCGCGTGTGGCGGCCTCCAGCCAAAGTTGGCGGGCACATTGGGCGAGTACTGGATCAGTGGCCCTGCCTGTGTGGAGGGCGTGGCTCGACGCCATGTTGTCTGTGTAGATAGTGACGACAAAACCCTGTGTATACTCAGGAATCAGTGTACGGTAAGCCGTGACTAAGTTCACGGCTTCAAGATGTACAATGAGAGGGTAGTCGATCTTTTCTTGAGTGGTGTACTGATGTGTGTAGAACTTGGTGAGAGAGTTGCCCCCTCCTCCAACTAGTGTGGAGTCACATTCAAGGGAGAACTCATGCCCTGGAGGTTCAATGAAATGTACACCATTTGACAGCCTAGCATAGTTGTAGAACCATATCACATCTAGGCGAAATGCATCTGAGATGTACACTAGGCCTGAGGTAGGTGCTAGCCGGAGTGTTTGGAGTACTCGGCAGATGAAACGTCTGGCTGGGGGGATACACTTTGACACGTGCACCACCTTCCCAACCAGAGACTGGATGGCCTTGACTGTCGAGAACTTAGTGCCTGACCACAGGGCGCATTCCTTCTCTATTTCAGCAAGCTTTGGTAGTGGTACTGTGAGGGACATAGCTGTGGTGTCGAACTGGAAGCCTAACCACTCCATAGTAGTGGTTGGTGGTTGACATTTTGCAGGTGACAACTGGAGGCCTAGGTCTTGACACAAGTTCAGGAATGCAGTGTAGTCCTCCAGTGCCTGTTGGTAGGTCGCTGCAGCTCCACAGAAGTCATCTAAGTATGACAATGACCAGTGGTTAGACTTAGATAACAAGTGCACCACTGCATTTGTAGTTCGTTGACATGCGGAGGAGGAGAGGCGTGCTCCAAACGAGGGGCATAAATCCAGATAATATGCACCCTCAAACTTCATACCCAGTAGTGGGAGGTCTCCAGGGTCCGTCCGCCACTGGTGGTAAGCCCTGGAAAGGTCGCCTTTCCATAAGAAACAACCAGCACCCAATAGTCGAATTTTAGTAGACAAGTCTTCAACAGAAGGTAAGGTGTAGGGACGTAGTTTTCCCTCGAGGCAGTGCTTGGTTATACCGCCATTGACCCCGGTACCGTCCGGGTAGGATAGGTCTAGGACCACTCTCCTTTCTGTCGAGTCTTTCTTAGTCGTGGTCATAAGGGGTGCAGTGTTAGTCCAGGGTAGGAACGGTGGGTCTGTGAATGGGCCCAGGAGTCCGCCCAGTCTTAACTCTTTATCTACATATGCTTTTACTTGTGCATGATGTTTTACAGCAGAGTCATGGTTTTTAAGATTTGTTGGCGGTGGGTTTGCAGCGGTGAAACCAACAGGCCAGCCATACCGTATGAACTCTAGAAGTTCAGTATCGTGGTAGTCTTTCAGGTGGTAGTCCCATCTGTCTAGATGTAGTGCTGTGGGTACCTGTAGCCTAGCACCCAAGTGATTGGGCAGGTTAGATCTGCGGATTGTAGAATAGAGTTTTGCGTACACAGGGAATTTTGACCATGCTGGGACGTTTAACTCCGGCCAGAATGTGTCCTTAATAGGGGCATATTCATATGGGTTGAGGCCTGCAGGTGGGGAGTCGTCCAGGTGTGGGTCAGTGTTAATGTGTATATGCTCTGTAACACCTTGTGAAGTCGTATGGCCAGACTGGGAGGTGCCTGGGTCAATGATTGAGCATGTGAACACAGATGGTGTGGTTGCATCACCGGGTTGCTGGGATGTAGGTTTGTGTAGAGACTCACCTGTAGGCGGTAGAGTCTGAGCGCCTCCTGTATCTACACACGATACAGGTGGGGTGTAATGTTCATCCTTCATGGAGGAGGTGTTTATGGGACTCTGGTCCATACCTACACACGGTACAGGACGGTCAGAGGCCACACTCCGGTCACCTGAGCCTACACACAGCTGAGAGTGACTAATACCGGTAGCAGGAACAGGTAGTATACCTGTAGGAGGGGGAACCCCTAACACTGTCGTTTGAACACGTGGTCTCATGACAGGTGTAATAACACTGGCAGGAGCCATAGTAGTATAGGCTCTGCCAGGGTAGAACGGCTTGGCCAACACAGACAATGTAGAGCCAGCCGTAGGTAACACACTGGTACTGAGTAATCCAGTTGTAATGGGTTGGGAAGTCCTGGGGCAGTCCATTTTCATAGTAGTACCTGTAGGGGTATTTAAGCCGGGGAGTGCCGGCTCAGTGACGAAAAGTCGACGCTGCAGGACCCCTGTAGTTTGTCTTGATGGTGCAGTCAGGGAAGCTGTGGGTATGCATCAGTTGGATAGTAGATCTGCACCAGCTACAGTGATGGCCTTGTCGAATGGAACCAATCAAATGGCCGTCATCCTTGTTACAACCAGCCGGTGAGTTAAAGGCCTCACAAACCACATCTTGGCGGCCGACTGTGGAGGGGGCGCGGCGCTTGTTGTTCTTTGTGGAGAGGTTTGTTGGACGTTGCTGACCTGTATTGGTAGCTGCAGAAGCTGCAGAGCCAGCTGCTGCAGCTGGGGCAGCATAGCTGGCCGTGGCACGGGCGGCACGAGCAGCAGCATTAGCCGCAGCGACTTCTGCTGCCAGTGCAACTGAAGCAGGAGTAGGGTACAGGCGACCGGGCCTGAAACGCGAGAGCTCGGATCTGGCAGCACTTATAGCAGGGTCGTTCCAAGTATGATCAAGTGGGTCTGACCACCTAATGGTGCCGTCAGCGACACCAGACAACACCTCCTCCGACCACTCGCGGACTTGGGCCCAGTCGAAGTCCTTCGCGTCCATTATGACCTGGTTAGCGTGGTCAAGTATTTTGGGGCGATCACAGAGGGGGGTGGTGTTTTCTATAGCTAGCCTGTTGAGGCCGTAGAGATACTCAGCTAGGTCGAGGGAGGCAAGGGAAGTTTTGGAGCGGGTGGGGCCCCGTGTAACATAATCATGAGCATGCGTTTTCCTACCCTTCACTCCTGAAATCTGCTGGGCAGTGTCGAGAAGTGCCTGGACCCTGGAGTGGACGACGTGGTCAGGGTTAGTAGGCATGGCTGATGGCAGCTGGGCTGTAGGCATGTGTAGAGGTGGCATCGACTGTATCACAGCCTGTACCGTGGGCTGTGTGATAGGCTGGAAGTGCCGACCAGGTACTGGAGGAGGCTGGAGAGTAGCGTAGGCTTGTGTCGCAGTGGGCGTGTACGCCGACTGATGATGGTCGGTGGGGTAGGCCACCGACTGCAGGGGCGCTGACACCGCCGATGATACGTGTTGGGGGACGCCCGCCGTGCTGACAGCAGTGACAGCGAGGACCGCCGATGACACGTGTTGGGGTGGACCTGTCATGTTGACAGCAGTGACAGCAGTGACCGGGGCAGTAAGCGCCGCGGTGACAGTAGTGACAGGCGTAGACCCGCTGAGGTCAACCACCTGGGGAGTGGGTTGAGCCTGAGTAGCAGTAGCCGGCCTAGCATAAGGGGCCGGAAGACGGGCAGTGGAGCGTGTAGTTACCTTTCCGCCTCCGACAGGGAGTGGAGGAGCTTGTGTTGCTGGCGTAGGGGTCGCAGTTGAAGACGGGAAGGCAGCAGCGATGCGTGACAGGATCTCAGCCGCGGTAGATTTGACCTCTGTAACAGACGTCTCCAGCCCATCGATTCTTTCCGTGATCGTTTCAACCTTACCGGACAACTCAGCGGTGGTCCACTTGCTCTTGGGCGCAGTCTTCTTACTAGCCGTTGGTTTACCCATATTTATGGAGGTTAGTGGTATGTAAATACCGAAAAACTTCAACTTAATGACGAGAATAAAATTAAAAGTCTCTCGGTGTGATATTGTAGTGGGCGGAAGTGAGTGGATCCGCTGGTGCCGGAGATTGTCATAGTTCACGAGCGTCCCGGTGGTGGCGCCCCTGTAGTTGGCGCCTAGTAATTTTGGCGCTTTGTTATCTAGGTCATTACCCGGTCAATTCTTCGGATTGCCGATAATGGCTAATTTGGTAAACTAAATGTTATATAATAGGGAAAGGGTAAAGACCATTAAGTACTCTTTATTGTGTGGTAAACATTGTAATGTTGCTACTGGGAAGCGATGACACAGCATTCCTCTGGTTGGGATAAGTACCGGAACTCCTACAGCCAGGCTTGCTGCACTCTGATTGGATGACCAGGCGCCTGTAAGAACCCATTTTCATTATGGTGCTTCCCCTGCACGGGGGTAAGGCGTGTAATAGAGTGGCGAAAATAGAGTCTTCTCCCCCATCCCACCCTGCCTGTGCATGCTATTATAGCCGGGTGACTGGCAGCGTAACATAGACCGACAGGCAAACTGACAGTTGATGGCGACGTGGTGCATCATGGGACAAGACAACAGAATATCACTTGACTATAGTTAGAGGGGACAGGGCGAGGTTTGGATAGGGATGGGAAGGGAGGCAGAAGAGCTGCAAAGCTGCTTCAGGGGTAGCAGTATAGGAAAAGGGGTAGGGGGAGGGGGAGGAGTTTGGGTGGTCGGAGGAAATGGGATTTGAGGGTGGGAGCTGGGCAGAGATTGTGATGGAGAGTGTGTGTGGATAATAGGGCGTAAGGAGGTGGCTGGCATGCATTAATCGATAAGATGGGGCCGAGTGCTTCCTTTCAATAACGTGTGGTTCTTACACCAAGAGAAGAGCAACTTGATAGACAGATAGACACATGTTTAATTTTCCTAAATGGTTACCCACACTGTAAGCTAGCGACCATATTCTCTGATCCAATAGTCTTTAAGTCCACTGGCACGAAAGCCTAGCTGTGCTATTGCTACTTCGCTGATGAGATAGAAGAAGGTCTTTGCGGATATTGAAAAGATACCCAGTCACTGTCAGCCTAAGCTGCATGCTAAACGCCAATATGCTCTCTGTACGTCTCAATCATTTCCAACATAATTTATTATCAACCTAATCAACGCACATTTAGAATTTATGTCGACAAGGGCTCCGCATATAGACATTCAACTGAAGGTCATTACAGACAATGTAAATCTAAAACGAGCCCACTGGTATTATTGTCAAGTCCTATTGAGTTCCAAAGCTTCCGGGCATAGCCTTTTATATATTGGCTTTCAGATATTACAATGGGGCATATGAATGGGGGGATGAGGCATTCCAATGAACTGACTGTGTGACCACGCCCCCGTGCAATCCCCCCATTCATAGCTTGAATAAGAGGAGAGTAGAAAATGCTGTCAGCATCTATATTATAATGGTCATGCGCACCAATTCAGGTTCCATACTTGTATATAAGACCAAAGCGATGCAGCAAAATGGAAGGAACTGGACAAATTCCGCGGTTATTCTCCAGGTACATATATGTTGAATATAACACGTTTGCATTATTCTACACAGCTTTTATGGGTGTGGTATTCCCAGGCCAAATGGCTTTAGAAAAAAAAGTAGTAAACGGTGAATAATGGAACATGAAAGTGGGAAAAAACAAAACAGTTTAGCTTGGGGATTGGCGACGAGGCTGGCCAGACGATCAGTGTGCTATCTTGTTAGTCCCACCCACCTCAGGTGGACTGCCCTTTACATGTGATCAGACTAAGGGGGTCTGAGCCGGATGACCCTCTAGGGTCTGCCATCTTAAATAAACCAACGCTACTTTTTGCCCCTGTTTAAAGCCCAAGCTCTTACTGTACCTCCAGCAGAAGTCTGTGTGGAGCATGTGTAGATATACCCTGTGTCTTATATAGGGTCGATGGGGGTTTGAACTAGAAGCAGGCCCCTTGTTTAGCCCTGCAGACCTAATATTGTATGTTTTAATATACAGAAGCGGGTAGGGCCCTGCGGCAGGGTCTGGATGATTCATACTTTAGGGAGCAGGCCATACTCGGTGGTAGAGGCTTATGAATGTTGCATGGGGACACTGAGTGGTAGCACGCCTGGCATGGGCTGACCAACACGGCCACAGTCTACACTGAAAAAGTAAACTCGTCCCCAGACTCGTCTAAGTGACTGTCAAAAAATAGAAGAGTCAAAAGTTGTCTAACATATCAGGTTACCATCCCACAAATAGAATCTGGAGCTGGCAAATGTCGGGTTTTGGGCTGGCACATACCAAGTGGGTCTTTTATCTCCAGCTAGAAGACCCGCTTCCTTGTCACTTAGACAAGTTTTTGACTCGTTTATTTTATGACCGTCACTTTGAAGAGTCTGGAGACAAGTTTATTTTTTGAGTGTAGGTGGTGAGCTGTAGGTACAGGCTGCCCAACCCTGGAGGGACCTCCTGGGCGGGGCAGAGACCTCCCTGTACGCCCACACTACATCAGGCCTCCTCAACACCCCTTCCCCTTGTATGTAAATGCCCAATCGCCAAGCACACTAAGATCGATGTGTAAGGGGTGGACTCTCTGGACATGCCAGTACAGCTCTTCCAATGGCCGCTCGCACCCCCTCCCCCAAACCCTACTACTCTTCCTATCCTTCTGGGGTTGGTCACTGTCCATGTCCCTGTCGGCTCCGACATGGCGGCGTCAGGATCGATACGCAGACGACACTGGGGTCCGGCAGACGACTTTCGTCCATTAAAAGTCAGCCACTTTCCTACCAAAGCCAATTCCACTCTAACTACTTTGTCGTCCTTACCCTGTGCGTGCTGTCCGGTTAGCGCTGTTGGATTCCCTAAAAGCCAACACGACGTCCAGCACTGTAGGAGCAATTGAACAGAGATATTGGGTGATTAAAGTCAAAGTGGGGCGTGTATAGGGGTAGAACTGGGTGGTGGAATCTGGAACCGTGCAAGTTTGCGTGCCGTTGCTTGTTGTAGACACTGTGACTAACTTCTGGGGATTTCCCCCCGTGACTAGGAAGTGACTGTACTAAACAGCATAAGGAAAGTGAAAAAAAAACACGGAAAGTAGTGGTAGTTCAACGGGGTACTTACATTGCACCTAGTGGTTGGTTTCAGTGAATCTCAAAAATATATTATGATGTGTTATTAAGTCGCTTAGCGTTGCTGGGGATTTCCATTCGATGAGGAATATGTATATGTTTAGACGGAGTATCAGGCAAAAATAGAAGAAGGATTGCTTCAGGTAACCAGCTCGACCCTGTCATAACAGGGTATTTTTTCTTACCCTTTTTGGGTCGATTTTAGGGTCTTCAGAGAGGCTGGCTAGTACTTTCATGTTAAAAAGAAACATTTGAAAAAAGATCTGACCTACCGACCCTACATCTTCTTGCCATGTTGCCTGAAACAAACCTATTTATTTAGGCTTTAATTGTTGTGAGGCCCAACATTTATATTGGGTTTTTAATTCAATACTCAATCTTCTTCATCAAAATAGGGCATAGTGCTATACACAATTTCGTCAGTCAAATACATGCTCACATATTTATAGAATAACATGTTACATTCCAAGTGGTGGTTTAACAGTACTACCGCAACTTTCCCAATGTTTCATCGTCTAAAGGCACCCATACCTAAACAACCATTCCTACTTATATCTATATCTTATTATCTGACCATGTTATATGGAAACAAACCTTTGTGTTTAGCCGGAGAAATGATCGGATAAAGGATGGGGAGTATGCTTAGATTAGGGTTAATCTCACTGTATATCAATCTGTATGTATAACAAGTACATAATCGATAGGCATTGCAGCAGGGAACTTACATTATAACCCCCGGATTATCATAAGCAGAGGGTATCTAATAACTCAGGCTCAGGGGGATAGCAGTAAGTATGATTTGTTGAGGTTAGTAGGAGACCCCTGCTAAAGGTATGCATAAAGAACTGTGGATTATTGCATATATGCTAGAATATTACCATGGCAGAATATCGTATGTGGGCAACATACTTTAGGTCCCTAC
Organism: Harmothoe impar; assembly: GCA_947462335.1. NCBI lineage: Eukaryota > Metazoa > Annelida > Polychaeta > Phyllodocida > Polynoidae > Harmothoe > Harmothoe impar. The sequence goes on from OX381715.1 coordinate 60,493,875, forward strand.
AGCACGATCATAAGCCTTGCAGAAGCATATAGACCCAGAAGTTTCATATCAAGCTCATGCCACTTACGATAATGGTATATTCGGTTATTATAGTGCCGCCGGTTATGAAACACACAAGATATATGCACTGTTAAAATGATATGTGTGTAAAGGTAAAACTAATAAACTAGGAATTAGACCCTCTTAATAACACAGTGCAGAAGTGTCATGTCCCTTTTGTTTCTTACAGGCATGTTTGGCTACCATGATCCTTCATTATAGTGTGCCTGAGGTGATAATGTCTACTATTACTTATAACGCGAATGTCACACCCATGCTGCTACATATTGCCACAAACCAACAAAGGTATAGATATCACCACGGCTGTAGGCGATGAGTCACACCCAAACTGTCTAGACACATGTCCCATGGAGTTTATAATTTATGGACATATACCAGTTACACAGTCCCATCGCAGTATACTACTTACGCCACGCAGTAATCTTGCGCCACTCTCTGACTCCTCGTGGAGAGCCTAGACTAGAGGCTAGACAATAGTGTGTGCCTTCGCCTGTTCCTTATCCTATGCTACGTTTCTCCCACTGTAACAGCCCATCTGATTATAACCTAATATTACCCATAGCAAGTAGGCAGGTCGGGCCATGTTTTGCTGAAACAAGCTGATGATAATATGATAATGTGCTATATTTGCAGTGACAACGGCGGGATAAAGCATAAATGTCCCCAAGTATCAAGTCTATCCCTACAATCTCCTCCATCAAGTTCAACCTTCTAGCTCTCTTCTATGTTCCAATAGAACAAAGATATGCGTGGAAATAATTCATGACAGGCTGCAATATACACCGTAGGCGTGCCCAGACTAGGCTTCATGTTCACCTTTGCCTCATATCAATACATTCAGGGACAGCCATCTTAGCTACACATATATGCTTAGGCCAATCAATATGTCATCCTTATCAGCCGGCCCTGCTATCTGAACCAGGGCGCCAATTCAATTCGATCCGTACCCTAGTGGTACACAATGCATACGGCAGTCTGCCTCCAATGCTATATTGGCCAATATGCAATGTACCCCTAAAGCTTTCCGGTCAGTCTGACCTGTATGTACGCTGATGTGAAGGGTGTACATGCTTCACCCCCTCCACCCTCCTGAAACCCATCCCGACCACCCACACACACACACCAAACACAGCGCACTCGCGGCATGTGTATATTAACCTAGCCAAGGAGAAGATCGGGGCTGACGTGGAGGGTCCACAGCGATCGATCGCGTCCAGTGCCAGTGGCGGCCAAAGTGAATCCTAACGGGATCAGCCTTCAAAACGGGTCTTCTCTATTATATTCTCCAGCCGAAATGAAAAACCAGAATGGGCGCGTTAACGCAATAGAGATATCCCGGTCGTGCCGCTTGCTGCTTCCTGTCGCGCCCTGTTATGGCCCTGGCCCACCCTGGAGGACCTCCAGGGTACCAGGCGTATGATGGGGTGGAGGCCAGACGCGCCAATATCGCCGGCATGCCGCTTACTGGCACCGACCGATAACAGAGGGCGGGGGGGGTCGCCATACTCTTGAGAATAATGCGCAAAACGTCTTGGCATATTCAGCGGTGACTCTCGAGATATGGACAAGTCATGTGGTTGTGTATGCATAGCCAATGTCTGTCTGAATCAACGAGCAAAGAGATACATCAAAGACATGGCCGAGAGCTGTGTGTGGGTGGGTGTGTGCTCCAAGTCAGCCTCTCTGTATCAATATGGACATACACTGCCCGTATTGAGTTTCATATTCAGCCTTAAGTCCCTCTCCTGGACATGAGATGCAAATACTATAGATACATGTATGTGTACATTAAGGAAGTATAAATCAATTCATGCAGGCATAATGCCCTAATAGTTGCCTTTGTACTGTTCTTGTTTGGTTGGAACATGATGTTAAAGCTGGGCCGTCAGGGAATAAGTTCAGCATTTTCCATACATGGACTAAAATAACAGTTCCACCAGAGGGCAGCAGTGTTCGGACAGGGGACCATGAGCATTGTCAAGCTACAACATAGTCACCCTATCTTGTGCCTGTAAGAGCTGAGCTCCCAGCCCTTAAGAGCCCTCTTGTGAATCAAAACTGAACTATATCCAAAAGTGTTTTTGGCCTCACTTTAACCACGACGGTCAAGCTTTAAAGCTCTCTTTAGTGCAGTACAATGTAGTCACCAGGGTACAGTATATGGCTCAAACTCCTGACTTATGTTGTTTTAGGATAGAGGAAGGACAAATCAGATAGTTCTTAATATGTTTAAACAAGTATAGTATATTGAAAGGTATATATCTTGGCTCCTTGGAACACTTTTTGATACATATCTAACCCTAGCGGTTCAGTTTTTATCGCCTCGTGAAGTTTATTGTCCTTTTTTCAGGTGACTCCGTGACGAAAAATCCATGATCATGAACATTATGTTTTAAATACATCACAGCAACTAATAACTTTGTTTACAAGCTGGGCCAACATATATTTTGAAGCGTACCCAGAATGGATATCCTCTGAGTAATAGTTTTTGAGATATAGAGAATCTTCGGTGTGGGGATTTGTGGTTATCCATGTAAGCTTAAGTGGAAGATCAATATGATTTGTGAAGGACGTGTGTGTCCGCATAAAATCGCTGTGGTAACGCCACATCTTAACATGGAAAGGATGAATAGATTCATTCCTACAGAAACAATATGTAACATCAAATATATCAGACCACTTTCCCATTAGATAAACACCCATCCGACAGTTTGTAGTGTGTCTACAATGTTGTCCGTTTTATGGATTACACAACCATCTTCATGCTATTCTATTTCACAATCCCTGCATTGGAATACTGTACCCTGGGAGCCACCTCTAACCCCTGATCCCAAACCCACATAGATACTAAAGAACATCGAGTATTCTGCTTAGTCTCAAAGAAGGCCAGACCCAAGACCAGTACTAGTGAGATATACTTGTACCATATAGCCTCACAAGCCCAGCAGACACCCTATGCACCCATCTGTGCCTTGTGCTCCGCGTCTATCCTAACTGATCCCCATGTGCAGTCAAAGAGGCCCCGTTGCTAGTCCAGGGCCGCATCGTTCTTTAATGCATCATACCCTCACTCGTCATGATGCATGAAAGCAGCCCTGGAAAGTAACTCTCCAGGACTGCCTTCACCCCTCATACCAATAAGTACTGTATGAGGTCAATACATCCCCAAAAGGTCGGCAGGATGCATACATGCAGCCCTGGCGAGTAGACTCGCCAGAGCTGCGTTCATGCATCACAAAGACCATTGACATAGTACCATGCGACCCTAAAATGGTTAAAAGCTCAGCGCCGTTATCCACGGAATCCCCAGTGTCGGATAGCTCTATTAGACGGTGGTAGCTGAGACTAGGATGGCCGTCTCGGCTCCGACTTAATTCCTGACATTTATTGTCCTGCTGTTTCCGCCTGCCTCCGCCATAGGGAGACGAGGGGGCTTTACGTAAAGGCAGAGGCCGAGCTACAGATGCCCCCGGCACTGCTTGCGGAGCGCTGTCCTTGCCGTGGGGCCAGGCAAGATTGACAGGCCACTGTTGGAAATTCATGAGCGGCCTGAACAATACCATGATATTCCCTTACCCCCTTGCCTTCATCCCCTCCCCGCTTCCCCTGGAGATGCTTTGTGAGAGGATCGATGGTATAATTATTTTGATTTCAGCCCGGGAGGCTGTGGGGCCAGGAGGAAACAGGCAAGAGGTGGGTTGTGAGAGTTCCTCTTATGCAGAAAGACTGAATATAATTGCTATGTGGTTGTATTTCTCTATAGGACCATGCTCGCCCTATACCCCCCCACTGCTTCCCTTGCTACCCCTAATGCACATCTTCAACCACTCCCACACACCATGTTCCTTTCAGTCAACCATAGGCGTGTGCTGAAGTCCTTTCTTTGCTCTTCCGATCCGTAAAAAGCCCTCCAGCAGCTATACCAAGGATAGGAAAGAAGACGGTTAGCGTAATGCACAAGCGAGTTCTCAAGTCGTGTGTAATCATAGGTAGTGGGGAGAGGCTGGAGGAGTAGGACGAATGGTGGGGAGAGAGGGGGAGAAAGTGGAGGAGAAGAAGGAGAAGAAATTGTGGCGCACAAAAACATGTGCTCTGTCTGCTGGTAGCGGTCCTGTCCCAATGACGGGCCTCCTGACGCCACGACAACACAAGTACATTAACCTCCCTCCGAAGGCGCCCAGGTGGCCACGATCCTCTCTCCTACCACCCTTTCTACCCCCCCCCCCCCCACCCCCCTTTATCTCTCCATTCCCACACTACGCGACCAACCTCCTACACGAGAACACCTACGGCACTACTCCATTACTCCTATGCACGACTAAGTTACGCTGTCAGCGCTCTATTTGCTATCATGCTGACTTCATTCCATCTTCCGCACACAATGATCAATTGCTTTTTTCCTTTTTTTTTCTCAACAGTGTGTTTCCATGCTCCATTAATGGCAAAAATGATAGAGCTATATGTCATGTCTACCCAAGTTAATTAATTGATATCCTGTCCCTCGCCTGCTCATGGCTGTGAAATTGATGAAGGACGTGCCGTTTTCTGGACATAAATCATACTGAAGCAAATATGAATGAGTGTCTGTATATTGGACTGTGGATACAAATGCATGCTAGATTAAAGGTGGTGTATCAACTAATAAACTTCCCAACTTTTTCCTTAAAAGGGATGCTATGGGCTCTATTATCATTTTAGCTAATACACAGTACCCAATATTTGCAAGATATTTGTCTATAAATACATGATTTTAGATAGTTAACAATATAGCCTTTTTCACCTCACTGACTCAGTCACTCCCCAGGTGAGTACAGGGGAAACCGGCCTGGTAGAGAAAGCACTGAGCCATGCAGTTCCACATAATAAGGAGTTTTAGTGTCGACCTACAGTAAAACTTATTGCACTACATGTGCTAATTGTATAGATGTAGACACTGCCAATAATTTTAAAAGTTAGGGAAGACGTATGGGATAGGATATACAATAGGAATATAATAAGACTATAAAATCTCGAAACATTTAGCTGACACACCATCTTTAAACAGTCTGTAAACCATTTATAACCCTTAGCACTGAAATACATGTGCGTGGCTAAACTCTTACCGGTCCTGTATAAAGCGCTAGTCCCAGTTCCAGTCCTCGCTCCACCCCGACTTAAATTTGTCTAGGCAGCAAGATCTTCTACTTTGAGGAAGTAGATTGGTTTCATGTTCCTGACTGCAGGCAAATATGCAAATACACCCTGAAAAAACGGAGAATGTTTTAGCATGAGTTTCAAGTGATTTGAATACTGGATACGTAACGTGACTGTTAATAGTGTGCATAGTATGGGAGTTAACCCTTTAAGGACGGCATGATGCCTTAATTCATTATGCTCTTGGTCGTCATGGTGCATGAATGCGGCCCTGGCGAGTAACTCACCAGTGCTGCATTCAAGCATCATGCCCACTCTATGTGGTTAAGACACTCCCCAGGGTCTGCATGATGCACCAATGCAGCCCCGGCGAGTTACTAACCGGGGCTGCATTGGTGCATTATGACGACAAATTTTACCTTTTAGCGATACCAAACAAACGATATCCGTCCTTAAAGTGGCATAATCCCCGAGCTAATTCCACTCACAGTTCTACTACTGTTCTAGTCTACTTTGTGGTTAAGTGTGAGTGGTGAGAATGCCCCTTTAAAGGGTTAACGGTGTACATTATATAACGCGAGTAGCGACGACTGCCGTCCAGAGTTGGAATCTATCCAACATCTAAGCTTATCAGGAGATCTGAAAATTTGATAAGAGGAGTGGCTAGTTGTGTCAGAAAGTCTGGCGGTCCTTTCCATTATGCTTATTTCAAGTGGCGATCTCTAGCGAACATTCACAAATGACGTCCCCATCTGGTATTCTAGCTCTTCTTAGGTATGGTGACACAAAATGACACACAACTTCTCCCAAGCCATACTTTGTATTCATCACAATTTTCCCAAAAAACACTCTAAGAATCGTGTGTTCCGGTAACATGCATAGGGAGTTCTACACAGAAATTTGCAACACACTTTTGAGATCAGCACACTTTTGGCAAAGAGTACGTAGTAGGTAGTGTGTTACACCAACATCTGTGTTAAAAGTGGCTGCAGAAAAGTGTGTTGATAAGTGTGTAAATGTAACACACTGTTTTTACAGTGTAGTGACAAGCCGTACAACAAAACCCTCCTCAATGTCCCCTAACAGGTGACGTCATTTGTAAACGTCCCCATACATACAGCTGGATTTATACACTGCACCCTATGGACTATTCAGCACGACGGAGTCCCCAAAGGATATCGAGCCTCAGAAGTCTGATGACGGAGCCTGTCGGCAGGCGGCGTGACGCCCCCGGACACAGCTGTCACTTACCCCTCCCACCACCCCCTGGAGAAGGACAGGAGGCCATGGCCGGCACTGACCCTGCCTCTGTCATCCTCCAGTTCTTATTCACTCCATGCGCGGCGTGGCAAGAACACAACTGGCATGTCGTACCAGGGGCTGACTGGGTGACAGCCAGCCATTGGAGGCTGGTAGGGGGGGGGAGGTCCTGGCGGGAGGAGCCGCTCCCGGGCTGTGTACGAGCTGCTCCGAGCTGCTCCGAGCTGGCCGAGAACTGTCGCCTGATTAAAGCCCCATGTCAGTCCCACAGAGGCCTTGTCATTGACAGAAGGAGGTAACCCGTCCTAAAGGTGGCTGATTACAAAGAGGGTCATTCAGGCCCCATCCTATCTGCTGTACCATCCCACTGAACCTCTCTGAATGTGAATTATGCGTTATAATTATGCGTGCATATATAAATATATATATATATATATATATATATATATATATATATATATATATATATAATAATAATAATAATAATAATATAATATCATTATACGCATACAACATAGTTTTCTGTTGTTGATGATGTATTGGTGAAACACTACTCTATTAACGATGGGATTTATCCTTTTAATATTATGAATATTGGTTTATTGCCATTTGTTCTCTTGGTTAATTAAAATGCAGTCATGCTGTCGGTAGCTAATAGACGAGCCTGTTTACTGCATGCTACTGTTTTAATTAAATTCTATACTGACTCATCACTGACGGCCAATAGGAAATAATTGTAATGAATATTGAATAATACTAAAGGGCCTAAATAAGGGGATTATTAATACCAATTACAAGTGTTGCTACATTGGATATTACGCTTTCCAGTGGAACTGGGTGGTAACAATAATGGCGGTAATGAATAGCAAGTTTGTTTATGACTCTGGGATTTCCATTCTATACCCATAAACATAGCTTATGAATGGTTTATCTACGATTTACATTTATTTCCATCCTACAGGAAATCACTACATACCCTTCCTGAATAAACCTCCCATTTGACATTTATCTAGTATGGAATCCCTATTAATGGTCAGTGGAGATTGTCCATCGATAACTCCGTTCCCATCTAGGGGCAATCCACAATGATAGTTAACCTGAGATATGGTTTATGTCGCCATTGGCAAAATGAGAAGTCCACTATGGCTAGTTTCCCAGCTAACAAAAAAACGTTTTCCTAACGTTGGGAAAACGTTTGCGGGAGGTTTGCAAACGTTTGCAAAAAAACGTTATAAAACGTTTATAAAACGTTAAAACGTTGACACAAAAAAACGTTTGCAAAAAAACGTTTGCAAAACGTTTTTGTAGAACCTCTGGAAAACGTTTGCAAAAAAACGTTTGCAAAACGTTTTGTGTAGAACCTCTGGAAAACGTTTGCAAAAGGTTTGCAAAAGGTTTGCAAAAGGTTTGGGTGTAACCTTTTGCATACAACTTATATTGATCATTAAAAGCCACACCGAGAATCGAACCCAGGATCTGCAGATTGGGAGTTCCAGGCTCTCCCTACTGAGCTAAGGAGGATGTTGGTAGTTAACGGATATACTCCTGGGGATCGAGAGGCAATATATTATTGATATGAGGGCCGAGGCATATATCAATGATAGTAGGGACCTTTAGCAAACCCAACGTAGCCAATTAAACGTAGACGTATCCTATACTTTCAGCACTGCTACGTCTGCGTTTTGTGAACTTTTACGTGGTTGCTAAAGGTCCCTAATAGGGACGTTTAGCAAACCCGACGTAGCTCATTTAACGCAGACGTATCCTATGCCTTCAGTACTTCTACATCTGCGTTTTATGAGCTTTTACGTGGTTGCTAAAAGTTCCTTGACTCGAGACACCAGGATATGAGGTAGGGGGTTGGACGTGAGGAAGTCTCCTCACGTCCACTACCACTTCTATTCCCTCACGTCCACTACTATTTCCTCACGTCCACTACCATCTCCTGATGTCCACTACAATCTCCTCACGTCCACTACCATCTCCCACGTCCACTTCTATTTCCTCACGTCCACTACTATTTCCTCACGTCCACAGGCCCGTAACTAGCCCTCTTCGCGGGGTGGTTCGTTTTTAGATATGGTGGACCTTGACACAATTATTCCAATGGTGAAACTGGACCTTTCTAATATGAGGTTGAACTTTGTATTATATATTCAAAGAGAAAGCTGAGTTTAGTGTATCTAATCGATCCTTCATAGTTTTCTCTCTAGAATCCTTAATAATTGTCCGATTGACAAGTCGTAAAAAATGAGATATAGACAATTATGTCCTCTTCCCACTGAGCTAGGGTGGAACACTTTTCCTGCTTTAGGGAGGTGGGGTGGTTCGTTCGAAACGACGAACCCCCCCTAGTTACGGGCCTGCCGTCCACTACCATCTCCTGATGTCCACTACAATCTCCTCATGTCCACTACCATCTCCTCACGTCCACTACTATTTCCTCACGTCCACCACCATCTCCTCACATCCACTACCATCTCCTCACGTCCAACCCCCTCCCTCACATCCAACCTCTTCTCCTCACGTCCACTACCATCTCCTCACGTCCATCCCCTTCCCTCACGCCCACCTTCTTTCCCTCATGTCCACCTGCCTCCCTCACGTCCCCCTGTCATACATCCACACCCTGTCATACATCCATGAAGGCAGGGTGCCTAAAGACCAGGTGCCTAAATTCTGTGTACCCATTCTCATACAGCCTAGTCATATATATTACTAACCATGAACCAAGACTCACAGCCAGACATAGTAGTCAAGGTCCTTGAGTACATGGTATTTCTGGTTTGGACTTCCAGAAGCTGGGTTCGAATCCCATGCAGAGCAGAACTTTTGATATGCCTGATATACATTTATTATTTCTTTGGCTATTCTGATATTTCAAGAAAAAGGAAGGAAATAAAAAAGAAAGCTCATGCAGGTGTGGGGGCAGAGCCCCCGAATTATATAACAGCAGCACTAACTAAACAGTACTCTTAACTTTGTCTAATGGGACAATGCCTCACCACCATATATGCCCTAGTTAGCTAGTTGGCTATTCTGATATTTCATGAGAAAAAAAAGAAGAAAAAATAAGAAAGAAAATGGGGAGATTTGATAATGACCACATGAGATTGAAGATTCTGACATAAACGTTTGTTTCCAAACCATGTACAAACGTTTTAAAACATTCCAAAACAAATGTTTGCTTCCAAACCATATACAAACGTTTTAAAACGTTCTAAAACAAACATTTGTTTCCAAACCAAATACAAACGTTTTAAAACGTTCTGGAAACGTTTTTTGTTAGCTGGGTTGGTATTCATGTATGCATGGTGGTGATCTGTGACTAGTAGGACCAGGGGAGCCATAGCCATACAGATTGGGGGATGGTTGTGGTCAGCAGGGAAACCGAGTGTAGCCCTGCATGTATTGGTGGACTCTCTTTCATGGTCAGATAAGCCCTGGAGGAAACTATGAAGAGGTAGGAGAATAGGTTGGCGGCGTCATGGTACGCGCCGAACCCTGCCATACATACGGTGGGCCCTATACATGGTAATCTGTATCAAATCCTGAAGCTTTATAATTCCAATGCCTGTTTTCCCCGTTTCTCTAGAAGTCATAAAACGTTCCCACCTTTTTGTATGTGGAAGGACAATTTCGAAGTGTAAAGCTCTACTGTGACGAGAAACCCATGTTTTGTCAGCTAAAGTTATCCGTCAGTGTTTATAGGTGTCAGTGAAGGTTCATGTTGTATAATATGATTTGAATTTCACAAGCTTGAGGAATAAGCCTCTGGTCAGTTCCACGTAAAACCTGACCAAACTCAATAGTGTTTAACACGTCTAGTGCTCCTGGCAGAGGATGCACAGTGCTCTACAAGGCTCTTACAGAAAATTAAAGCACTGGCTATAGTAAAGGTCGTGGCCCTGGAGTGGTACATGGAAATGAAAATGGTCGACCAACTCTGAGCTTCCTCCATTCCCCCTCCTCCAGTGCCTAGCCCCTGGAGGAAATGTGTGGGCGGGGGTGTGAGGACATGGTAGGGGGTGTGAACGTCCATCATTCACGGGTCAGCAGGTGACGAGATACGCCGCCCTCTGATTGGCTGTACGTTTTGCTGGGAATCAATCTGCCATTGTTGTAGCACTTGACGGTCAATTTATGGACTTGACAAGTACCGCTCCCAATACCAATAAAAGTGTTTGAAGATAGGGCCTACTGCCTGTGCACCATATCGGTTGCTATCATTGAGGATACAACCATGGTTACGGCATCTAGAAAAAAACTGAAATGGTTTGATGTATAAGTCTAGACTTGAATAATGATCAAATTAAATAAGTACAGATACATATGGTATTATATAAGTCAGGCCCGTTGTCCATGATATAACTCCCATTAAATTGAGTTTTATTCAAGGTATTCTCCCCATGGCATTCAATTATCGTTCACCGATTGATAAAATAGGGATAAGAAAGTTGAAGCTATTATCTGATTATAAAATATAGTCTCATATGGTGTAATCATCCTCTCTTCTGTTCACTTGTGCCCCTACAAGGGTTCTGAGAGCTCTATACCAAACATTCAGAGTAATTTGCCCTCCAATAACACTCATTTAACAGTGAATTACCTACCACAGACATGTATATAAGACGAGATAACAGTATGCCATAGTCAGGATTGGCATTTGGTCAGTCAGGGCACAATCTACGCCAATTGGTTTGCATGATGCATAATTGACATACTGGTGCGTATCTCTCCAATGTACGTTTCGCAACCTCGTGGTTGGTGTGTTTCAAAAAGGTTTGTATGATGCAACAATGTGTGAATGTATCATGGCGACAAATGGACATGAAGCCTTAGGGTATCATTTGATCATACTGCCATTGTGAAAGGTTAAAACTGGACGGAGGTAAAAACCTTGGTGTCAGGTCAAGTGCCCCCTGGACATCTACCCCCTTCCATTTACCTCCCTGGAAATCGACCCCCTAGGGATTCTACCCCCTGGACATCTACCCCTTGGACTTTAACCAACATCATGTGACTCATCCATATGGGCATGTGGAGGGAGTGGATGTCTCTAGGGGTAGTTGTCCTAGAGGGTAAAAGTCCAAGGGGATAGATGCCCAAGAGGGTGGATGTCCTAGTGGGTTAACGTCATAAGGGGGTAAAAGACCAGGTGGTAGATTCCAGGGAGTTAAAGTCCTAGGATGTGGATGTTCAGGGGGGTAAATGGCAGGGGGTAGATGCCTGGAGGTACTTGTCCTAGAACCAAAACCTTATTGACAAATTAGAAATTAGAGGTATAAGAACTGGTTTCTATCCCGCTCTCCACTATATGGTTTCACTACTGGCAGTCCACATCCGGTTGTGTGTCGGACTGATTTGTTTTATTCCTTGTCCCACTCACCTATTTGTATCACATGGGGCTTTTGTTAGTTTGTTGTGTAATCCTTATGTTGAGTTCCGGCAACATGTTTAACAAGACGTAATCGTATAGAGTGGAGATTCATAAACTAAGGTTCAACAGGCTACACTCCGGACCAACAAGCAAGCATTTGGAGATTATTGCCTGGCGCCCCATAAATGGTAATCCAGGCCTCTCAAGGCAGCCTATAGCTCTGTCCAGCAATCTCTCTAAATGCAGTTATTTGTAGGAAAGTCTTCCCTTTCTTTCCTCTGCGTATAGCGACCGTTGGTGTACTGGTATTACGTGTCGCCACCACGCCCCAACTTTTAACTAGTTAGACGACATGCAGACACAGCCAAAAATAGTGGCAGCGAAAGGGTATAATATTGTGAGGTTGGATAGGCAAGACCTAACCTAGAAGGAATGGGGTGGGGCAGTTCTATTGTACATAGCCAATGATATTACATACACTACCAAGGCTTTTGCAGCTTATGATAGTAGTACAAAAGATCTTGAAATACATTGTGTAGCAGTCAGTAGGGGTAAGCAAAAGCCAATATTACTCATTAATGTATACAGGCCAGATAAAAATATGAAAAATGCCTTAGATAAAATTTCAGATATTTTCACAAATTTGGACAAAAATAAATATAGTGAAATTATAATGTTTGGTGATTTTAATGTGAATTATAAGCCAGGGGTAAATAAAGCAAATGGGCTTAGAAGTCTATGTCAAACATTAGGGTTGACCCAGCTTATAACAGAAGATACTCATGTTAATCCAGACACTGATGATACCATGATTGACCTCATTTTCACAAATAGTAGACATATCATATCATCAGGTGTGCTTGCCCCTGCAATCACTGACCATCACCTCATATATGCCACTAGATCTTATGTGCAGCGCCCTATTAAAAAGGCAGAATTTACAGGAAGAAGTTATAAGAATTACATTGTGGAAAATTTTAAAATGGGTTTAAAAAATACAAACTGGAACACATTCTGGCTGAGAGGGAGTACCACATGGAGAAATTAAATACCAATGTGGAAAACCCCAAAGAGTACTGGGCACAAATTAATGACATTTTGAACCCTAGGGTTAATGACCCACATTTTAATTTGGTTCATAATGACACCCCTATCCCAGATGCTGACACAGCAAATTTTATTAATGAATTTTTTGCCACTATTGGTGACAAGCTAGCACAGAACATGAATGCACCATGGAACTGTCCACACCCAAGGGTTGAGAAGCATTTTACAGTAAGAGATTGCTCAGAAGAGGAGATGGTTAAGCTCATAGGAAATATAAACACAGGCAAAGCCTCAGGGGTTTAAGACATCTCATCTAAAATTCTTAAAGATGCCATGACATGTCTCCCAGAGCATGTAAGATATATTATAAATTTAGCAATGAGAACTTTCTCTTTCCAAGATGATTGGAAAATAGCTCAAGTAAGTCCTCTCCCTAAAGGGGGTGATGCATCGGAAGTATCTAACCTCAGACCCATTAGCATCTTGCCCATTCCTGCCAAACTGGCTGAGAAGGTTATTCATAGACAAATGCTTGAACATGTGACAGATAATAATATATTAACTGATAAACAGGACGGATTTAGGCCTAAGCGATCAACTATTGACAGCCTGACTAGACTGACTGAAGACATATTTGACTCCTTTAACAAAGACAAGGTTACCACTGCAATATTTATAGACTTTAAAAAAGCATTCGACACTTTAGACCACAAAATTTTACTAAAAAAATTGGATATACAAGGTTTTGGAATAAATACAATAAAATTGATTGAAAGTTATTTAAGCAACAGGAAACAATGTACAAAGGCAAATAAAATAATTTCAGACCTACATCCAATTACCTGTGGAGTCCCACAAGGATCCGTGTTAGGGCCATTATTATTTTTACTATATACAAATGACCTAAGTTTATGTCTCACAACCCTAAAGTGTCAGCACTATGCTGATGATACTGTTATTTATATGGAGCATAAGCCTAACTGCCCCCATGTGGAAGCCACCCTTAATAATGACCTTAAAAATGTCTCTCAGTGGTGCTTAAGTAATAAATTGTCCCTAAATACTAAGAAGACAAAAGCTATGACATTCTACACACAAGCACTTCTCAACAGCTTGGTTAGACCAAGGCTAGCGCTAGGGCAAGATCCTATCCTCTACACCCCTACATACTGTTATCTAGGCATGACCTTGGATTCACAATTAGCTTTTAAGAAGCATGTGGATGTGGTTGGTAGGAATTTGGACTTCAGATTGTATTTATTTAGAAGAATAAGGCTAAAAATGCCTAGCCATGCTGCCATAAGTGTGTTGAAACGTATGATTATGCCTGCTTTGGACTATGGTGACATACTTTATATGATATGTACTGATACTCATTTGAGTAAGCTTCAAACCCAAATTAATGGTGGAGTGAAGACAGCCCTTAGAAATAAGGAAACTGTTAACACAGAAAAGCTAAGGAAAATTATTAGGGTTAACACACTCAAGGAGAGAAGAAGTAAGCATCTTGAAATGGCTAGCTTCAAAGCTGCTCAGAAAGAGGCAAATATTGATACAAGGGATATTAGAACCAGAATGCATGATGGTACTCTAATGACTGTAGTCATACCCAAGAATCCCATTAGTAGAAAGAAACTAAGCTATAGATTATCCATTGAGTGGAATAAACAACTAGTAGAAACCAGGGAGATTGACAACGAAGTCAAATTTATCTCATGGTTAAATGGGAAATATGAAGATCTTATTGATCTCCTCCCAGATATTTAGATGGGGGAGGGGGGAAAGGGGGTCTCGACCCAACATACCTGTGAGATTATGTATAAACTCATGATCTCATAAGGTAGTGATAATAGTATTATATATATCATGAGTCATGCCAATTATCATTTATATGCCTTCGATTTATATGAAGAAAATGCCCTTGCACATATATCATCTTTATCATCATCTTTACCATCTCATTAACCTAACAAATTATACATATAAAAGTTGATCTTATATACTAACATAGTCACTATTTCACCCATATGCTGATTTACATCACTGGCATATTATATATACCAACTCCATCATGGTATAAATGGAACCACTGAGCACACTCATCCATAAGAGATGAGCTTGATCAGTGGTGGCCATTATCATACACTGTTCTTTACAATAATACAGGCTATAAGCCTATGAATTGGACAGTATAAATAAAGAACTACAAACACAAACATAATTTTCCAAATACAAGAAACTATGATAAATAAACTTGCCTGGCGGAAAAATTACTAGTTTTAAGAAAATAATTTTCTTAAAACTAGTCATTTGCCCGCCAGGCAAGTTTGTTATCTTAGTTTCTGAAATAAGAAAATAATTTTTGGCTGTGGAAGCATTTCCAGTTCGAGGCCTATACCCAACAGAGGGACTCAGTATGCAGGGGGTGGGTCAGTAGTATTGATGAAAGGGACTCCTTATGTTAACTATAGAAGCACAGTGAAAAGAAGTAGAATCACGGTGACTTCCAAATGGGAGTCTGGACTCGCACACTGAGGTAACTCTCTCCACGACTCTATAGTGACTCCCAATCATTAGAGAGTCTTAGAATAGGAGTCATTATAGAGTTATTGTAGAGTCGGGCTAATGTTAGGGTGTCATTTTAGAGTCCTGGGGAGAGTTACCTCAGTGATCAAGTCGGGAGTCACAGTGATTCTACTTCTTTTCTCTGTGAGGTCTCTGGCTACACCATTGATCTAACTTTAACAGTTGCTATATCACTGGCATAGCTTACATGAGCAGCTAAGAAAAATTGCAATTTGGAGCAGGCGCTCTCTCACAATTGGCGTAAGGACTATCTCTTTGATAACGGCACAAGAAAATGATATATACATGCGAGTCCAAAATGCATGAAAATAGCTAGTACCTAATGGATCGATCTATATTTAACTCGTTGCAAAAAGCAGGAGGATATCAAATTAATTATCACAAGGGTTGTTTGATACCTTCTGTTCATGTGATGCCGTCAGTTATTAGAACCTCCCCCCGACAGACGCCGTATTTTTGTTACATTTGATGTAAAAAAACACATCTGAGTGCATCTGACTCTTTCTTCATCAGTTGTTTAGATAAAAAGACAAATGAGTCAACATGGAAGGGGTGCATTTCAGCCCTATAATTCTGGGATGCAGGCATAAAAGTAAAAACCGATGGTTTTCTTGCTCGCTCTGTATAATCACCTTGATAAGTGGTATCCCTAACAGGGGTGAGAAGTGACTGTCTGTAGGGTTCAGATTGGGAATGTGAGGGCAGAGTATGGTTCTGGTGTTTAACACTAGTCAGGGATGCACCAATCACAGTTTTTTTGTGCTTCATAGGGCTCAGTGCTATAAACACTTTGCTGTCAGATAGAAGGGACGGAGAACTCTGCTGCAGAAATCCTCTGTAATCTTAGACACGAAGGTCCTAATTAACGACTCCCAGTGAGTATTTTCCCTCCCAATCTATACTTTTTTTTTAATGTTCGACCTCGTGATGACAGAGGCTCTCAAATAAAAATAAAAAAGAGCACATTTTTTCTTTGTTGAATATTAAATTACTCGGAGATGGAAAACAGTCACCAACGCCATGCTTCTACCCCAATAGGCCTGTGTCCACTATATGACAAGGGAAGTGAAATATTTCCATGTTTTGTCATCCAGCAATGTGTGTGTATTTGGGAATATTTTACCGAGATATATTCCACTTTAACTGCAGGTAGGCCACTAGGCGTTATAAATTGCTGCCCAGACTGCCCAGGGCAAACATGGACAAGATATTATAATAGAACAAAGAGCATATCGCCCAATTTCTACACTAAAATCAAACATGTTAGATTTCTAAATTCTCACTTTTGTCGTCCACTTTTGACACCCCCAAATGGCTATCCCACTGTTGTATTTGAGAATTTTGTCGTCCAGCTGTGTCCACAGGGGGACAAAACATATATTTCATATTTGTATTCAAATTCACGTTTTAGCGGACGACAAAAGGCTTTATATATGCTACTGGACACAGGCCTATTATGCACAGATGTCGCACGGGCAATGTGTGCGTGGGGCTTTCTATTTATGAACATGTACTTGAACATACTGATCAATGCCCTTTTTATTTTCTAAAGAGTTATACTCAGCCAGTCTCCCCACATGCTCGGTTCTCCAATTCACCCCCCAGGGGGCATGTTACTATCTCCATCCGGGCTCTACATAAATATCCTGTGGTCTCACCTCGGCCAATCAGAGTCTGATTAGTCTAGCCGGCGTGCAGAGCATAGCAAACCCCGCCAAATTCATCGGGCGAAAATATACCATCCTCTGGACAAACCCCATTGATTGGAGTCTGGCCCATGTCGGATTTCCCATGAAATCTGTCTTTGTCAGTGAGGAAAGCACTAAGAAAGGGTCGGATAATGTTTCTTTCCAGGAGGCATTACATTATTTAGCCGTCCCTTTCTGGGAGTTTGGTAATCAAAACGGGCTGAATCCATCAATGCAAACACGGCAGATTTCTTTCTGATTGGAAGGGCCGATTTCGTGCAGAGACACACAAGTAATGAGTATAATAAAAAGGGGGAAATACCAGACAATGTGCATTGATAGGAAAAAGAAGTCATACGTTGCAAGGAGCAGGGAAATAAGGCAAATTCATGTCTGGTGATTATTTCCAGATCATAAGTTTTAAACGTTAGCAATTACATGCTGTTGACAGTGAGTGTGAAAAGCGGGTTCAATGTATGGCAAGATTAATCAATATTCTCATCAGGCGGGTGTGGCAAGTGTTAATGTTGAGTATGAACTACTTTCATATATATGCTAAAACCATCTTCTTGCGAAGCAGATAAATTGCAAGCTAGGTTCCCAGATTGATCAACATTATTACCCGCAACGTTGACAAATCCAAAGGCTAGTAGATGTCCAAACAAAAACCTAGAAATCAATCATGGGAGGTCAGGCTATGAAGGAAAAAAAAAAGTGAAAGTCTTCTCACAAAATCAGGAGTCTAACTTCTAAAATCTATATCTTATATACGTTCTCCCGGCCGAAGGTAGGGATGAGAACGTAAATCGATGGTAGTGTCAGTACCACTGCTAACACCAGGCATTCCCCTGTGGGCGAGAACGACCCGCGACACTGAAAATCCATAGGTTGAAAGGGTTAGTCAGTACAGACTAACCTAGGTTGGTTATATGAGTGTTAGTCACAATGGCAAAGTTATATTCAAAAATGACCAAGGGGTCAGGCAGTAGTGGCTAGCCTAGGTCTATCATTGGTGTGTTGTATTTGTATACCACTAGTTGGTGCCACCTGTGATGACCACTCAGTGGCTACCCCTGGAACTAAAAAGACTAAGGTGGGTTGGTCAGTGGTGACCAACCTGACAATAATAACTTATCTAGGTTGGTCGTATAGGGAGCCAAAAAATGACTAACTAGGTTAGGTACTAGTGACTGAGAGGTTGGGCGTATAGGGAGCCTAGGAATATCAGTGTACCCCTTCCTACCCCCTCCTACCCCCATCAGCAGGCCTGTAGGTAGCCAGGACGCTGAGAAGCAGCATATGGCCTGTATTGACTTCCCTGGCCGCACTAAAACTACAACACCAAGACTAATGTCTTTGATTTTTGCCCCTAATCGGCCGGAAAGCGCAATTCCGCGAAGTCTCCAGATCCCCAAATCGAAGCTTTCCCCCGCCGGACGCCAGGCTTAGTGCGTGCCTAGCGGGTGAGAGGTGAACCAGAGAGGGGGATGAGTCCTGACATGCCAGAGGTACCCCTGATTGTGGGGCTGTACTATTTTTGTTCATCTTCTCACTTTCTTCTCTCATTTTCTGGTCCTTTTCATTTATCTCCTGCCACAAATGTCAAGGCGGTCCCCGGTCGATATCGAGGTGTGGGTGGGGATATTAAATATAGGACGCAGGGGCATTATTCACATGGGTTGTTTCTTAATCTGGCGTGTGATATAGTCCATGGAAGCAGAACTAAACATTCAGTTTTAAGCATGAAATCCATTAATGCGATACAAGAACGTTAGGGTGAAGAGGTGTTGATGAGAAGATTTAAAAGAAAGCATTTAGGCCAAAAATAAAGAAAGGGTGCGTTTCAGACAAAATGAGCCTGACAATTAAGGTAGGTAGGTCGGCCCTTTTTTGAATCAAGAATTGGACTGCCTGAAACACATTTTCTTTGAACCTAGTATGATGTCTGGCGGGCCTCACATTGACAGGACACCTCTGGTTATTTCTCCAACTGGTACTATTCAAATGGTGTAGAACATATAAACGATGACCTGCTATGGTTGAGAACTGCCATGCTCTCGTCTTGATAGAGAGTAAATGAACGGGTATACTGCGGTCTACAAAACACTGCTCCTGGGCAGATATCCTCAGGTGATAGAGATGATGTGCAGAAAGTGATTAAATCGTACAAACTTGAGAAATAAGTTGTGTAATGTAGCACTGATTTGAACGACCGCCCGCCCTTCACTGGAGCCCAGACTGATGGATCCTCAAACAGATAAAACCAAGTTCCCAGTTCAGAAAGGTGGTGTATACTACCTGAATGTGTGATATAGCCATGCAATAGGTGATAGATATGGTATGACACTGGCCACCTATAGTTATATATGATTGGTCAAATGACTGTGTGTAATATTGTCCTTAGATATCACCACTATAGTATAGGATGGTTTTAGTGCCTTACATTGAAGTCACTAAAATGACATGCTGTAAGTCCTATACTTAACGGCCTTCCATATATTGTAATGATATGCCCAGTGGATATATACTATACGTTTCCATGCCAAAACACAAATGAACAAGGACACCCCCTTGGGCTCTACTCTACTTTAACTATTAATAGTGCATTGTAGCCAGGGTTATGTTTTTAATTGGCACAACTCAATATTTTAATGTGTGTACCCTAATTAAAAAATGCACAATGGGTTTCAATTCGACAATAGCTGCAAAAAGAGAATAAGGGGCGGTGAAAGTAAAGTAGATCTATTTCTGTATGCGCAAGGGCAGAATGGTATTTTGGAATATCAGCGAATACATGTACAAACCGTATCATAGGGCGCAATAACGGCAAAACTCACAATGCGCGATCTCAGTCCTAAGAAAAAAATCAAATAACAGTAGCTCCTCCTAGAATCAGAAAGTGGGCACGAATGGATGAGAACGAAAATAAAGACTACATGTATACATGGGTATCAAAATTTTATTGCGTTAGCTACTGAAACCTCCAATTGGTAATATGAAACAGGTCACACTTGCTAGCGATATTAAATCCCAAGTCCTAGTGGGTTGTTCCTCTAGATCAGGGGTTTAGTCTTACCCATAAGGATGTGGACTCCCATCATGAACAAGCCCGGAAGCTTGGGTCGTTAAGAATAAAGAGGAAGGATGCTGAGTCTTCCAAGGTGCATATCAGCTCTCTCTACACGGAAGATGGCGTGTTTATGTAGTGAGCAGCTAGAGAGCTGCTCTAGAGTTGCTCCTGAGTATCTTAGGCCCCAACGTCCTCCCACTAATCAGGCAATGAGTCGTGCATAGCGGGGACACAATCCATGCAACAGCGGAGATATACGGTTGCATAGAAGTGCTTGATAAAATTAATGACATGTAATTGCAGCATGGTATATCTGGTTACATATAACCTATATACAATATGGTTATTTGATCTGTTTTTACGTGGGCGTATAAGTCCCGGTAGCTAACATAATTAGATAACATTATTATATTAATTATTGCAGTTGTCGAGAAGCGTATAATATAATTACCGGTAGCTATTATAATTACATAGGTAATTAATTATTATAATATTATGAGGAAGGATAGTGAACACAGGTGTGGAGGAATATAGGTGCCGGGCATGCACCGTACAATTAGCCCTTACTTTATCACTGAAGTATCATATTAATATACTGCAGTTTACAGAACCACTTTATGTGGGAATAATCAACACAATGCAGTGTGTCTCACAATAAATAACCATAAATAGTAACAATCAATAAATACAATCACAGATATCTCACAAATATTCTATAAATATTCATAAATATTCTAACATTGAAAATTAATTTTTGGAAAATTCTTAAAAATTCGCCAAAAATTCTAAAATTTAAAATACAGGTAGAGACAGCACAGGGGGTGTGTCCTCTACGGCTGGAGGTGGGCGACTGACGGCCGTTACGGCTATGTGGCCTTATGTAGTATCATAACAACAGAAAGAAGTATCTACGGCAACGGCCCGGGGCGCCATCTCACGGCCAGCGGCCGTACTACGGCCGGAGGCGTACAGCGCGCCACCTCCAGGGGGAACGGGGAACCACGGCTCGCGAACGACCGGAGAAAACTGCCACGCCCACCTCTTGATTATACATGTATCACCGGGAATATAGGTGCCGGGCATGCACCGTACAATTAGCCCAACAACCCGCCAAACACATTGGAACAATCCAACACATGGAAAAAGGTGTATGCAATTATACATGTATGACAGGTATACAATAAGCATTAATAATGCCAACAATGCTCAAATGCATAACATAAACCAGCTAAGTACACGGTGGGTTCTCTATCCAGCACAAGCATCTCATTTCTGGACTGGTGTAGGTATCTATGAACCGCTGAGGAGCGCCAATTGCCTTTCAACATAATGTCTCTTACTGAAACACCAAGAGATTGCAGCATGGAGGCACCACCGTGTCTTAGGCTATGAGTACTCACTTTACCCACAGGCAAACCAGTTAGAGCAGCTAAACTTTTTAGTCTGTTATTAAAACATGGGTAGGTTAGTGGGGAGGAAAAATCCCCAAAACGGACCCTAACAAGGGGGTCATTACCATTTGAAGCCCCTAAAATCTCCACCAACTGGGAGGCTGGGCATAGTAGTGACCCAGGAATTCTCTGTAAAAATACAGTAAAGGGTTTTTTACAGAATTGATCAGTTTTTGAAGAAACAATTTTGATGGAGACATACTCTGGGTACACAGAGACATGCTTGGCTCTAATAGTATGAGGTGAATCTGTTACATGGCACTGACGCAGAAGGCCCCTGAAGCACAAGGTAGCACCAAGTCTAAAGGCGTAATCAATGGGGTCAGAGGGATCCAAAAATTCAAACATAGCCAATAAGTCAGTTGCCGTGAGGGGGTACCGTGAAGTATCACACACAGAGATATGACCTCTCTCGATTCCATTCAAAGTCTGTTTTAATACAAAACTATGACTGTAATCTGGATAACCGGACATTTTTTGATGGTACCAGACAGCGGACAGGTAATTGCGGACAGAGACAGGAGCCAGCCATTTAGATAGATAGGTAGCATAAGTCCCAGCTTGAGAGGCACTGCAAGGGAAAGATATTAAATTATACTTTTTACAAAATTTATTGTACCTTCTCAGCTGGGTTTGTCTTGCTACCCTAGTGGCTCTGGCCTGAGCGCTCTCCGCCAACCTCCTCTGCTGGTCCATCAGACGTTGAAGACTATTCACTGCAACACACATTTAACATGTTATTCAGACACAAGGTTTCTATACATTTAATATCATAACCCTTATAGTCTAAGCGTGACAATTGGTCAGCCAGAACATTATCTTCAGACCTTATATATGTAGCGAATAAGTCAATATTATTAGTAAAACATAGCCAGAATAACTCTCTAAGCCATTCCATACACAACTTATTTTTGCTCCTACCGGTATTTATCATAGCAAGTACCTGCATATTGTCTGTTATAATGTGAAGCCTAGAATTTTGGAACAAATGGCACCAACGCTTCAAACCTACTAAGACCGGCCAGAGTTCATACACATTTATATTGTCTTCATGAACTTTAATATTATCCATTCTTGGCGAGAACTCTCTGTGAGCCGAAGCAATACCCTTAACATCAGGCCTGCTCGGCTTCCAAAAACCATAGAAATAGTCGCCACCCATCCACGCGCCGAAACCTCTCTTAGAAGCGTCAGAAACCAACGGGATATCATATAGGGGTTTACGTATTATACTTCTACAGTTGAAAATTTCACAAAACTGGAGCCACCATTCCAAGTCTAGTATGGTCTCTCTATTTAGAGCAATGGTACCGCCTTGCCTGCACTTAGCACATAGGTCAAACAACCTCCTACTAAAGGTACGCCCCCCCTTACAATTTGTGAACAGAAAGACATTAAGCCTCCTACTTGCTGCAGAGCCTTTTTCGATGCTCTCTTAGTATTAAGGCAATCAGTTAAAATATCTTTCAATTTAACAATTTTTTCTTTAGGGAGGGTTAACTGCATAGCTAAAGTATCAATAGTGATACCCAGGAAGGTTGTGACGCGGCTGGGGGCGGTAACCTTATCTAATGATACAGCGAAGCCTAAAAACTCCATTACCGTAATGTCGCGTTTTGGCGCCGTGTTTTGAATAGGCGCCTGTTTTGAATAGGGGCCGGGGGTAGGAGGGTTCTGAAATCAATAGGCGCCGGGCCTTGAATAGGCGCCGGGGTTGTTCTTTGTGTTTTAATGATTTTATTTAGTATTAGCCTAGCCTTGCTTCAAAGAACGACTAGACATTATGCCCGTGATTATAACTACATTTAAACATGAAACAGAGTTAGAATCTACATGGATAACTAATAAAATGCTATTCCCTCAAGCCTTACCACATGGGATTAGCAGTCAGGTGCGAAAAAATGCTAACCAATTAAGGTGTCAATAGGAAGGAGGGGTGGAGTTGTAACACCTTTAGCATTCAGCTAGCTTTCTCTCTCAGCTCTACATCATGTAGTCCCTGTATATGCCCATGTTTTTTATACCCTGCAATACTCCTCTAAAGTAATAGGCGCCGGGCCTTGAATAAGCGCCTCCCTTGAATAGGCGCCGGGGGTAAAAGGGTTTGAAAACAATAGGCGCCGGGGCGCCAAAACGCGACATTACGGTACCTCTATCAAAACATCTCTCTGCCTTAAACATTCAGATTCAGTGTCGGCAATCACAATAAAATCATCAAGGTAGTTTACCAGTCTTTCCACACCATAACCCTTAGCAATAAGGACCAGAAAATTCGACAAAGCATCGAAAATTGAGGGTGCACATCTCAATCCAAAGCACAAACGGTTGCTCCGGTACCATTCTAGGCCAACCCCCATATCCCAAGCAAAACCCTGAAATTTAACATGAGGGGCAAATACATTTACCGTCCTAAAAGCTAACTTAAGATCCACCACAGCCATCCAGTCTCCCTTGTTTAATACCTCTACTACATTATTAACAGATTTATAAGTAAAAGGTACAAAGGTCTCTTTCATATAATTATTAATTGAGATTTTATCTGGCATGGAACAGTCGGTGATGGGTCTTAGCTTGCCATTGGACTTTGGAACTCCACCCATAGCATGAACACACTGAGGCCTGGACGAGACTTTTGATATCAGACCGTCGGCAAGTTCCTCAGTGATCAGAGTACACATTTCTTGGTGGAAGGCTGGCTCCAGAATAGAGCTGTAGTTACTACATGTATAAGAAGTATCACAAGTGTCGTCAACTATTTTAAAACCTTGCAGAACCCCTTCCCAAATATATTTGGCCTTATGGGGCTGGTGTGGAAAGACATTGGCACAACCTGATATAAAGCTAGCGAAACGACAAGGTCGCAATTGGGAAATATTCCCACCCACATAGTGATCACAAGTACATGAGCCACTTACACATTTAGTATATACCGGAATGGTAGGCATATCTCCCACCCCGTCCAGGTAGTACAGTGGTTGGTCAGTAGCAATAGGATCACATATTAACCGGTCTAGATTATTATTAGGGTTGTTTTGAATTACATTAAAACACGACAGCCTATCACCCACAGGGGTAGGGGTCGGAGAGCTAGGACATGCCAGCATCTCACCCACTGGAGCAGGAGAGAAAGGGACAGCATCTATATTTAAAAGATAGGTACAACTGCCCCCCCCTCACTAACAATCTACTTAGCTTGCTTCGTGTTAGAGCAGGTGCTGGAGCCGTGCGAGGTCGAGCCACAAAACATACATTTGTGGTAGTATTTACAGGGTGAATCTTTGCAGCCCTCTGCTCTATTAAAAGCATAACAAGACCTTTTCGGTTTAGAAGAACCACCTCCTGCTACTGACCTGGAGGATTTCTTGCTCTCTGCTACTACAGTCGAATCATAGGCGAAATAGCGGAGTGCGTCAGCATTGTCCACCTCTCCAAAAATTTCAGGCCCT
The DNA here is from genome assembly GCA_947462335.1 of Harmothoe impar. Taxonomy (NCBI): domain Eukaryota; kingdom Metazoa; phylum Annelida; class Polychaeta; order Phyllodocida; family Polynoidae; genus Harmothoe; species Harmothoe impar. The sequence continues at coordinate 60,518,996 of OX381715.1, forward strand.
CCCACATCTGCCCTTAACCTAACAGACTGGTCATAGGCTACTAAAGCTGAAAGTTTATATACTTTAGTCATGCTTTTGTCACATAACATATCACAGTGGCGCAACAGGCCTGTAATGTCATTACCCTGCTCTGCAACTAGCTTAATGGTTCTAATATTGACCAACAACAAGGCTTCAAATGAGTCTATCTTAGTGTGGCTATCAATAAAATTAGCATGCTGGTAGGGGTGATTACCTCTGCGCCTGGGTGACCTGGGTGAGCGGGATCTTGAAGCCTCATAGGATGAGCTGCTCGAGTCTCTGCGAGGAGAACGCTGGCGACGCCTGCCCCTGCCGCTGGCCGACCTGTCGTGGTTCAATCTATCAACTGATGCTTGGACGGCGCCCAGTACCGAGGTTAGTTGGTGGAATCCAGCCTCCACCCTCGCCATGCGTCGATCCATCTCGAGGGTCGCCCTCGAGTAATCCGCCCTCGTCCCTGCTGCCCCCTCATTCGTCTGGTCAGGGGCCGGGTCTCCCCTTCTCCTTGAAATTATTGGAGAGGACTGGCATCCACCAGCCCCGGAAAAGCCCTCGGCCCCTCGTTCAGTAGTAGCCGCCCTCGGGGTCTTCTTAGGTGATTTCTTCTTCCCCATCTTGTCTCGAGTCTCTTCTTACCTCGGATTCTTCAACAAATTCTTCAAATTCTTCAAATTCCTTCCAATCCGTTTAAAATACAGGTAGAGACAGCACAGGGGGTGTGTCCTCTACGGCTGGAGGTGGGCGACTGACGGCCGTTACGGCTATGTGGCCTTATGTAGTATCATAACAACAGAAAGAAGTATCTACGGCAACGGCCCAGGGCGCCATCTCACGGCCAGCGGCCGTACTACGGCCGGAGGCGTACAGTGCGCCACCTCCAGGGGGAATGGGGAACCACAGCTCGCGAACGACCGGAGAAAACTGCCACGCCCACCTCTTGATTATACATGTATCACCGGGGTGATACACTCTATAAATATACCATTTTCTAAGAATTAATAAGGACAAGCTATGTACCATGTGATATTGCAAAAGAAAAAGCCTGATAAGGATTCAGTACAACAGGGTAACGTTGACGTAGAAGCTGGTTATTAAATCGACCTGGCAAAAAAAAAGTACATTTTCGCAACATGAGTATCATGATAGGAGAATGATTTAAAAAGCATGCAACAACAGATGTTTTATATACTGTGCCTAAAGGTCGGGCACATGTAACATAGTGTCTTACTTGTGCACTGAGAGTTAAATCAATCCCCTCCCACTCCCTGACGTCATAGTGATATACAATGTGCGCTATTCTATAGACACTGGCACATCCTCGGGGATAGAGATAAATATGATGGCTTACTCTGTACCCTGAACACAGCTATATATCGCTGAGATCTTGACACTGCCTGTCATTACATTCCATTAAAATCGTATATCATATTTCCCCATGAAATACAGCCCCGACCAATCAATTACCTTTGTTTGCATACGTATAGCCCTTAGGGTAATGAGGAGCGTATGTTTTCTCTCCCAGCAGGTAGAGTGCTGGGGAAAAATTGTAATGGGGATCGATATTTGTCATCAGCAATATGCATGCCTGCCTGGCCCCTGCCCATCTGACTGGGAAAGATAATGGCAGCTGATTGAATGCCTGGTGTCCGCCTGCTTTATCGACTGACATTTTCAGTTCGTGCCGTTTGCGTTATTAGATAACGGTTTAGGGGGGAAAGGGAGAGCCAAGGCGGATGGGTTTCTAGTCAGCAGCAAAATAGTCTGAAGGGAAAACATGCACAGAGGCGCCTCCTGCTATGTGTTTTATACAGTGGTTGTATTTTGGTTTGAGTGCTGCCATAATTGCCATTGGGGTGTGCAAAGTGAATTGGATCGGCATGTAAATTATATGGGAGAATACCGGGTTGTTTTAGTGAGGAGATGGGGAATGGGGAGCGTCCGCATGGCTGGCGAGATTAGGCCAAGAATAGCTCAACTGGCTTGTCTAAAAGAAGTTGTGAGCGACTCCAATGGATCCATCAGTTCGCTGCAGTAGCCTCACTACATGGGGCCCTCAGTCACTTTGAAGCAAACAGTGGCAAACGGGCACCGATTCAGATGGTGTTTCTATGAGATGCAAATTGGTGAATTATCGGACAATTAATCTTCAAAGGCTTTATTGTGTGGACATGATCAATCTGTACCTGGCTGGTCCATGACAGATTAGTCTTTATTAAAACGTCCTCACAGCCCCCACAACAGTCTGCAGAGCGATTGTGTGGGATGGGCTGTGCTGGGTACCAATGAGACCCCCCTGGGGGACATTACTGGCCCCCCAGGGACACCAGCAGTCGAAGCAGAATAGGTCATTAGGGGGGCAATGAATGGCTTGGCAATATCGCCGGCCGCAGCATATTATAATGGCGCTGCTCTAAAGCTAACAAGCACCACCATTTAGCAGATTGTTAGGCGGCTGGTTAATTGCCCAGTGTGTGGCCATAGGATGTGGTGCCTTCTGACATTTTACTAACCAAATGCCACACACCACGTTAGACTACTGGCCAGGCTAATCTGGATCTAAACTCGTAAATGACTGAGGACCAGAACGTGTTCAAAGGCCCACATGACACGTAAGGCACGTGGGAAGTCTGCCTTTCCTACTAGCTCATCTTAAAAAGTCAAACTTTTAATATCCCATAGAAATGGATGGAATAGTACGCTTGGCTAAAATGAGCCTAGGTTTGCTACGTCAAAAATGCATTTCCCCGGTCGGTGTCTATTTCTGGGTTATGGATAACCTTCATACTCTGGTGGTTTTCTATTTTGATCTAAAACGATATTTATTAATAGCAAATATTGTTAGTCAGCCAGCCAAATATATCACTGTTGTTGTTTTTGTACTGCCAGTGAATATATTCACCTCATTTCGTGTAACACGGACACTGCTATGGCCAGAATGTAGAGTATACGAGTACTAAACCTGCCCATTATGACTGTCACTAGCACTCTGAAAGGCAAATCTCTCCTGAACACATTGCATGCTTAATCTGTGGAATATGCAAGAAGCAGAAAAAAGAAGTACTGCGCAATTATGGCCGGCCTGCAGAAGGTGATATCTGCAAGATGAATCCCTGTCTCCCGGGGCCCAGACCACTACTCCCTGCAACCACCCTGCTTCATCTAAATTCAAATGGCTCGGTTTGTCAATGCCAGTGAATTAATGCTTTAGAGGCTGACTCTGGCGGCTCTTGGCTTGCAGCAGGAAATGAGGGGACTCTTGGGCTCTCACTGGCCGATCTATTTCATGGGGAGTAAGTATTAGGGTTTGATGGTATGCTGATACTAGTGGTGATCCGTATTACGTAGGTAAGCATGTGAATAGAGTTTGTAAACAGTGGCCATGATGGGTACAGCGTTGATATTCATATCAGTATCAAAGATACACTGGAGCCGTACCAGATCCTCTGCATTACAAGTGCATGGATCTAGCTAATACACATGCCAGTTATTTGGAATGATATTGCTACTAGACTGTGCTCTCTGGAATATTCAAATGACATGTCGGGAATGGCATCTATACCCGAAAGCCATTAACTCTTTTTTTTCACAGGGGATTTGATGATATATTTACATTGGTAAATTAAACTATAACAATGACTTATGCAAATATTTTCTGTAATCACTGTATACCTTTTTTTCAAATGTATGAAACCATTTTCAAACCAAAAATCACAAGGATTATGTAGGGTCTACTTTGTTTACCAATAGTTTCTATGGGAAATGCATCCTGCCCACGTTTTTATGTATTGCTCTGAAGATTGACTAATATGTCGTTTTCTAAAGGCGGGGAGTTTTATGAAAAAGAGATTACAGATCGTGACACCTATCTGTATAGTGACGGTGCAGGGACAGCTTCAAATGGAACGTTGGACATCTATGTTGGGTCTCACAAAAAGTGAATCTCGACTGTACTAGGTTTGGCTCTATGAGTTATGTGGTTCCATTCCTGTTGAATGAGTTTGCCTTGTCGGTGTCAAACCAATTTCTCTTGGGCTATAAGCTTGGCAGCTGAGAGAAGTCATGCCGACTTGGAGTAGTGGAAATACTGTTTCTATCTCACAAGTAACATTAATTTTGCTCTGCTATCTCTATGCCATGAAGGAAGTGATAGAAGAGAATTTTATACATTACGCTGATCCATGTAACAGTTACAAGTCAGTTTTAACATGTGCGGGGAATGTAAAAAAACACAACTTGTGATTGAGTAGATTTATCTTTACATAATTCACGAACCATACATTATAATCAAATTGTATCACTTCAAAATATCGTTGCCAAAAACGTGGAACACTACATAGTTTGAAATGCATTATCATATCATTTCAGCAGAGAGAAATTGTAGAAACTAGAGTAGTCGATTTAGAGGAGAGGGGTCTCACAATATCCGATGAGACCCCATGTCCAGAAATGGATCCCTAAGTTAATGGTGCAAAAAGGGTGCTAGTCGATGCCTCTCTTGTAATGGAGGATGGAATTGAATTCCTCGGATGTATCACTAGAATACCATGTAACATATATGACCCTATTAGCCAGTTGTCAAATTGGGCAGACCTCCAGGGATGTAAGTCTGCCCCTGGTTTCATTAATAGGACAGCTCTGACAGTGACAGCTGTCACTTTATCTACCGTCTGTATGTAGAGCTCCCACCATACGGAAACTGACTTTAGCGTCATTAACGCCCCCTGTTGGGAGCTGCTCGGATCTCTCCCTGATATACAGCTTTCGAGGTGACACCTTGCGGGGGGTCTGGAAGGTCTACGTCCTGTGACGTGTTGGTACGTCAGGCAGAGCACGGAAGACACGTCACTTGTGGGGTCCTTCAGGTGATGAAGAATGATGCATAGACGTCACAGCAATCCTTTGGTGGAGGTTGCAGGCCACGCTAAGCCGCCTCTCTATAGATGTAGGGAGTAATTCACGTAATGTCAACTGTGAGGTATAGACCGTTTTACACCATCTGACTCTGGCAAGTCATTCATTACATTACATCATTTTAGGGATAGAAAGTAGGAGATTTAAGGTCAACAGGAAAACGTTGTATGCTGCTGTACCGATTTTATGCAAAAGGACATCGTGTTAACTGGCCTTTGATTTACAAGTTACCCTATAGATATTTTACTCATGATTCACGTTGGAATATGAAACAATTATGATATAGATCATACATATTTGCATGTCTTAATATTTGTCAAAATATCATATTAGAGTCTGAATCAGCTCATCATCGACAACTCGGATCCCATTCTCAGTAATCTCTCAAACCAACACTAAAATGGGGATTTAAAGGGGTATTCTACAAATAAGTAATGGTCTGCGCCTCCCTCTCCTTTCTTAGAATTATATAGTATTATAGCAACTTGTACATTATGGACATATTCAACAGATACTCGATCCCGGTCCTCTACGGTAAACCATACAATACACAGGCTATTTATCCTGTTCAGTCTCTTATGTTGACGTTAATAGATGCTGCACTGTGAAAGCCCTTTACTGACCTTTCTCCCTTCCTCACTATATCATATTTACTGGTTACCCAGACCCATAGATTGAATGGCTACTATATCATAAACAAGGCTATGGTTACCGTTAAGAGTATGTTGCAATTCACAGATAAGGAAGTTGCCTACCATTCAGGAAGCAGTGCATGTTGGGCAGGTCTATGGGATGACCCCCATAAAAGCCCCACTCCAGAGACCTGCACGATAACCATGGGGTGTAAAGGGACACTATAGCCTACACAGGCTCCTACCCAACTACAGCCATTTAACAACAGCATAGTGCCTTGATGCACCATGGTCCTGAGTCATCATGCTGAATGAATGCAACTCTGGCAAGTAATTCGCCACAAGTGCATTCATGCAGCACGCCAACAGCTGGCCAATGCTATACTGGGTTGATACACTCCCTGAAGCTCTGCGTGATGCAGCAATGCAGCGCTGGTTAGTTATTCATCAGTACTGAATTGCTGCAGCGTAGTGACAGATCAACACCAGCATAGAGAACCATGTTGTCCCTTACAGGGTTAACAGACCCTACCCAAAGCAGTCATAGCTCGTCCTGTTGCTGGGATGAGAACCCATTCAGCCACACTTAATGGTGATTATACCAACATGTAAGACGAGCTACGGGCGGTGCCAAAGGTGGGGAGCAACATTCTGTTTCCCATAAAGAAGCATAGCCAAATGTCCCACTAAACTGTGCACCCTGTTGGACAATGGGTATTTGACGGTCAAGTACTATTAAGTGCCATTGTATTGACCGGTTGCATGACCTTTAGTCTCAGATGCGTTTACAATATAACCCCTTAGGGCCACAATGTGCTTCAATGTACAATGTACTTTTTATCGCCAGGGTACAGGCCTGAATGGTAGGCACCTCATCAGTGCTACCATCCACGCCAACCCTTTTTGGATTGATGTGCACGGCATGATACAACAACTCAGCATCACCGGAAGGCTCTAGATCCATGAATGTGACTGATGAACATGATACCTTGGGGCATCATGTCGTACTCAAAGGTCAAAGAGACAGTGCCCCCAATAACAGAAGCAGACCAGAAACCCTGTATCGAGCTACGCAAAGTTCATTCCTTGTGGGTTTGGGAGGTTCTAAAATTAGCAGACGACGTATATATATATATATATATATATATATATATATATATATATATATATATATATATATATATATATATATATATATATATATATATATATATATACTGCCATCGGTGGCTTACAAATCCGATAGTGTTGTTAAGTAGGGCAGACATCGGGCGTGAGGAAGGGGTCGGGTCGGTTTCTCTAAATATTTTGTAAGCATAGCAATTGACGAAAAAGAGAAAAATGTAAATATTGTTGGACCTTTGTAGCCTAGCTTTTTCTAACAGCAAACATGCACCTTCCCTTTGACTTAATCCATACATGGGTCATCAAATATGTCCAGGATGGTATACCATGTACCCTTGCTGTAGCAAATGTCCACAGGTAATAAATTATGAAAGGATAATGCATGCAGACTATATTGCTGCCAATCCACAGCTCCCTATTCGGATATGAGGGGTGAATACCAATATGTCAGAGCCATTACAATCACACCAACCCCACCCACCGTCCAACTACCTGACCCCCCTCCCCCAACGCCCTCCACCTTCTCCAGTGCCTCCTACCGTTCCGCTATCCCTACGCTCATCCATCTCTGGGGTGGTCATGGGGACAGGCGGTGCAATGGAGTAGACCATGCATTAAAATGCGCAAATGCCCTTGGTAGAAGTGACAAAAGGGCCAATCTGACCCACATCAGTACACCTTTCAACTGTCCAGTCGCACCCGATGAACCATTGCCGGCAGGGTGCCTCTGGCACCCCTGTTTGTCAGGGGGAGGCCAAAGGCGATGTGATCTGATTTAGGGAATAGCTGTCCCTAGAGTATGGATCCATCTTGTCAGTGGCACTTTTCTATGTTTAACTATTATACATCATAGGGCACAATGAGGTCTGAGATATCAAGCTTTGTCCTGTTAGTACTGTATCCATAGAAGTGTTTAAAGTGGCATTATCACCGAGCGTATCCAACTAACAGTTCTAGTATTGTTCTAGTCTACTATGTGATTAAGTGCGATTGGTGAGAATGCCCCTTTAACCTTCATCACTATATAAACCATCGGCTTTTCTGCCCTGCTCTGTCATGGCACATTGTATTAGGCTATTTTTGTCCCCTCCCCCTCAATAGCATACACTTAGGCTTTGTAGTATTAGCATCAGGAAATGGGTAGTATTCCTTTCAGATGGACATTTACCTCCACACATACGTGTTATTTATTACCATTGGACAGTTCTCCACATCCTGATAAACAGACGCATGGGGAATAATGAGCTGAGCTAAGCTTCCCTGGCAATGATTAGCCCACGATAAAGGGGCATTGGGAGTGACAGGAACTGAGCAACAAAGAGGTTGACAGGAAGTACCAGGTGGCTTTATGTATAGCTGTGGTTCAAGCTGACATTTGGGCTCTTGTCTACCTGAATTATATACTGCAAATGCCGAGGTCATGCAATGATGAAATCTCTAGTCGCTGAAAGAAACCCATGCCCATGGTAAACATGTCCCAAAAATCGTTTATTTGTTTGGTATTCATGTTGATCTGGCTCTGATAAGGTCATTCTAAATGGAATACATCATCTTTTATCGGTATTCTGAATCATGCTTATACTGTCATATGAAATATCATAAACATGTATTAGCACAATTGTCATTTGCGATACACTTGTCGAGACATGTACCCATTATTTCCAAAGGTATATCTGTATAACCTTGCAAAGACATACACAACCCTCCGTATTTGACATACGAAATAGGCATGATATGATTGCAGAGCAAAACGACCCTAGCAATACCATTAGCAGACACCAGAGGCATTGTCGCATATCACGTCTATACAGTACCTCCAGTTAAACATTGCGGTAAGCTCCGCTTTCACTCTGATCCGCCCATTGTCAGCAGGACCCTGGAGGCACAGGTACTGGATGACATCAACACCCAATCTGTGCACCCAGGTACAGCCCAGTTACTTGGCTCACTTACGATGTTATATATATATGTCATGAATAAGAGCTGTTTGCCCCCAGGTGAACAATACCTATTGTCCATTGCTTCGTGTTGAGAAAGCTAGCTAGTATTACATTGGTTTGATAATGCTCTGAGCAATATATTACAGAGCTCTTATTGCAGAGAACGATGTGTGTTTATATACAGCAAGGATTTCACATTAATAACGACGTATTTGAAATATTCAACATACAGCTACACTCATTCCAAGACCTCCTGTTTTAGACTTGACCGGTGTCAATGTAGTTGCTGGTAGGTGTCATAAATAAAATGTGTTAGTGCTAATCGATACAGAGCCTGATAGAAGTCATCTTGAGTTTCACTACAGTTGTATGCAGGAATACCACCCGCTCCTAGTCGGCATTGCTAGGTGTGACCCATATAATATGGGTTTCTCAATGGGCTGCCATAGGGAACCGAATATATAGTTCTGTCCTAGGATAAGGTACCAATATTATAGGCTTGCTCAGATTTTGATCACCAGCCCAGATCTAACCCACTTGGACAATACACCAATTTAATTTTTAACTTTGATATGCTATTTTAAGAATAATTGCAGATGAGTATGTTTCATAGTACCGGTATTTGTAATGTATTATGAGGGTTCGTGGGCTAAGTCGGGGCTCCCAGTGGTAGCCCTGGAAAATATGATAAGGACCATATCCAAGATGTGGACAAGCCCAGCTTGCCCTGATAAAGCACATATATATGGGCCCACTGACAAATACTGTGTTGGCTGTCGTCCCTTGGGTCTGGTGGACACAAAGCAACATGGTAGCCCTTCATGCTGTCTCTGGTTGTAGAGGGACATGACCGAATTGAAAACCAATTTACCAGCTTTTGTTGATATCTGAGTTACCTTGCCTTGTTAGATCTCCGCAGCCACACTGGCATCGTTTGAAACAACTGAGTACGATCTTAAAGGTTATTGTACGACAGCAATATCCTACACATGACCTTAGTGGTGTCGGTTAAAATAATCAACAAGGTACTATCAATATCCTGAAGAAGAGTTATGAATTAAATCGAAACGTCGATATCTATTCAACGCTTTGCAAACAGCTCCACATTTTTTACTTGTACAACATCAGCAATAAAACATCCAGCTATTAAGTACTCGACTGTGTCTGTTTTTGTGTGTGTTTAAACCCCAATGAAGTGCTATCAATATCCTTCAGCAAGTCCATGCACATTATGAACTACCGTAAGCTATTGCATTATGTAATATTAGTCGTAGCATACTTTTCTGCCCGGATTGAGGCTTATATAAATGTTGAAATTGCAATTAGATGTTAACCGGAGATATTTCACCTTGATATTTCAAGTGAATATATTGTCGGTTAAATCGAATGGTTGTTTCCAGTGGAAGAACAACCATAAAATAACACAGTTAAATTTCGCAGTTGCCATTATTTCTATTGAATTTGCGAATACGAAACACTTGTTTCCCTTCTATAAAATCAGTATCCATTTATCACCCATACTTGATGGCGCTGTTACCGACTTAAAGTGTCACACCCTAGTAGACAGGGCCATCAATGCCCCAGTATCACTGCCCATCCTAGCCCCAACGGTATAGAATCCAAGATAGCCTGGTAGTCAGGTTGGAAATTTCATTTTCCGCTAGGTCATTTAATGGAGACATTATTTCAGTATAAATAAGGTGCCACTTCACCATACAGGCCTATGATGGGGAGCAGGTGGGGGAGTGGGCGGTTTCACAATGATACATTGGCCAATTTTGCGGCAATGTCCTAGTCTGACCCTGACCCTTAGGGTGGGGGTAGTGTGAGGCTGAGGACCGAACTGCTCACTTCATGCTGATATTCTGGTCGGGCGAGGCGGCGAGCAGCTCTGAGCAGTTCATCACCAGCAGAGGCCGCTGCGTCAGTTATCAATAAGGTAATATCTCCTGGGGGCCATATGAGCCTCGGTCAGGGGCAAACGTTATTGAATACGCGCGGCCTATTTGCAGATTTGTACCGTGATTGTGTGCAGAAGCACCGCCCAGGCCAAGGCGGTAACGGCGGTCATCTTCGTATAACCGAAGATGTAGGTCCCTCATGGATAGACTGCAGAGTGACCCACCACAGTATTCATACTAATATATGGGTAAAGCTTGTCAGGAGCTGCATGATTTATGTTGTCGTTAGGGTGCAAGTGGAGCTCAAATCAGCCATACAACCGCTCATTCACAACATCTCTATCTGTTCTCTCACCTGGATTGGGTAGAATTCCGCACATAATTATAGAAGTGCTTTACTCGTGATGAACCACACAGAGCATTGAAATAATTATGTCCATATAATTAAGGTCCAGAAATTATCATATTGGCACTAATGCATATACTACGGGTGCTGCAATTGCTATCACTTTCAAGGCTGCAGATGGCTTTAATGCAATGCGCCCTTTATCATTATGATACATGAATGAAGCCCTGGGCTACATTCATACATCATGGTACCAAAGGACATGATGCATTAAAGAAAGATGCGGTAATTTAAGGTTTATCCTAGACCTGATGTTTAGAATATAGTAACTCACCTGAGAAAGTAACACACGATTCAGATCCCACCTGTATTCCACACAATTCTTTGCCATAAATTGATGGCTTATCTATGCTGAGATATGCACCTGAACAGTCATTAAGTCATTAAGTGGATACCTGGATGTATATAATACTATAATTAATACATGAATTAGGGCCACACCCAATACATAAGGACATGTTTCATTGCGTATTAAATTGAAATGTGTCTGAGAACGCTGGTGTTCAATTAACTGATTCATTATTCTAGGCAGTGTCCTATTATCACATTAAGAGTAATATGAGCCATACCTGACCAATTGCTGACGGGCACAGCACAATAATGTGCTGATTCACGAGAAATAATATTCCGGGAAGTAATAAATATATCCACACATATGCTACAGTGGCAGTTATGAGACAGGCGAAAGTCGAGCTAGGATAATGCAGTATACTTATTTATTGTAAATTACACCATTCACATGCATTTCTAGTATCTCTACTCTTTTCCCCGAAAGAAAGGCAAACGACAGTATGATAGTGCTACTCGTATAATTAAGTACACTACTGACAACGACTTGGCGCTGGCGACCTCTACAACAAGAGCCAAATGACCGCGTGTAGCCAATATAATGGTAAGGCTAAAAAAGGTGTGGTTCATTTTAACCAACCCCATCTCACGAAACAGGGCCAACCCTATCAATTTTTGTCTACTTTTCAGGCCTACATAACATGACATATTTATACCTTGATTTTACTAAAAATAAGGAAAAGGTTCAAGCCTACATTCCCATCGTTATAGTAATAGTTTCACGCCATCTCCTGATTTTCGGCTAACTCTTGGAGTACTAACGGCCTTAGGTTTTATATTACCCTAGTCAATTCATGTGTCCATTTGCCTGCAACTAAGTGAACTCTCAATGTCCTACTAACACTCCAAGGCCACTTCCATGGCACTAGTCATACGCCTGAAACTGAGTGCACTCTCAATGTACTACTGCCACTGTAAAGCTATTACTGCCGCACAAGGCATACGCCTGAGATAAAGTTTACTCTCAGTGTACTACTGGCCTATGAGGTTATAACTGCGGCACAAGTCATACGCCTGAGGCAAAGTACACTCTCAAAGTACTACTATCTGCTGTAGTGTAAAGCTCCTACTACTGCAGCACAATCCGTTTGCTTCAAGCTGAGTGCACTGTCAAAGTAACACTTATAAGGCCACTCCTGCCGTTCAAGGCGTATTTCTATTGTACTACAATCTCAGGTAACTCCCCAAGTCGAGCCATGTGCCTGAGCCTAAATCGTTCGTCATTGTACTATTGACACTCTCACGGTAAACCCCGCTACACTAGCATTATACTAGAATTTAAGCTGAGTCGAATCGTACTCTGCACCTATGACATGAGCTAGTTGTCAAACCAACCGTGTATATGTATATATCAAACGCAGCTTTCAGTTTCAGCTACTTTCAGCCCCATGTTCTACCTAGTACCCAAACAACAGGTATAGAGTTCAATTTGCCTAAAAGTTAGCACGAGCACGTGCACAGCAGGTACCCATACAAATGTGCACCCTCGGTTTTGCGTTGCCATACGAATGTGCACCTTGTGATGGTGTTCCATTACGAATGTGCACAGTGTGCATATGTTCCCACAAGAATTTCTGGAACCTAATGTGCACGTGTTGGTGCTAAAGTGTAGGCAAATTAAATCCATAAACAGGTCTGAATGTATGCCAGGTCTCACCAACCTACTATTACTAAGTGTTCATGACGATAATAATCTCCAATGGCTATAGGTTCATCGTCCAGGTGTTACACAAGAAACGCGTTAAACTTTTATGAGAGAGGACGCTGAATTACATTAAAAGCAGGACTAGTGGTCAGGCAGCATCATGGATGGTATCCACGGTCATTGTTGGGTAAGATCTATACGTTATCCAACGCATATTAAGGAGATCCAACGAACCACAAAATTGCTCGTTAGTAGTTTATCATCATCTGGATTTTGAACTTAAATTCGATCTAAACATATCTAGCTATAGATACAACAAACATAATGCAGCACCGTGTTAAACATATGTATAAAGAGATGTTTCTGAATGGGTAATAAAAGAAGAGAGACCATCAACATCGATCTCATACACCTGAATCCCCATGTAGTATATTGATGCAGAAACCAAACCTATACACATACTATTCCAGCCACATCTATATACACCCTATAACGTATATATCTTTCTCCATCAGTCTCAAGGCCGCTGAGTTATTAGCGTCCATAAACCATACCAGTCAAGGGGGGCACCTCACGATATTGTCAACCTGGCACGTCAGCCAAGGGGCAATCGCGTCTGTTACCTTGGTTACCAGCCACATAGAGGGTGCTGATGAGAGCAGAGAGTTGCCCGGATGTAGGTAGTGTCACTGCTGGTCGCTAGGGGGAGGTGGGGTCTGTTGGAAAGCTGACAGTTACAATTATCTGGTACGAGGCTGTGCCGTAACAGGGCAAGATTTAATTATCACCCCTGTCTCCCAGAGGACAGTCACAAGCCCAGTAGAGCACGTAGAGTCTGCTAGGTTGAGTGTTCATGGGATATGGTACAGTTGGAAACTTCACCCATCTCTGTATTGGTCTATATATATTCACTTTGGACAGGTGTTAAATTATTAATACCTGTATAGATCCTCCTAGATGAGTCTTGGGTGAGTTATGTAGTGCTATATGAACACAAAACACCCTGACAGTAGCTGGATATGAAGTTATACTAGCACGATAACTTTCTCCTGTCAACGCAATTATACAGTGTATTCTGTCTGCTCAGCACTACATTGCACTTGCTTTGAGATCTAGGCTATACCTGAGCTATCATTGTTGGTATGTATAAAGGCTACCTCTCAGTTTACGCATAGGATATATTGGTATACAGCAGCATCGAAGGGATACACCTATCATTATTGTTGACTGATAGAATGCAGTGGTGATATGGCATAGAGACTAAACAGAAGCACAAACTGCGATAAGATATAACCACAACATGATTCGCCAGGGGTGACACATATCGATAATTGAGCTCGAGGGAAGTCTAGCTGCTTTTAAAGGGATAAATTGATCCGTTTCCCTCAAAACTACCAACATTGAAACCATTATTGCCATGGACAAAATCAAATGGATGCTTCCTCTAATAATCATGTTAGGTCACTTGATACAATGTCCTGCTGGAAAAGGTCTAGGTACTAAAAGAACCCTATGGGTAGGGTGGGGTTGTTAGAAGTACATGTACTAGACCTACTCACTGGGTGTGGTGAGCTCCGATGGTCCAACAAACTGCCATCCTGCTACACCACCTTAACGTGTGTACCTGGAGGCTGGGCAGAGAGGTGTGTGAGGTTTTGGCAAAGGACATGAGATGGGGTGCTTGGGAGCACTTGGTTGATGAAACACTAGTAGTGGTTTGTTGGACATGGGTAGGGAATGTACTGACTGACCCTTATAAGTGCCCTCTTGTGTGACACTGATGATTGACACCTTGCACAGGCGCATGACCCATAATCCAATAGTCCTCAGTGGGCATGCGCACTGGGAACTTCCGCATGGGACTGGATGGCTGTGTCGGTTAGCATTAGGGCCATTGGAGTGTGTAAATAGTGGAGTGGGGTTGTGTGGCCTGGGGTGAGGGGTGTTTGCAGAGTTTGGGGTTACCACTTGAGCTACTCATAGGGATAGGGGCGGTGGGGGAGCTGCTCGATGTAGGTTCAGCACTTGCTCGTGATGAGCTGATTGTGTTGCGTACAGTGTAAATAATGAAATGTGAAGAGATTGATAATATTTCTAATGATTCCAAAATTCATGGGGCTTTTGAGGATATCATCGAATACCGATCTGCATATGACCACAATGTATGTTATTCATAGTGTGACCACAAAATGGCGATGGTTTATAATTTTACAGCGTCCGAAATTCATATTTCTGTATTTATTTTTTTTGCAGACTGGCACTGGATATTTATAAGCATTCATACACTTCAGTCTTCTAAGATCTTTAAATGCCATTTACAATTTGATACGGAGAGAATTTTACTAGAGACCTTTACTAATGCTTTGATTTATCTCATGCCTAACCCTCAGTTCCATGCAGACATTTGACATTTGGTTAATATATTTACAGGTGCCAATGATGAGCTACGTGAGTATTTGCTTCTTTCATTAATTTTGGTGTTTGGTGTTTAACTAGATCATAATGTGTTCTACCGATTCCATGCGCTGGATTAACACCCCTCTTTCAATTGGCACATGTATCACTCAGCATTAAACCAAGTTCTACCCAGATTTGTGTCGTTTAATTATTATTATTATTTTTTTTTTTTTGTGATATCTTTCAGCGATATACATTTTAAGTATAAATATTGTTGTCTGTGGTGCATCACAAATAGTATATGTGTTGAGAATAGTGTTAGATCA
Source organism: Harmothoe impar (assembly GCA_947462335.1). NCBI lineage: Eukaryota > Metazoa > Annelida > Polychaeta > Phyllodocida > Polynoidae > Harmothoe > Harmothoe impar. Next base: position 60,534,648 of record OX381715.1, read on the forward strand.
TGTTAAAATATTTAGGAAATATCTATAGTGTGGGTGTTGTAAACCTGTTTTCTTATAAAATTCCATGTGAATATCCCTATCAAACAACTAATGGCTAAGCCGGCCATCTTGCCAATGCAACATCATGTTCAGCTCCTCGCCTTCTGTTACACATCTATCTGTCTCCTTATTAAGCCATGATAGAAAACAAGAAACTCTATTCACCATGTTAACAATTGCAGCTAATTTCGCTGTCATAACGAGTGAGAAGTCAACATTGGGACAGGACAGCCTCCTCAAGGAAAATCAATAATGTCTAATTAAAAAAGCAATGAGCATGGGATTTCAGTGTAAACAAATTCAGAGAAAAGGAGCTTAATGCACGCATATGAAGAACTTTGTTTTGTGCTCAATCTCGCCGCCTCTGCAGAAAATGGTGCCCAAGCTAACATCTTTTGGTAATCATCTCTTGAGGCCTATGTTTAAGTTATGATGGTGATTTCAGCAGAACCATTCATCAAATGACTTTTCTGGAAAGGCCTGGCTTTACGTGCATCAAGTAACATGTCATTTTGGGGTTGACCTACCATGTTTAGAATAGAAAACATGTAACTAATGTGTTCAAACTTTTGTGAACACGCAACAAAACAGACTCAGAAGTTAGATTTCGAGGCAGCATATCGAATTTCCCTTTTATAGGAAGATAATCATCCAAATCGGACTGGAAATGTCTACAGCACTGCGGAAACTCTTTCATGTATTGCATTTCGGTAGAGACATTGAGCCCCATCGTAAAAGGAACCACTGTTCCGTCCCTGATAAGGGAGATTTAGATCCTAGATGTCACTTACACCCACATCTAAATCTCTGACCCTGTTCGCCTATTCACCCTGGAGGTAGGGGCTGGCATGCCAATACAAGACACGCGACCAAAGGGACCTCGCAATCTCCAGTGTACCATGCTTGTTCGGCAGCACTGCTACTACAGCTTCAAAATGTATGAGATGAATTAAACTATATTGCTGCACATAGGAAATTTATACTATACTGGATATCCATGTGAAATGATAATGAATTAATATATGGATAGACAGTTACAATGGACAGAGATGGAAATATAAGGAAGACGGAGGCACGGCTTGGAATAGAAGGATGGGGCAAATTGGCATGGGGGCAAGTGGCGGGGCTGAGGAAGACCAAGGGAGGGGAGAGGAAAGGGCAAACCAACGGAGCATCGGAATCCCAACAAACCATGATGCTGCAAACACCTCACAGTCCCCCTAGACAATGATTAAGGATAGAACTCCCTTTATGGAATGGCAAAAACTAACACCAACGTTGAATAGCAGTGTGGAGAGTACAACGTCCTACCTGTTCTTGTGCAACTAGAGCAGACATCGCACTTGAGGCCAGTATCCGATCACATCCGTAAATGTTGGATTGATTAAAGTAGGACTTATCCCATGTCATGGTTTGGTATTCGTTTATTTATACTATACTGGATATCCATTCTACTATACTGGATATTCATGGCAATAATTACGAACAAGATTTGTAATCTGAGACTGTAAATGCAAGAAATATAAGAAATAATCATACTTGCATTATGTAAAGCTCGTGTATATACCTTTAAGGGCATGGTACCATGAGTCGAATCGACATGGGAACTTAGTTTTCATCAACATGCTCTTCAGGTAGAAGCTGAATGGTAATGGATTACAACGTTTGTAACTTTCAGTAGCACATACTTTCTGCCTTGAGAAACGTTTTGTGAAATGCTACTTGCGTGTTGCAGCAGTTTACGTTGCGGCCCATTACCATAGCAGTTGGCAGAAAACAACTTTACCCGTTCTAACTGTGCACATGTTCCTGACGTGGCTCATCCTCGTGCCAGTTCAGTGTCTGACTCAGTTACGATAGACCTCGTTCCAAGTCCCATAAGGAGCACTCAGAACTTGCCCTAGTGTTTGTGTGGTCCCCCACTTTGTGGACATAGACCATAATTAATGCATGCCTGACGACTCCTCTCTGGCCTGGACTGTCACATTGTTTTACCAGCGCCCAGGCACCGCCATTGATGACCTGAATTCTCCTTTCCCACCCCCACAAACTGGGCGCCGGGGCACCTCTCCAGGGCTTCATTCCCTCAGCCCTGGAGGGCAGGCATCATTATAAATCAAGACAGGGTCCCCAACACCGGAAGTGGACAGGCACGAGCCTCCTCGCGCAGGCGCATTTGGCGCGTACCGTCCAGCGGAAGTCTCCATGAGTCCGCGGCGGACGCGTGGGGGATTGTGGGTCATTTCGGGCTTTGGGCATGCGCCTGAGACAGGAAGGTGGCGGAATGAGAGTAAGTCCGGCACTAGGGGGCTCTAGTGTGACTGCCACCTGTTGCCGGCGTGTGGCATTAACGGGTACGTGCTTTTATAGCAGTGGGCGGAGACCTGCCGTCCATACTTATAGAACTTCAGAACCCTCAGTTTCTTTCGCAGCATTTTTCAATATCACACCATGTACTAAGCTGGTAATAATGTAGAGTTGTGCCTCTACATGGGTCTCCACAGTTTTGACCATGTCGCTGTGTCGATTCTCAGCAGAAAGACTGTGTCATCGTGTCGAATTTTAGGTATATATACGAACTTAGAGAAAGACCTGTGGGTCGATTTCTATCCCTTATTTTCATGGGTCCATCGATTTTTAAAAGGGCCTAAATGCGCCTAAAAGGGCTATGTTGCCGTGTCGCCCGTGTCGATTTTTACCCATGTAGAGGCACAGAGTTACCGGGTACTCACCAAGGATGTACGGGTCGCTGTTCTAAGGTCCGACTCTACCTAGCAGAACATGGTCGATCCTAGAGATATTTATCAAGTTCTGAAAGCTAGCTTAGAGTCACCCATTTTGTCGTTCATTAGTCAATCATTGGAAAGTATTTAGACCTAAGTTGAGAAAAAAAGAGGAAAATCTTACCTACCTACCCTCAATTTTCAGATACTCTTTTTGAGCCTAATTAGTCCAAGAAGATGCTTAACATGATTTCCCAGTACTAGATCCCAATGCCGATAAACATACGGAAAAAAATCTAACTTCACACAAGATGCTCATTTCGCAAATTGGATACAGTATTTATACACCCTCTGTGTAGATAAGGATAAAATAACCCTACCCTTCTAAATCCTATTTGCACATCCCATATCCTGCCACCCTCACACCCTCCCCTTGATTATCATGCTCATCCCATACACATACACAAATCTCTCATCACAGCCCCCCTCCCATCCCCAGCCCAGCCCCTACAGAAGGACCTGCTTGTTATTGCACCCTCCGACAGGGTAGGGTGAGGACAACTGTGTAGGATCAAAGCTAATTGTATTGTTGTCCACATAGATTAGCTCCAGTAGGCGTGCTGCTGCAGTGTGAGGGAGGTGCTGATAAGCCACTGTCATAGCCCCCCTCTTTGATGTAGGCCATTGAGCCGTGGGTGGTGCAGATATTGTTTATCTACCCCGTCCCAACGTCAATATCATGCAGACCTGCAGTGGTATGGGTATGACAGTAGGGATGACCTGAATACCCCTTGTCGTGTAACTATTCCAGAGACGAGTGATGTCATTTAACTAGTACATACATTATGATACATACTTCTATACATGGTAATATTTAGATGTTGTTTTTGAAGGGATAGAGTGCATTGCTATATAATCGATGCCTTTTGCAGTGAAACACATATAATTGTTTTTGTGGCACCCACGTTTTTTCCCCATATGGACTTGATATGTAGCGTTAACACAATAGGAAATTAACAATGTGGGATCCGTCCATCAGCTGTCTGTGTGGAAATCGTTACGATTCACTCGCTTAAGAGGACACCACCTCCTATATTAAAGGCTGCTGTGCTCTAAGCACCGTCCTGAGCTAGTTGACTATAATACAATTCACTTTAGAAATATAAACTCAACAGTTATAAAATATGTGTAGTCCCTAACCCACTTTAGTTCTAGGTAAATTGATTGAAATAGATCCACATCTCATCTTCAGGATCGTTCATATTATCATGTGCAGGAGTTGCCTTCCACAAAGAAATGCACTAAATAGTAACTTTAGCGATGGTAAATCTTAATCGTTATGGACACCGATAATAACCCGGTCATAATACAATAAAAGTTCACATGTAAATTCCATTGCCACACTGTCGGTGTTCTGAAGGCTGATGGGTATTCCACACTGTCTGCTGCACTGATTTTCTGTTTGCTTCCCGTTTTCGACAGCAACGGCACTAAACACAACTGGCATGTGTCAAGCCCAACCATTAAATCGGCGATAGGAGCAGGGGATGGGGGTCATTCTGTGACAGAGGAATTGATTCAGAAGGCCTCTCTGTGCGATTGAAATATGTCGCCGAGGCACCACTCTCCTGGCAGATTCTTAGTCCGGACGCAAACCCAGCTGCCTCAATTAACATTATCAACCAGTGGATAATGATGGCTGTATCAGAACAGAGAGTCAATTGACCCCGATGGATGGCACCCTTCTTTAACTACAGAATAGATGGGAATGTGGCTGGGGCGGGTTTGGGCATGGTATAGGGTGAGGGGGGGGGGGGTGGGGGTGCGGGCGGAAACACTCCTCTGCCAACTCGTGCTAGAGATTCACACAGCCGACCACCTGCCTCTATCCGATAAAACCGGTTATCAGCTGGGACAACAGGCAGATGTTAGTCCCCAACAGGACGCTCTCAGTGGAAACAAGAGAAAATGATAAAAAGAAGTATAACAGAAATAAGTGGGGGATTAGCCATATTGGCCGAGGCGGGGATACAACAGCGACTGCCTTGTCGCATGGATTCATGGAGCGAGTGGTATTTTGCAAGATTACCCTGGTTTATATGGGTCTTCCCGTCCACCAGACAGTGCTAAACGGTCATGCAGAAAGAAAGGGTGACTTATTTAAGCATTTCTTTTAAGAGCAGAATGCCCTCACATATTAACATGTATATATCTGGTATTAAGAGATGCACAATAACCCCTCTAATATGGTGTAAAAGACGATAGGTTTTTTATGTTTAAAATTCCTGTTTTTTTGTGGGTTGAACTTCAGCATCATACAACACTTTATGAAGAAATGTTCAGAAGAAGTCACCCTATATTGCTACCTCGGTCTAGCTAGAGACCCTAGTGCTGCGATAGTGTGCCTTGTCATTGAGTTAGTTAAGGGGTTCCATGAGATGGCGAGTAACCATGATACTAAAATAGTGTGCTTGCCTTTGGAGAGGCGAAAGCAAACGTGTCCCAGTGTGGCCACCTGCATATATGGAGACTTTCAAAAGACATGCTTGGTATATGAACTTTGTGCTCCCTGCAAACCAACATTTAGGCATGATCCAGGCTCTTTTACAATCGTTCTGGGGCAAGAGTAGTAAGGATTCTAGTAGGGCAGTGTCATTATGGCAAACTGCCTAGCTTCATTGGCGCTCACCATTTCTCAGGCGACCAATAGGAGGTTGCTGGCTCTGCTTGGGACTGGGGCATTAGCTACTCGCCCCGTCTTATAAAAGGTAGCAAGTTGGTCAATCTCAGCGAGGAAATTGCCAGAGAAGCCTCACATCTGGATCCATATCGGTCAAATCAGTGCAGAATGAGGACATACTATCTGGGTTGGCTGGGCCGCGCAAGCAGGGCTAGAGAACCGACACCTTGGGCACTGATACTGATACCAAGTGTCAAGTGAACGTCCTGTGAGTGCTCTTACATTTGGTGGGCGACAGGGTTAGTTTAAGAAGGTGTTCTGTCTAGCTGTTGTTGGTGGTGGGTGTCATCCTCATGTGGAATCCCACAAAATAGGTCAAGACAATCGATCTTAAACAGTGCATGTGTCGTGTTGCCCTAGTAAAGTGCTGCCTAATATCATATCTACCAATTTACACTGCTTTATGTTCAGAAAGTTCGACAGAAATATACAAAGAGAGACGTTATTCACGTGGAACCCGACACCTGTCAGATATTTGAAACAAACATCATTAGGCAAAGGCTGCACTTGGCCATTTTCTAACAACAGGGAAGTTGGTGGGTTTGAGGAGGGAGGGAAGACAATTTGGACCTTTAGGTAAAGGGACCAAAGAAATGGCAACCCATTGTTCGGAAAAGTCAGCACGCGACTATAACTAAATTGTATGATCTGCAATTAATATGAGCCATGATGGGAGGAAGACTAAACGGATTTGCACCTTTCTTTTGGGGGGTGGCACAAAAAGGAATTTGCGTGCTCTTGCAAATGTCCACCGGCACCCCCTTGTTATAAAAAGATGACCACTCCCTAAACTATTCTGCCTCCTAATTGTGACATCAACTATTGATATTGTCTCACATTTCCACTTTCGATGAAAATGATAGAATATGATTGAAGGAAAGCTTATCATGTGTGTGTTAAGATGAAGGCGCAATAATCAGATAATAGGACCCTTCGCTCTCAAAATGACAATCATGTATTCTAGGTCTGGCGATTGTGAAGCTTTATATGTTTGAGGGAGGCTGAATCATGTGGCCAGACAGCTGAAAAGTGATATCCAAGATTAAAGTTTGTGTCAATATGACATTTAGAATAAATAGCCACTGTCAAATGTCTATATTCTTATCATTTAATATTGGCCTTACACAGTTAGACACATACGATAATGTTCATTCATTCCATTGATTATGATTAATCTACGTAAATCAATGTGGTTTGTTTTCTTTATATACAATTTGTATGTATACCTCAATAGTAAACCGCCTCAAACCTAGACACACAAAACTCTATTTGTTTTATGAATTATTTTGACATATCAGTGCAGGTATTCGTGTAAATATTACCTTGTAAAATGTAGCATAACAGGTGTCCTCATAAATCATATATCACAAACAATAACTGTGTTATACCATTATCATCAATATTTAATCTTCAAAATGAATCGCTTACTAAAAGATATTCAATATGATAGAAAATGGTATTGATAGGAAAGTTCAAGAACTATTTTCAGTTTAAGGTCCTGATGAATTACAAAAGATACTGAAATCAGTTTCTCACCTCAACTACACAGAGAAAAGAAACAACGTCAAAAGGGAGTCCAGGTTGCCACCAGAATGCCTCCCCTCTTTAGGGGAGCTCAGGTCCTTACGTGACTCGCTTAGGTGAGTCAGAGAACTATTTGACTCCCCAAGATGACTCCCTTAGGTCGCCTAGGGAGTCACCTAGGCTCCCTTAGGTCGCCGGGACTCCTCTAAAGAGGGGGGTCATTCTGGAGGCAACCTGGACTTCCTTTTGACGCTGTTTCTTTTCTCTGTGTAGTGCTAATACTCAGCTCTAAATTTATCTGTCTTGTTGTTTCTGTAGGTGTGGTGGAGTACTGTGAGACGGAGATATTCCACGCGGAGTGTCCGGAGGGCCAGGTGATCGTCATGAGGAGTGCCAACTATGGAAGGATGAAGTTTGGCCGTTGTGTTGACCGCGACTACGGATACGTCGGGTACGTTGATGAGTATCTGTTATTCTCTGCTGTTATAAGGGTCATCCAAATTAATAATGTTAATAGTCGTGTAGATTCTCACAGAAGTATGCGTGTTTATCAGCTGCCTGAGTTCATCAATGTGAGATATATTCGTTCCCCAGAGTTTTGCTTTGTCTGTCTATGTGACTGCACGTTTTCAGTCATCGCTACACAGTCCTCCAAGGTCTTCATAATCAGACAATAAGCATAAAAATGGAGCAGGGAGTATGTCACCTTCTATAAGATTATATATACAAGCTTGCCAACGAGACATCTATTACATCACTGGTAACTTAAGTTTTTCATGGATGAGTAAGATAGTCTCTGCTCAATGCCCCTTGCAGTGCTTATGGCCACCGTCCACTGGTGTACGTCGACGGACTAAGCCCATGCATTTCCTATATAGTTTCGGCCGATTATAGCCATTGGTGAGCATTAAAAGGATTGCACTTCCCCCGGGCAGTGGGAACTGCAACAGCAGCTTACAGATGTTCTTTGCATACTATTACCGCTGTGTTCATAGTGTAATGACCCCCTGCTTTGTCGGTGACATTTTTTGGTTAGTTATTATGATCCTTTTTCTTTCGGAGATGGAAAGTTTATTTATTATTTTACTTCTTATTTTTACCATTTTCCTTCTCCTCATTCCTGCTTTTTGCCTGAAGCTTGTTGTGAGCTGCTCATAGACAGGAATATCAAGCCTCTTAAGTAATCTTCACTCTGTGGCACATATGGTGCCTTGGCAGAGACCGCTCTGATCATAAACCACTGAGTTATGCAGTGGAAAATTGACTTGTTTTTCCATGTTATATTGGGTTACAATTTGCGTTTTTATATGTGCAAGGTTTTGTCAGTTTCTGTCAACAATGGATGCTATACGATGCAATGCCGATAAACTCTTTCCCCTGATGTCCAATAATTAGATGCTACATCTAACACAATGTGCATATGTACCCAATAAGGCGTTGGCTCTACGAGACATCAATATCTGATACCTTGGAAGGCACTAGTCCTATTACTTTACCTGTGATATATTTAGCCGGGCGCCACATCAAATTACGCTACTCGGCTATACCGTGTAGTCACAAGGTCTGATGGTTATTTCCAGCTCGTATCCTTCTACACCTTTGGGAGGTCTTCTTTGATATATGGCTATAATAAGTACACTAAAACACCATGCAATGCCTCTGGCTACCAATTACCCTTTACCTATTGATGGGTACTCTAAGTACCGCGTGACCTTTTGCTGACCCTTTGCTGACCTTTGTGTGACCTTTCACCCCATGACGTGTCAGAGATCAAAGTATAGCCTTCTGTGAGGCATTGTGGCTGCTGTTCCGGCCTTGTGTTGTTATTGTGGTCTTGTATACTATAGAGAAATAGAGTCACAGAATGAGACTTTTTCTGACACTTAAGTGAAAGAACTAGCCACTGACTTTTATCAAGCTAGAGCTCTAGGATCTAAGACGGCATCTGATGGACTTTATGATCATTATCGTCTTATCACTCTAGCAAATAGTGATAATACTATTGACATTCCCTTAATTCAAAATAGCATCAGTTTTTATAAGTGATATGTCATCCAAGGCGGAATTAAAAAAAACTAAGTTTAGCCATGTTCAAACACTGTTGAAGGAATACCCCCCCCCCCTCCATCAATTGATTGCCTGTTGTCATGTGAGCAATGGCACCTGTCTTCACAACACTCTAACTGATGTCACTTGATGCCATAAGGTACCAGTGGGGGTTTGCACAGATATGAATAACAATGAATATAAATAACTCAGAAATGCAATGATGACGATCACCATCTGGTGATCGTTACAAGTGTATTTCTCACCATATAGCTATAGCTTTCTTATCTGATGCTTTTATAACGATTGGTTTTAAAGATAGCATGCTCATCTTCAGTATTATATGATCGTTATATTTTGAAGATATCATTATTTGCTGTGCAACAGACCACTGATGTCTCAACACGCCCTTCCCAATGCTGAGTTTGCATGTACGTGACTATTTCAGACAAGACACTTAAAGCTCCCATGTTATCCTGAAAACGGAAAGATCCCTCTTTAATCAGAAAGAGCATTAATATCTCCAGATGCCTCAATCCGATTCTTTAATGGTCTTTATGTGTATTTCAGGTGCTCCACAGACGTGCTCAAGATCACGGACAAACTGTGTTCCGGACGTCATAAGTGTGATGTTCCTGTTCCTAACTCAGCCTTCAGACGCACATCGCCCTGCCCCAAGGACCTCAAGCCTTACTTCGAAGCCGAATATACCTGTGTTACAGGTAGATGTTACATGTCAACAGTCAATATAGCCGGTCGTTCACTGGCTGATGAGTTTGCATGTTTGTCGGTAGTTTTTTTTTTGTAAAGCGTTTTATTGGGGTTATTAATACGATCACTAGGAATACAATGCTACACGCATGTGCTATGTTTAATGCATTACGTAGGTAATTTTAATATTTACCTGAATAAAACACTATAAATGAAACTAACGGCCAACAAACACCCTTTCTATCTGTCAGTGGACGACTGGCTTATGTCTGGCATTCTATAGTACCTGTTTCCGTGATAAGAAACGTGAGGAGCAAGCTGATTACTTTGGATGCACATCTGTGTATATCCGATTAGAAACCTCAGCGTTTCACGAGTAGTTGTATGCCACAGGTGACTGTAGGAATAAAGGAAACAGTCTGTGTATGTAACAGATAGACTATGGTTATGAAAAGGTATATAGAATTAACCACAGCTTACTGGTGGGGCCAGATGAGAATGAAGCCCAAGTCGCCCTACCAGAAAGCCGCGGTTAATCATACTTACGTTTTCCTAACCATTGTCTATCTGACTTAACCTTCAGTATTCAATATATCCAAGGTGTAAAGCCTTTGTCTCAGGCGTCCACCGTGGGTCAAATTTGATATAAAACAATCAGACAACAATTGTTGGTCAGGCATAATGTAGACCCAGCCCCTGTATGCATTATATTGGCCTCAGTCACGGCTGTTTACCTGGTTTTCCTGGTCTCCCCCCCCCCCCCCCCAAATCCACCACCCCCCCCCCCCCCCCATGTTGTTAACAAATGACCACTTCCTAAAATGCAGTTATCTGTTACAGTTGAGGACGGCCATGGCGCCCCCTGTGAGGAGGGTCGGCCCATCCTGCTCACCAGCCCCAGTGGATTCCTTGCTAAAGCTATCGCTGAATCATCTGGTCACGGCTCGGCCAAGTGTCCGTGGCTTATCGAAGCCAAGCCTGGCCAGACGATCGTCATCACCCTCTATGACTTCAGGTAAATAAAAAGATATAACATTTAAGCAGAGCTTAAGGGGCCAAAAATCATATCCAGTTGGCCTACCAGAGAACAAAGAACGTTATAGAACGTTATATAACGTTTCTCTATGGCTTCTTGTTATGGAAAAACGTTATATATCGTTTAAAACGTTATTTTGATGTAAAAGAAAATTGTTGTTAGCTAGGCTGCTTATTAGAGGTTTGCTAAATGATATAAAAGCACAGATAAGGGATACATTCACCACGATGGGTACTATATATATGTGTTTATAGGTAATCTGCATACATATATGTGGGCGGCCTTATGCACATCTTATCAGCTCTTATTAGTGCTCCTTTCATAACTAGCTCACCGCTCACTTATCCCCCTAGTAATTTTATACGGACCTGAATTATGCAAGTAAATTGTACATGTATACCCGCTATAGGTCTCAATAATATACACTGCCAGCGCAGAAAGGTATGTCAATTTCCTGCTCAGTAAAAAGAAACCTCCAGGTACGCCTTCACTATGAACACTCCATTACTGTCCCCACAGGGAGCGGCAAGATGCGCACGCCTCATGGCAGCCATAAGCGGCTTCCGGTCATGCAGTCAGACGCAGACAGATGTCATGTTGTCCATTATCTCTAGTCGCGATAGTGGCGTTTTAGCGCATCACAAATTACCCCAGTGTTTCAATACGATCCTGTCTTCTCAGTAATGACTACAACGTGATGCCGCCCTCCTGAGGGGAGGACTAATGGCGACACCTGTCGAGGGACCTGTCAAGGTGTAGGGTGTTCCTACCTGCATGCCAACCACCCAACAACTGAGCATCTCTATATACATGTCATTGCACAGGCTGAGGACAACATCCTCTGCCACATGTGCAGCGTGAGTAGGCCGACCTCTGCCACACATGCAGCGTGAGAGTAGGCCTAACTCTGCTGTATGTGCAGCGTGAGAGTAGGTCTAACACTGTTGTATGTGCAGCGTGAGAGTAGGCCTACCCCTGCCACATGTGCAGCGTGAGAGTAGGCCTACCTCTGCCACATGTGCAGCGTGAGAGTAGGCCTACCTCTGCCACATGTGCAGCGTGAGAGTAGGCCTACCTCTGCCACATGTGCAGCGTGAGAGTAGGCCTGCCTCTGCCACATGTGCAGCGTGAGAGTAGGCCTGCCTCTGCCACATGTGCAGCGTGAGAGTAAGCCTACCTCTGCCACATGTGCAGCGTGAGAGTAGGCCTACCTCTGCCACATGTGCAGCGTGAGAGTAGGCCTCCCTTTGCCACATGTGCAGCGTGAGAGTAGGCCTACCTCTGCCACATGTGCAGCGTGAGAGTAGGCCTACCTTTGCCACATGTGCAGCGTGAGTAGGCCTACCTCTGCCACGTGTGCAGCGTGAGAGTGGGTCTAACTCTGCTGTATGTGCAGCACGATGCTATCTCAACCTCTGATACATGTGCAGAGGCTCAACTTTTGCTGCTCCGTGTGCACCTTGAGAGCAGCTCCATACCTTTGCCACACGTGCAGTAGGAGAGTAGCTCTACCTCTGCCATGTGTGCGCCGTGTGAGCAGCTCTACCTTTGGGACCTATGCAGTAGGAGAGCGGCTGTGCCTCTGCCACATAGGCAGTGGGTGAGCAAATCTGGCTATTGATGTGCATTTGGTAATTTGCGTTATGAAAGCATGTATGAAATGTCAGGGCAGCGCCATAATAGTACAGTGAGGCCCAAAAAAGGCTGTCGTTCAACATAGTTTTTCCCTCTAATGACAACGTGCATTTGAATACTCTTCTCTTTGTAACAGCCTCACTGATTGGCCTAACACTAACGCGGTGGACAATGGCGGCGTGTGTCACGTGACTGCCGTTATCAGGGAGACGAGTGACCCCCGTGGTATCAGGGTGTGTGGGGGTGACGGCCGGGAGAGGGAGGTCTATACTACAGTGTCCAATGCAGTGGAGGTCCGCATGCTTGGACCCACCTCTGCTTCAATAGAGGGAGGTCACTATCTCCTCAAATACGAGGGTAAGTATTGATACACTGTACTGTTACAAAGAGAAATGATACAGCGTCATTGGAGTCCAGGCTGCCTCCAGAATGACTCTCCTCTTTAGGGGAGTCCAAGTCGCCTAAGGGAGCCAAGGTGACTCTCTGGCCGACCTAAGGGAGTCACCTGGGGGTCATATAGCTCTCTGGGTCATATGACTCCCCCGGGTGACTCCATTAGGTCAGCCAGAGAGTCACCTATTCTCTGTTAGAATAAAATTATTTACATTCATAGAAATCAATTAGAATATGAACCTAGAGGAGTCGGAGTTGGGCATTGATGTCAATTGTTAATTTCAGATGGATCAGAATGGTAAATTGCTCTTTTAATTTCAGAATTGAACTTTTATTTTAACTTCACGTTTTGCATCATATTCAACCCAATTACTCAGGGTGTATCGAGGTGGTTCAGTTTACAGCTTCAGGAGGGGATCCCATTAGCTCGGACGAACACCTAATTGATGAAGAATACACCTGAAATGTTAGATAAATCCCATAATGCAGCATATAAAGTAAATCTGCAATGAAGAGGTTTTGTCATAAACACCTCACATTACAATCTCATGAACTTTTCACTCATGTAGACTTCTCTCATTAATGCCATTGTACATTTATCATTTAACAGTGGCTGGTTGTGGGGATCCTGAACCCCCTTCAAATGCCTGGTTGAAAAGGCGAGGGGACAAGGCTTTTCTTGGTTGTGAGTCGCTGGATGTAAAATGGCAGCTGGAGTGTAAGCGCAACAAATGGGAGGGTGAAGTTGCGGGAAACTGTACGCCACCTACCTCAGGTAAAGTCGTTAACCTTCAGTCAATTCGAAGTCAACATAATGATTGTTACTAAATAAGAAAAAAACGATATTGGTTTCGACTGAATGATTTAAATTAGCAAAAGACATCACAGCTATATTCATATTGAAAGATTCTGATATTATAATATTCTTAGATGTTACCGCGCAACCTCCTTTGATATCAATTAGTTAGTTTGCTGATTTGCTAGGAGCATTCGTATTTGAAAAGAGTTATGATCCTCGAGCAGTTAATACATAGGGATAAATGCCCTGTTCAAGTTGTCACAAATGTCAGAGAAATGGCATCTTCAGTGATCTTCTCTTAGTTCTAATTTGGCATGACATTTAGTATATATTCAGGTACATTTACATTTTGTGGTTTCTTAACATTCCTGAGTATGATATCAAAACGCAGTTCGATGTGATGAGGAAATTGTCTGAAGTCGACTCGGTTTGGTTTGGTAAAGCTGATATCTTGCGACTTTGATTTGAACATCCCGAATACGCTTGACATGACGGATTTGGAACGAAACGTTTTTTTTCAAAATCGCAGACCATTTTTGAAAATGCATGTCTCAGAATTCTTTGTGTCAAGGCCATGAAATCATGGGTAAGATGAGGTCTATAGTAGGATGCAGATCTGTGCTAAAACAGGTTGTGCCAATGTGTGAATGCTTGTATTGATGTCTACTTCATCAGCTGGTGTGGCGCTGGGGGAGGTGGTACTTGGATCCTTACTGATGCCCTTCGGTAAGTCCCGTAAGTGCACATCTGGCTATACTATTTTTACTCTATGTAGTGCCTTGTAACTCTGTTGTAGCCCACGTCTTTAAATGTAAAGCAAGTGTTTAGAAGGAAATTCGGAACAGTTCATGAAATTCTAGATAAATCACTTATTGAGTAATGATTATGTCCTTAGGATTGCCGGTACTTTCTGTAGTGGCACATCCATAGCAGATTGATTCCAATGCAAACTACACGCTATGGCAATGCTAAGGATATACATGTGGAGTTCAGTTCCTGGATATGATATTTCCAGCACCGTATCATAGAAATATTTAGATTTACATACATACCTAAAACAAGTTATACATATGACTCTAAATCTAAATCGATTGCTTATAAAATTCATGAATATCATACCATGTCGAAATTATACAGCAGATGCAACATTATATCAACTCAACTCTTTCCCTATTTTGATCCCCTTCCATCAAACCCATCATCTTAGTCTTGTAGAGATGTCCCTGCCAGTCACCATCCCCATACTGCACCCAGGACAGGCAAAGCTTTGTCATCAAACCTAATCTCCGGCGGATTATGACGCTGTGTCGGGGATAATTGTGGTGGATAAGCGTTCCGCATGAACTACGGTAAAATACAGCCGTTCTCTCGGGCCTGCACACCGATTCTACCCACTCTCCCCAAGCCTCAGAGATCAAGAGCCTTCCGGCCCCGCCGATTTCCGCAATGTCGCAAAGTCAGCCATGTTGGAATCACTGCGCGCGCATCTCAGGCGGCGTTCCGGTATCCCTACCACATCCGGGCAACTGCAGGGGCTGATGGGAAGTGGGGTGGGATCAGCCCGCGATGGCCGTCTATAATGATCCAATATCAATCCCAGCCACCGGAAACAGGCAGCGGGGAGAAACGACTGACTAGCCGAGGAGTCTTTCTCCAGCAGTCTGCATACCCCCTCTTTTCCCCCACCCCTTCTGGTCCACCAAAAAAAGGGCCAACACAGAGCATCCAGAGAATATACATCCACATTCAATTTAGGAGGACAGAGGCGCGGGCATTATCTCTGCGTCACAGACGCTTGTAGGCTCTGAGGGACCGATCCTGTGGGCTCTGCCGTCGCCATTGCAATAACCCATTCACAGCAGTGTGGTTTTTATCTGGTGTGTGCGCGTGGGAGGTGGGGTAGATGGGGGAATGGATGGAGGGGGAGAAAAGCTCTGGTGGGCATCGATTGGCCCCGATAAAGATGTGTACAATGCTGGGCAGTGACTGGACTTTAAAGATAAGGCCTCTCCGGTCACAGACACATACAGTCAGTGCTAGGTCTGGTTCTGGCCAGTGGCTCCGTAAATTAACCAAGCCCCTTTCTCACTGAATCAAAGGCTGCTTCAAGGCCCCTTAAGGCTTTAACGGGGGTATGTTGTCGTCAAGATGCAATAGTGTTGACCCCTTGGGAGTATATCTGACATGCTGAGTTATGCTCAACAAAGTTGGCGTGGTCTAATCCCTACCCCTCACCCCTAATGAAGTGTCCATCTTTCAACAATAGGGAATGTACCATGGTGATGATATAGCTTTAAAACCAACACAGCCGTGGATTTTGAATGATCACATTAACCCCCTCCCCCCACCCACCCTCTGCCTCGAAAAGGGTCAACATTTCTTCAGTCCGAATGGGTTGCACTCCCCTAATTAACCCGTTTAAAACGCACGGATCTTTTGCTGAAAAAGGGTGCTAAAACCAGCTTTGTTAGAAAATTACTACTAATAGTAATATTTGATGTTTTATTATTGGTATTTACTATGTTTGGGAATCAATCCCTGAGTTTCCTATCAATGTGTTAATCTATGTCCTTTTCATATCCTTTACAGAGGTCTCTCTGATCATCATCACAGCTATCGCCGTGGCTATTGGGATCATTATCCTCTCCATAGGACTCATATGTCTAAGATGGTAAGTAGGAGTTGAAAGTTGTGTGTTGATCGATGGCCCTGAACAGTTTTAATCACGGCTGCAGCTGGGAATGTGTCACCATAGTCTATCATAAATGTCCTATCCATCAATGGGCTGTGCATGGTTCTATGGTAAAAGTGAACTTTCCTGTGAAATCAATTTTGACTTGATGACTGCCTCAACTTTCTAAAGCCTGGATTTCACTAAGGTAACATCACTGGCTGCGAGACCCTGTGATTCATATATTCTGGCCATTTTCACATGATTTTCGCGGGGGGTGTCACCCTATGTGTGCACTGAGTGTCACCAGAAAAAATGTCTCCTTCATCCCTGTGTCACTCTAGTAGACTCTCGTCTTATGGCATTATTTCTACCAACTGATGGATCCCCTTATATTTAAAGACTTTCCGCAATGTTGCTTTACCTGCTACACTTGACATGACACTCTCTCAGGACGATTCTAATACATATTAATGTTGCTAAGAACCGAGGCAGCCAGGTTATATAAAGAAGTTCTATTCTAGACTCATAGTGATCGTTTCCAAATTAATCCCGTGTTCAATCTGTATGTTTAATACCTCAGTTTCCCTGGAAAATAATTCACCTTGAATCCGCTCATCAGCATTGACTAATGAGTAACATTTAGGTCCTAAGTAGTCTGCCATTAGGCCCCATGATAACGAACTGTATATAGAGTTGAGGCGGACTGAACATAAATAAACATCTATTATTTTCCATATATTCATTAGGAATAATTCCCAACTGGGTTTCTCCTTCATTGGTACTTAAGTCTGCTTTCAATTGCCAAGGGATAGAAATGATTAGAAGAGACATCAACCAACCGTCTTTAGCCCTGACCAGTCAAAATATGTTCACATTCATGGCAAAGCCAGCAAAGCTGTAAGCTAGCTCGAAGGTGAATTTCTGAACTGTTTATGATAAGAAGCGTTTGGGAATATAGCCTGTAATAATTATATATGTAAACTAGAAGTGTTCTGTTGAGCAGTAACTCTATAGTATACTCAAATGGGAGATCTAGTATTTAGGTTAGTCTCAGTTCAAGCTCAGCTCAAGTCTAAGCAAAGAAAGTCAACTCTAAATATTAATTGCTGGTAAAGTAGATTCATGTTTAGTGTTCCTGGGACTGCCATGGTCTGACCAGTTATGGCCCAATTAAACCTACATTGGCAAACAAGGATGATGGGCAATGTAAAGGTGAAACCTACAAGAGATGCGTTGAAAGGTGAGCATGGATTATGAAGTATCTGTAGTGTTAAATCAAAGTGTGAATTCGAATATCAGGCTGGATCTACCCTGACAGATCAGACAATGACTATTAGCCAGAAACGAAGGTCAAATATGTCTTGTCCATATTAATACCCACATGTAGGAGTGAGACATGTACCTAGATTAATGAGAACTTATACATATAAATGATATCAACTTAAATCAGGTTCATTTTAGGTCTAAACATATACCCTATTGCACTTCTCTCAAGGAGGTCGACACGGAAACACCATGCCTATAGCTGCTTTCTTAGCTCAACCGTAATGCTGAAAACTGCCATGTATTTGCTTAGACCCCGTGCCATCGATAGAATGCTTTGAATATCCCGGCCATTCTGGGCATGCCCGGGTGTGAGCTGGGGCCCAGACACCAGAAAATGAGCATGGCCGTTGCTGCTGCCTGTGAAAGGGCGTTGCATGAAAGGACGGTAATTACCCGTAGTGCATCAATACGGAGGGTTTTTAATGGTGCTGCCTCCTACCCTTAGACCCCGCGACCTTTAGCACAATGTGGGAGAGCTTTTATGTAGCACACTGTACATTCTGAGGGCTGCACCTTTTACAGACTCCATACTATGTTGTATAATCTAGAAAAGAGTTGCCCTTTATCAGAGTCATCTCCTATTGAGGTGGAAACTGTTGGCTGGCAAACACTATGGTGCACACCACTTTTAGAGATAGCAGTAAAACAGTAGACTGTTCACCGCTATAGTTAAGAGACTTCCAGAGGCTTGAACAATGTATTGTTCACTAATGTCACCTGCAACTCAACATGAATAGTAAAGCCGCATATTCCAGGTGCTTACCTTAATATGATGGTGATATATTACATACCTTTCGTCATCTCTTGGTGATAAATCGTTTGATAAAAGCCTCATATTGAATTGCTGTACTTCGCTCTACATTCAACGCAAGCATGTGCAACACATGATCACTGTAGAGCATTGTCATCTTTATTACGCTATAAAACTATTACACTCTATAACAAAAGATGCTATCACGTGAAGTTATAGTTATATGCATTTTTGAGCAGATTGGCGAGTGTAAATAACAAATAGAACAAGCTAATTGCTTCGGTCTGATTTAGGGTGATCCCATCTAATAACATCTAGTGGATGTGAATTTTCAATTATCTGGTTACCATCGTACATTTCAGCATATTAGAGGGGGTATAACCACTCAGATAAGCTGGGACACTGTTTGGTCATTGTATAGATCTTACCGAGACATAAGGTGATAAACTAATTCTATTGCAATTTTTGTGGTGTCAAGCCCGTATTTAGGGAGTGGTCAAGGGGGAGGGTCGGAGGATTTTCGCGCGAGCAGGTCAAAATTGTTTGGGTCCCCCCCAGATGGGGTCACAAATTTTTCGGTCCCCCCCCCTAGGCAGGTTGAAAATGAGCGCGGCCGACCCCTTTGAGCTATAGTAAGGCGCAGGCTTTTTTGCTAAAAAGGGGTGTAATTTTTTTGGTCCCCCCCTCAAGAGGGGTCCAAATTTATTTGTTCCCCCCCCCCCCCTTCAAGGGGTCCAATTTTTTTTGGTCCCGCCCCAAATCCACCAACCCCCCCCCCCCCCTGTTGTTAAAAAATGACCACTCCCTTATCTCAAAATGACCGGACTACTAATGTGGTTGTCTTTAAATTGCAGGCGTATCAACAAAAGGCACACGACAAGGCCTCCTGGAGGGAGCAAGCAGCCTGTCTACCCTCCTACCAACACCTACGACGGCAAGAACCATCGACGACCAGCGCCGCGCATACCCGGAAGTCAGGACAGCTTCCCACCTCCCCCTCCACCGGAAGTGGACCATGAGATGCTCATTAACAGTGAGATAGAGAACGAGTATGCCTACATCGCTGACATGCCGCCGCCGCCCCTCCCAGCGCCAGGCGCGTCCCAGAGTAACCTCTCAGATGACAGTAGTGAGGTGGCGGCGGCGGCGGCTGTGGGGCTCGGCATGAAGGAGCCGGCCCACCCACAGACTGTCTTCCATGATTTCTACCCAACGTCACCAACGCCGTACGAGCAATCGCCTTGCCCGTCACCCTTCCATAGCCATAGCCGACAGGCGTCCACGGGTGGGTCTGGTATGGGGATGGCCCCCAAGCTCACGGCACACGAGTGCGCCCTGGCGGCCATGCAGGATTGCGGCCATTATGGGCAGCACCTTTCTTCTCCAGGACCTGGTCAGAGGGTGAGGAGGGCTAGTGGCAGGAGCCGGCTTGGTAGTGATGGGGCAGGGGAACCACCAACGTATTTTGAATTGGAACCAGAGGAAGAAGTGTTCAGTTTTGTCATGCACATGCCCACAGGGCCTGCCGGCCTGGAGGGCCCTGGTACTGGACTCTCATACACCCCTGCTGCCCCACCTCCCACACCTCCTGTTGCTCCTCCAGGGTTCTTTAAGGTCTCCCCCAATCATAACGGACACATACATCACCACCAGCACCAGCTACCATACAACAATAATAACAACAATCCCAACACTACCACTGCCAACGGTCACCACCCCAGCCCGCACCATACCCACCTTCACCATAACCTCAATCATAATCCTAGCCAGCCACTTCAGCTGATCAACCCACGAATGGGGCCCAAGGTTGGGCCTAAAGTGGGGCCCAAAACGGCTCCAAAGCCCAAGCGGAACCACAGCCCTGCCAACAACCCATCCAATAGGTCAAGCATGCCACAGTTCACCAATGGAGATGAGAGTGACGGAGGCCACAACCAAAATACGTTGTGATTCTGCTTGGGATTATTTTTTACCATTCTCATAAAAGGAGAATTGCAACAGAAGTTTCAGAAGGGTTATAGTTTTAGTCCGTTTTACCGAGCCAAGGCGGATTTCAAACTGCATGTAGCTTATATTTATTTTCCCCCTTCACTACCGTTGGATATATTTTATTGAAACCAAAGAGATGTTGATCAATGTAGACTTGTTGAAAATTGACTACAAAGAGCATATTTTGTGATAAGGAACTAAAGTTTCTTTGTAGTCAACTCATATTAAGTTACAAATGATGCCTAAACCCAACGATATACTCAAGAGAATCGGAATTAGTTTTACCAAGAAAACAAGATTACCCTTTCTGTGGCATCAACTCGTTGAACCGAGAAGGCAATTTCAAATAGTGCCTAGGATGCATTACTTTGATGGAGAATGAACTATTTTTATGCCGTATCTACAATGTAGATTGGTCAGCATGATGTGTTTGGCAGTCTATTGCACTGGATGTCAACACGGATTAAGTTATATACGTGTGGGCATACCACTCATCCAAGGGACCATGTACACTATAGTCTCCACAATCATTCTGTATCCATACATAGGTCATTCATAAGTTAATGGATAAGTCAGTAGTGTAGAGACATTGCATATTTAGTCCGACTATGAGTAGGACCAAGGTTCAACAACAATTCATCAATCGAATCGATGCAAAATGCTATAGAATTGCCAAAGGATATGTGGGAATCGTACATAGAATACATGTACGAAAATATATATGTACAAACAAGTGATCTTATAAAGACACCGTCACCCTCTCTGGCAAGTTGAAGACAGTCATCGAGATGTGAAGTTAGTGCCCTCCTATACCAATCCGTATATGAAACCACTATGATATCTTATGTGTACATATTACGTTGTATCCCTGATGAGATATAGCCACCATAATCTCTTCCTGACTTTGTGATGATAAAGTACAACCATGTCTAGTGGTTTGACCCCTTGTATCACCACGGTGTCTTCTTAATGCTTTCAAACCTTCTACAATCTTACTATCCCAGGCAGACCCTATACTTACAGCCTGACGTTTGAATGTGTCCATCTGCTGCTGTCACTGGACAGTCGTGTTTCAAAGGAGTTTTGTATACTTCACTCTAGAGGGGATGCTAAATGGGGGTATTGTTTCAAAAGCGTTAGTCGGGGATGGTTATGGCTTACAAGATTGTTATGTATTCCCAGCATTGTTATATATACCACACTGTGAAAGTGCTTACTCGTTCAATAAAACAGTACTTACATGAATATATATAATGACTTATGATTTACTAGGTCTACTCGAACGACATGACTGCGAGACAAGTGAAAATAAAGTAATACTAGGAATTGCTAGACAGGTACAGATGTGCAGCCCTCTAGAGGATTTAACTCGATACAAAATACAATGGGGATAAAAGGGACAGCAACAACCGGTTAGGCAGGGGAAATGTAATATAAGAAAATATATAGATCTACTGGAGCTCTGTTATCACAGCATGTATGTTTTAGGTCGAGTTTTGAAATCAGGAAATTTAAAATAGGGGACTTAGTCATTTAAGGTTGGCCTACGCATTTTGAGTAGAAGGTGGGTAGATGGCAGGTTTAGTTGAATAACTAATGGAAATTGTCTAATAAATGTTGATGTATCTACATGCACATCTTAAAATATAAACTTACAAACGGCTAGAAACTGTATTTATAACATAAGAATGTATCGGATCCGTTATATGAACGGCTATGTCAGTGGAAATGGTTAGAACCGAGAAGAAATAGAAATGACAGGGTAGTGAACTTCAGTCGTGGATCTTGTCTACACATAACATTAGCTGAGTGAAAACTGTAGTCAGTCTGCAAGTTCAATATTCGCCTACATGCAGTATACTCATCTATAATGCTATCTCCCATTTCAATCCTAATTGAGTCTATATCTGCTAATATCTGATCAATAGATGTTCTTGTCCAACTGTCCTATGACCTAGAAAATCTTAGAGAGCATTAGCATTCCAGCTGACCATAGTTATGGCATTTTGGTAGGACTAACTTACCAGTAACCTGAGGTGCCATGACACAGACAACGTATTACTGGCCCCACTAGCCAGGTGGCGCCAGGCAATATACCAGCCCTTAGTCATTCTACAGCAGATAAGTCATCAGACGTCCTCTCTGTGGGATTCAAACCTCCAGCTGAGGCGTACACTCTCCCAACACAGTATCGGTCTAGAATCAAAGCTGTATAATTATCATACCTCATCCAGTGTTGGATAAAGATGGCAGTATATATACAAAGATGTTTTGGCTCTGACGGATGGCGCCATCTTTCCTAGTGTGATAGATGGAATGCCAATCCCTTAATATAGGTGGCACATGTGTGCTGTAGGTTTCTGTCGGTTGTTCACCCAGGTCTCAGTGAAAGAAATGCTTCTTCTATATATACTTTAATATAGCAGAAAACGCAATAAAGAACTACCAGGGCATTTACAACTTCTAAATAATCTCCCTTGACCTAAAAGATACACTTTCCTACAAAACATATTCAACCAAAATTAGCTACTGACCAGAGAAAGTTTGAACATTGGTCTGTAGCATAAAACCACCTGAATTCCGCCTGAATTTGCACTAAATGAATTTCATTTTCAGTGATCCCCAATCAAGCCTTTGATAAAGATGTAAGTTCACTGAGAATCCCTTTCATATTATTTGATTGAACCTGGTAGACATTCAGCAGCATGTGTATTAGCTTTTATAATATTGGCATCATATCCAACTTAATTATTGACCTTTCAGTGCTAATGCAGTATTCATTTCTGACCATAATCGTGACTCTCAGTTTTCTGTGGGATTTCCCTCACTGAGACCCCCAGTTTCATGTATGGAGCCACATGTTACAAAGTGTCCACACCCAATATCAAGCTCTTTGTATGAACTTAGTTTATTTCTTCAGACGAGAAATTTGCAACATCCATTATCAATTTTAGTCACTACATTAAAAAAGATATAATTATATGACCGAATCTCTCGGCCTGGAGATACATGGAACAAGATGTAGCCTCCAAATATGCCATAACAAAATGTAACTGATCATGATATTTCTTGTCTGGGTGGGCCTTGAAGTTGCCTGTATTGTGAAAACATCGATGTGGCAAAGAATTGTCCTACGAGTAAAACACAATTGATTTCAACAACACCAACATGTGTATTTCCTTGACCTGTGAGGACCCTGTGGACCCTTTGTGGCCTGTGGACAAAGCGTGACTCCACAACCTGTACAGTTGGTTTTTTATTTGAGATATTTTGTCTCTGGGTGGATGAAGAACAGAGGGGGGGGGCTCTTTTATTATATGCGAAATAAGATTTTGTTAGCAGGGAGTGGAGAAGACTCAATACAGTGATCACCAAAAGATAAAAAATAAATCTTAATTGTATAATTCTCATAGTACCCCTTAGCTTGTCAGTTTTTAGACAAGGTTGTATTAATTATAATTAACAATATTACGCTCATCACTATGTGATTCATTCGATAATCTAACAGTATCATGCATGACTTGAGATGATGCAGACCACAGCTGCATCAATCCTGTTGCTCTAGGTGCAGCCATTAGATAAAATTCAAGTAAAAATATTCTTTGCATGTGCCTGGCAAATAACGTGTACTATTCTACGTTGGTGTATCTAATTCAATTTGGCAATTTTGACTTTTAAGAGAGTTGGCTTCACTGAGACCTGTGGGGTGTTTCACAAGGGGCATATACAATCAATTGTAGAATAAGTGTTTCTATAGGAGGACTTGATTGTATATAACCAGTAAGACCGACATTTGGTTGTATCAATTGTATACTGCTTTTAAAAAGTGTTTCACAAAGGTCTACAACCAAAGTGTTAAGTCAGGGTCTTGGCCTACAATTGAGATACAACTAATGTATAAGTGTTTCACAATGCATATTAGCGTGGAGCTCATACCATGCCCGCTAATATTTTCCTTACATATTTTTTCACGTTTTTTTCATGCAATATATGTGTCATACTACACACAAGAATCCCTGCAAATATCTGTTTATTCAGGATGAAAATAAACTGGTTATACACATTTAAACAACACTTATGTTGATCCTATGTGGTCATTATACAAGGGGAGCGTATTTAAGATTAATGCTTTATGGTTATTAAGGTTGACTTACTTTTACCAAATGTTAGTCTTATGTTGGTGTTTCACAAGCCGCATTATTATCTTCAATTGTATCTAAGTATATGTCCATAGATACAATTGAAACTTGTGAAACACCAAGATAAAATTAATATTGGGTGATATTAAGTTGGTCTTAGAAAACATGTAAAATTAGTTGTATCTATTTTCTCCTTGTGAAACACCCCACTGGCCCTGTTAAGTGTGTTCGTATGTGGTGGGGTATGCACTGGTTTGAATATTCTGTAATATAATTATAAGATCCACATTAGCCCCTCATATAATAACATCCCCAGATTCAAAATAAGGTAGAACCTTACCGTTATAGATTTGAACAGACTGTCTGGTGGCCAAACACTAATCCTGGTCAATAAATCAACCTTGTGAGTACCATTCTTTACCATTGATTTAATACAATAGTGCTTGTCTTCCACTAAGAATCACTCCTAGTTAGCTATTAAACCTGGTACACAAGTCTATTCCAGGATATATTAGGTGTTTAATTTCATAGCAACACTTTTCTTGGGCTATACGTTAGTTTATCTAATTCAAACCATCTAGACAAATCGTGTATATACCTTATTTAGACATTGGCATGGACCATGGCCACACATTCATAAGTAAAGAACATAGCTAAGTTATCAGCATAAGTGCTAATTTCACAATTATTATTGAGTAGCCCTATTACATCATTGGCGTATACAAAACATTCGGGAAAACATTGCATGAGGCCCGTTATGAACCCCTGAGGAACCCCTCAAGTGAGTTGATAATAAGAGAACTAATAGTGCTGACAAAAACTACGAGGTGGCGACACAGAAGGGATACCATGAGGCATGGATCAGGATGGTAGCAGCACCACTGAGTCACATCTATAGTTAGGTCCTTATTCTGCACTGATGTAAAACTTAAGTGTCTTGTGGATAGACAGAACCTCAGTATTTGTTATAATTATACGCTATGAACTATAGATGGCACAAGGTCAATTGATTTTACCTTACAGGTGCTTTGTAAAAGGTACTTCTTAAATAACCTTGGGACAGTGAGTCTCTTCCCAATGTTCCTCCTCGTTGGAATACTCCTGTTATCTATATTATCTTCAATCTGAGCCAGTGAGAAAGCGAGTGCATATCCCTTCTTACATTCAACTTTTAGGAATTACTCGTAAAGTCACCCATATAAGCCGTGGCTTGCAGGCGAGTCAGACCAAGCTTTCTTTTGATACCAAACATGCTTATATAGGGTGCGCCTTATACGAGAGTTTTTGTAAGTATACTACAGAACCAAGTTATCAATTGCCAGATCTCTCCTGCGGCCTTTATAATCTGTTCACTAGGGGTGCGGCTTATGTGCGAGTTAAGCTATTATGAGAGGTATAATAGTCATTGAGTTGTTATATACCTGTACCTGCATAAGGCTTTTTTATAAGCGTAGATCTGCTTCTCATATATTAAAAAGTTATCCCTGTCAGGCTGTCATATCAATGTGTTGGACTGATTCTGTTCTTATTTAACTGGAAGAAATACAGTCAGCATATTCGTACAGGTCACCAATGGAATGTGGAGTCCGTACCATGACTCCTATTATTTGCAATTTACAAGAACGATGTTGCTAATCAACTGTACCATAGCCCTTATTATATTATGCTCTAAAGCAGGTGAGCTTTGTAAACATGTTTGTTACGCCAGTGGTAGCTAGAATGAGCAGTGTAGATGAACTTAGCAATACTTGATTATGGCCACCGTCTACTGGGGAACTCCGGCCGATTAATCTCATGCATTCCCTACATAATTTCGGCCAATTAGACCCAGCGGACGGTGGCTATTAACATTGCATTGCTGTAGACAGTGCTCCTGTGTTAGCAAAGTGAAAAACAAAATCCACGGATGAACATTGATGCTGGTATAATTGTGAAAAAGTGATAAAAAGTAGTTTTTTTGATGGATGGGGCCTTTTTCAAAAACGCTATTGACAGTTCGAACTGTCAATAGTGGAAAATATTTCTGTTATTGACAGTTCACACTGTCAACAGTGGAAATTATTCCTGTTATTGACAGTTCCTCATGCGAACTGTCAATAGTGGAAAATGTCTGTCTTATTGACAGTTCTCACTGACATTGGAGTCAAATAGTGTGTTTTTGTTGGCAAAATCGCTTTTTGACCCAAAATCGGTTTTTGACCTAAAATCGGTTTTCGACCCAAAATCAGTTTCAATCCAATATTGGGTTTGCAGCCAAAATCGGGTTTGCAGCCAAAATCGGTTTTGACCTCAAAATCGGTTTTGATCCCAAATCGGTTCTGCCCCCAAAATCGGGTTTGCCCCCAAAAACAGTTTTGCCCCAAAAATCGGTTTAGCCCCAACAATCGGTTTTGCCCCAGCAATCGACTTTTCCACCAAAATCGACTTTTCTGCCAAAATCGACTTTTCCACCAAAATAGACCTTTCCACCAAAATCGACTTTTACAACAAAACCGACTTTTCCACCAAAATCGACTTTTCCACCAAAATCGACTTTTCCACCAAAATCGATCTCAGGGTTATTATAGTTATGATAAGGAACTGTCAATAAGAGAGGAAATTCCCACTATTGACAGTTTGAACTGTCAATAAGAGAAAACTATCCCACTATTGACAGTCTGAAGTGTCCGAATAGATAAATCAAGGTGGGCCGGCTATTTACAGTGCAAACTGTCAAAAGAAGAAATCAATCTTCTTATTGACAGTTCGAACTGTCAATACCAGGATATAATTCCTTAATGGACAGTTCACACTGTCAATACCAGGATAAAATTCCCTTATTGACAGTTCACACTGGCAATAAGGGATCAATTTTCCCTCATTGACAGTTCCTTTTTAGAACTGTCAATAAGAGAATCTGTTTTCCCTTATTGACAGTTAGAACTGTCAATAAGCGAATTATATCCGGGTATTGACAGTTTGAACTGTCAATAAAGGAATTATATCCTGTTATTGACAGTTCAAACTTTCAATAGTCACGGGCTAGTTTTTTGAGGATTCCAATTCTTATGTCGATAAACTTATATTTTCATTACGTTTGGATTCATTCAGAACAACTTACTAATCCTATAAATGTTGTCCCCAACTGAAATAGACCTTAAAGGTATCAAAGGAATTACCCACCTTCAACTGACAGCAGTGAAAATGAAATTGATACTTTTTCCGTGAAATAATAGGGGCATAAGGCCCATTTTCCATCAGCCGATTTAGACGGGCTGTCGGCTGATTACCTGCCGATTGGCCAAAACACCACTGGTAAATACACTCTGTATAGTGAAGTTGTCTTGGGTCTACCTGCCGATTACCTAGCAATTGGACAATGTAGCGGCTGACGTCACATCAGTATCGGCTAATGGAAAAAAGCCCCTAAATGTCATTCGTCTAAAGTTCTGGGCACAAGCATGAGTTAACAGATCACTGTTAATGGGATACATCTGATGCTGGTATGACAGGTAGGCTCAGATGCGTCATTAAGGATGGCTTACCTGGCTGTAAGGTCAAATAGCCTTCCACCTGTGTACACTGATATTCCTAGGCTCCCTATACACCCAACCTCTGTCACTAGTGCCTAACCTAGTTAGTCATTTTTTGGCTCCCTATACGATCAACGTAGATTAGTTATTATTGTCAGGTTGGTCACTACTGACCAACCCACCTTAGTCTTTTCAGTTCCAGGGAGAGCCACTGAGTGGTCATCACAGGTGGCTCCAACTAGTGGTATACAAATACAACACACCAATGATGGACCTAGGTTAGCCACTACTGACTGACCCCTTGGTCATTTTTGAATATAACTTTGCCATTGTGACTAACACTCATATGACCAACCTAGGTTAGTCTGTACTGACTAACCCTTTCAACATATGGATTTTCAGTGTACTAGCCATTGGGACTAATGTAAAATGTGAGTCTTTGTCCATTAGAAGATAATTAAAGTCTGCCTCAAAAATTCCTTGAGGGTCACTGTATACCTGTTCTCATTTACTAATGGCTATCAGTACTCCCTCTGCCCACGGGACAGCTATATTAAGTTGAGGTAAATTAATGCCTCTTGTCCCCAAGCTGATAATTAAGACATACCCTGTGTTAATCACCTACGTGGCGTCTGTACTTTGATCCTGTTACCGTGGAAGGTTTGACGTGTAGAGCGTTGGTACACTAAGCTGTCTGATGTTCAGATAATAGGCAGGGGTATTGTGCCCCGTATCGTCCACAGGCTGCAACGTGTCCACATCACATTATGTCCACAGCCTTCCATCACAAATTGTCCACGAAATACAGTTTGTCCCAAGCCTTCAATCCCAAGTTGTCCACCTCTTTTCATCACAGAGTGTCCACAAAATGCAGTTTGTCCAAACTCAACATCACAGAATGTCCACAAAATACAATTTGTCCCCAGCCAACCATCACAAAGTGTCCACAAACGCTGTTTGTTCACAACCAACTAGTGCAAAGTGTCCACAAAATTCAATTTGTCCATAAAGAAGCATAACGATATATCCACACAAAACACTTAGTCCATAGCCAACTTTTACAGAGTGTCTATAATGCATACTCGCTCCACACAGAACCCTCACAAAATATCCACAGAGGACACAGAAAAATGTCCATAAAGTAGGCCACACAGAACTAGCACAAGGAAATCAGTTGAAATGACTGTGCTTATGCTTATCAAAGTAAACAAAGCGAAATGAATGCTTTTTCCATCCACATTTCACAACCAACAACACATAGAATATTTGCTACTATTGTGTTCCCTTTCAAATAAAATAGACCCAGAGGCTAGATGAGCATATGACTGTAAGATGAATAGGAGGAGGAAGAACAGTAAAAGGGCTCCTTACTATGGCATAACGTTATATACATTTTTCAATGTTATATTTTAATGTAAGATAACGTTTTCTGTTGGCTGGGTAAGGTATCCCAGTATATTCGTTATAAAGAGATTGTGTTTGTGGACACATTGCGATGGTCTTGTATGGACAAAGTGTGTTTTGTGGACACTGCGGCATAGAATGTTGTCGGCAAATTTTGGTTTGCAGACACTTAACTGTGGTAGGCTGTATTTGTTGACACTTTGTGATGTTAGGATGTGGACAAACTGTTATTTATAGACACTTTATGAAGTAAGACTGTGGAGATATTGTATTTTGTGGACACTTTGTGATGGCAGGCTGTGGACAAATTGTATTTTGACCAGTACCATGAGTGGCCATGGACCCAGTGATGATGAGCCATGGTCACTTAAACAACATCACTCTATTTGGTGCTCAAAGGTAATATTAGACTGGAGATCTTCTTTTAACTAGTTGTCAGGAAGTGTCAAATGCACCAGTGGGATTCATTAGGCATGGTACAATGGGGAAATGTCATAATACTCCAATTTTATTCCTGTATGAGATTGCAGGGATAATACACAAAAGAGCAGTAGTAATCGTAGATTGGTGGGCAGCAAGGAGTGGAGAGGTCGGGGACAGGAGCAATTCGGAAAGGCTACATAATTATACTTGATTGATTCAATTTATATGGGAGGTGCGGAGGGCAAACAAACCACTGGACTGTGATGCCTAGGTCTATGCATCATTAATCAGTCAATCATATCTTATATAAAGAACCAAGTGTGTTCTTAATGAGGCAAATGATTATCACATACATGCACATGGGGATACATTTCATGTATGTAGGCCTAGCGGCCCATGAATGCCAACGATCATGTACTCCCATTAATATGACAAAGATGCCAGGCATCATACTCGCGAATATTTGCGTTCATCGTCACCACATATGATGAGAGCTGATGAAAACCTCTTCTGCAATACACTGATCATCAGCACGTTTTACTTTCGTTACAGATCGTCAGATTTCATATTCATTTCTGAAAATATTCAATTGATTTACATTTTAAATTGACATTGGATGCGTTTTTGTAAAAGTGGGTTTCATCTGGGTTGGAAATGGGCAAACTTGGCAAAGGTGTCCCTGGGTCTCCCATGGGCTTAGCATGGTCAGCCAGGTGGGCTGAGCCCATGTACTGAACTTAATTTTTAATGGATTTCTTGCATTGCAGATACTTTAATTTATCCTCACTTGTCCCTTTTTTCTGGAAAATGCAAGATCAAATTATTTTCTTATGCTATGTTGTCTATCTAGGTTTCACCTGGGCTAGAGCTGGGCTAAGTGGGCTGAGGTATGCATGGGTTATCCATGGGCCTGGTGTGGGCTGCCAGGTGGGCCCCATGTGGGCCAGCCCACCAACTTCACTTTCTGGCCTAATTCTACCGACACAACTTTCATGATCACTTTTCAAAGACCTTTCCCCAAAAGAGTGGGGCTCACCTGGGCTAGCCCTGGGCTAAGTGGCCAAGTATTGTTCCTGAGCTTACCACTAGATGTCATCATTGAGAGTACATGGGATTTGATATCCTATAGCCATTTTCTTGTCTTTATTACAATGAGCCATAAATTCACAATACCTTTAAAACCATTGAAATGAAACATTTTTCATAGTACGTTCATGTTATATGAAATTGTCTACACAAGTTTGCATTTGAATAGAGAAACAAGGAGCATTCTGATACTGACCCTCAGGTATCGCTATCAGACTTACAGGAACTCTGACTGTGTCACCCAATGTGCTTCTCATCCTTAAATAAAGGGAAGAAATGACATTAAGTGCAGATAAATTAATTGACCCACTGGAATACTTGTTGGTAACTACTCTTAACATATTATGGTCATCAACTACATAACAACTAAGCTTATAGCTAAAAAGAAAGTTGTGTCTATCCCCCCAGCCCCCACCCCCCAATTGTGTGCTACCCAACTAAAGGAGCCCACCTGGGCCCCACTTAGATCTGAACAGGGCCAGCCCACTTCAAACCTGGGCAAGCCCTTCTGGGCCCCACCTGATAGTTCCGGTCAAAGCGAAGCGGGCCCAAGATGGGCAGCCCATATGGGCCCCATATGGCAGCCCATCTGGGGCCTACCTATGGCCCACTAGGGTGTCTTGGCTGGGCTATTGCCGGAATTTGAATTACAGTAATCTAAGATGGATACATTGGAATGCAAAGGGGTTGATCTAGTAAGATGCAATAATATGGGCTGTTACTGCACAAATATGCTTATAGGAGATATACATTGCCATAGGTTTGGTATTTTAGATGCTGAATGGTAGCAGGCTCGGGAAATCTTTACATTTATTACCATAATCTGGTTTGCAATTGATAGAGTGTATTACTGTAATTCATGGGTAGATATCGCTATAATTCTAAGTTATTTCTACCTGGTTCCCTGGGTTTAAAATGGCAAATACACTTTTTACATCAATGGAACTTGTTTCCTTGATCAATGTTATGTCTTCTCTCCTCTTGGTATGAACCACTCAGAAGCAGGGAGCAAAACACCAATCACATGGTCATGCATCAACCAATTTGCAGGTAGGTCATGGCATGACTGCGGGTCCTAGCTGGCACCTCTAGCAACCTTGGTCAGTCTTGACCTTTGTCCGACCAGCCATCAACTCACATGTTCTGAGCCACAGTTATCCTTTGAAATAAGAATAATCCTCCAGGAGCCTATCCACGAACATCAACTGACTTCTAGACACTTCATTTAATGTACTATAGGTGACGATTTGCATTTGCTCTATTATCTTAAATAATACCTTTTTTAAATAGATCTTTATTAAGGAAATAACAGCATAGTAAGTCCACAGCTGATTACCGAACCACTCCGCCGTGCGAACCTTCTTTAATGCCTGTCTGAGTATTATTCCCTATATAAGAAAAATTGTGTAATGGCGACAATCAATATGTAATGACATCTAATACTATATATTATATAGTTGATTGTGGTTTTCATCAGGGGTGGGGGTGGGGGAGGGGGCACAAATGGGGGAGGGGTTGTGTCTTCATAATATCGAGAGACCATCATCATCATCATCATCATTATTTCATGTAAACCGTTTTATAACACGTCTGTGACAACATAGGCGAGTAAGTATCAAAAGTTCATTCTAGAATATAAAAATATTTAGTGTAGAAAATAGTGTAACAATATTCGCTGAAAAGAAAAGAGGGTAGGGCGGTAGACAACTAAATTATATAAATTCCTTATCAAGAGATGAGTATATACCATTTGCTCATTCTATGTGTTGATAGAGCATGGCATATACGTGAAAAGAATCTCCTTGGAGCTGTGGAGCATGGTAATCCCTTCAATCTCTCTACTCTCTCTCCCTCAGGTTGCTGATTATGGGATTCAAACCTCCATCTACAGCAACAGAATTGTACATGTACAGCAAGATTTGAAGTCTGCAACTCTCTCTGGGGGAGTATTACCAATTTGCTATAGGAACAATATCGGGTATTTGCTCCTTGTATCCTATAACAATACATTTGGTTTTGTCTCTATTTATAGTTAATAAATTATCTGCACACCAAGCCTCTATATATTTTAACCCTGTCTTCTAGGGCTGTGGTTGTAGACGAGGGGGGACTCTCCGCCACTACACTCGAATCTGACACGGTAAGCCTCTGTTTGTGCCTTATATCCTGGGACCCTAGGTGTCACCTGTCTCCTGACCTCATTTACTGCCCTCTCATTGGTCAACATTTGGTATACAAATATGACTTTGTTTCCAGTTTAATTATTTATGAAATTCATTCTATAATATCAACCTTATTTTGTAAACAAACGAAAGTCAGCTGACACTTTTTAGAAGAAAGTGTCTCAGTCTCAAGACTGAAAACTGGACATTGTGTATTTGTGTACACAGGTCACAGGGTCAAGGCCACTGTGGTGTCATGAGGTGGTCAGTTTGGTCAAGTGGAGATTAGATCCAGAGTGTTTCGGTCTATTCAAGACCTCATCAGGTGGACATTCAGGAGTAGTATGTATGTCTCTAGTTTATAAATTAATTATTAATTTATTGAAACAAATTCAATATTTTTTGAATTTTTTCTAGAGTTTATATTTGTGTATAGTCCCTGTATGGACTATATTGTTAGTGACAAATAGGGGATGGCAGCACATGTCCTGTGCTTTAATCCATATAAATGGATAGGCTTGGTGTGTCAGGTAAATTCCCCACGCTGAAACCTGCGTTCATGGAAAAATATTACCTGTGTTCCCCATGCTGAAACCTGCGTTCATGGAAAAATATTACCTGTGTAAATACCGGTACACTAGTTGCACTGGGAAAACACCAAAAAGGAAATATTTATTCCTGCAGTGTATACAAACAGTCAGGGATAAAAATCAATCACTGTCTTCTAGGGCTTGCAAATCGTTAGAGGGGATGACTGCATCATCAGCATAGAGAAAGGTTTGACAATTTCTAGTACATGTAGGTAATGAAGTAATAATTACAATGTAGATAGGATAGGGCCTAATATAGACCCTTGTGGGACACCATATTTAACTGCTTTAACATGGCCACGACCCCTTGTCAAATATCGCCAAGATCTTATATGTGGCCAGAACCCATTAGGGGGTAGACGGCGGGGGGGGGGGGGGTGCCACTGCCAAAACCCCCGTGGACAAGCCCCGTGAATAAGCCCGTGAACAAGAGCCAGTACCCCTGGTGGGAGGGGGGGGGAACATAGCTCAAAGGCACATTTCTGGGTGCAACCAACATTTTAGGCTACGCCCCCTCCTATTTCAAATGTTGGATCTACTAATGATTATGTGAACATTATTGGTCCTTGTATGAGTTCTGAGTTAAAACAGGAAGGTGAACCTAAGACTTTGGACATTCCCCAGGGCTTGGTAAGGGACTGCATCTAGAGTTAAAGATTAGAACTGAGATTCTGGGCTCTCCCCAGGGTCATTTGGGGAAATTTAAAAGGTAGAGAAACATTACGTTATATATCCTGGCGGTAACCACAGGAAGTCAGAGCTGCCTCCACAAACACATTAAACAGCCATGACACGAAACTACTGGGAGTTCCCTGCACGGTATGACAGCACACTACAATGCTATTGCCATATACAGATTGGTTTCTTTCTATTGATTTAAACTATGAGGAAGTTTAGTAATAGGATAAGTTACATCCAAACCATCAGAATCCTCAAATTTCACCAAACTCCTCGGACAACCCACCCAATTTTGAAGATTTGTCTGTATTTCTATAAGCAACCCTATCATTTCTAATTTTGAGAAATTAGTCCTGTAGAATGTTGATCTGATTTATGAAATCATGATTTATCATGTATGGCTGATAGACATAGATTAAAAATATATGGACTAGTGTATGGGTGCCCTGGACAGATTTTGGGTTGCTATGAAAAATACAGAAAGCATCCAGTGCATCTAAAACACAACAGAGACTCTGGGCTTTCTCCAAGAGGTATTTTAGGAATAGAGACAGAGAAAACCAACTAATAGATTGCGGTGAAAGCACAGGGCAGATTCTTAGAAACCACAAAAACATAAGGGACTAAACCAAAGACAGCACCATTTTGATACGCCTGACTCAGGGAGACCTGTGCTTATTCACCACCTTGTCTGTAATAAAAAACCTGTAGCTGTTTGAGTTCCCAATAAATGAGGAAACTAGTTTAATGCGACCATGCCTGGGAAATTATACAAACACAGTCCCTCTCCATTTTTATTGAACCTTTGAGCATTCATTTCCAATGCAGTGCTGGCGAATAACCTATTAGTGCTGCATTGGTGCATCATGCTGACTGGGTATGAATGCATCAGCTTGGTATTGTTGGCATTATACATGAATGCGGCATTAATGCATCATGAGGCCAAAAAAAAAGGTTTGTTTCAGGTAACCCGACCGACCCTGTCAAAACAGGGCCTACCCTACGTTTTTTATGCAATTTTGAAGAAATTCTCATATTTTTAGGCTTTTTTGGTCAATTTCAGGGTCTTCCGACCGGCCGGCTAGTACTTTCATGTTAAAAAAAAAAGTTGAAAAAAAAAAGAAATCCGACCTACCGACCCTACATTTTCTGCCCATGTTACCTGAAACAAACCTTTTTTTTCTTTGGCCTGATGACAAAAATGCAGAGTGCATTAAATCATTTTCGTTTTAAATATCTTTATTGCACTTTATTCATACAATATACATTTTCCATGAGATTCAGGTTGACTACACACACAGAAAAGTGAGAGTCATTGTCGCTAAAACTACCCTCACCTGAGGGGCAGTTTTAGGCTCAGTCTCATGAGTTTGTAACAGTTCAAACGTCTTTGACCGGTGGCGTCTTTGACCGGTGGTGTCTTTGACCGGTGGCGTCTTTGACCGGGTATGTGATTAAAATGAAGAAAAGGGTAGTGTATAGTAAAGCAATGGGTAAATTTATTGTATAAAATGTTATAACACATCATTTCGAGGCATTATTTAAAATTGATATATTTCATATATTTATGTTACTGGCTCAGTCTCATGAGTTTGTAACAGTGGAAATGTCTTTGACCGGCGTCGTCTTTGACCGGTGACGTCTTTGACCGGCTGAAGAAAAAAAGCCCAAAAGGAACCCTTAATATGTGCATTAAAATATTTTTTTTAATTGGGTAAAACAACCATAGACTGTTTATTACATGAAGAAGTTGAAGCTTAAATTTCTTTACTATATACTACTTTTTTCTTCATTTTAATCACATACCCGGTCAAAGACGCCACCGGTCAAAGACGCCACCTGTCAAAGACGCCACCGGTCAAAGACGTTTGAACTGTTACAAACTCATGAGACTGAGCCTTTAGTGACAATGTATACATGGGCAATGATTTATGTCACGATACACAGAAAAAATGACTATCTGTCTGATTCACCTTGTTATAATATAGTGGTATATAATTAATGTTATTGTGAGTATCGGTGCGTAAGGAAGTGATAAAAGTTTTTATGCAACATGAGGCAAGTGCTACTTGGTGTGTATCTTAGTGTGGTTATCTATAATTTTTTAAAGGATATACCAAATGTCATGGATCATCCAGATTTGAGCTGCCAGAGGTCTTTTGCAGAATAATTTTAAAGAATATGGCTCACTAGAGTGATGGGAAGTGAGTAGTCGTTGGATTTTGTGGGCTTCGTACTGCATGGTGGGCATGAGATAGGGCCTAGGTAATGTACTGTAATCCTTAATGTTATATTTTGATATGAACTTTGTGGTTTTAGCTTCTTTTTTTTTGAATTTGTAGACGTATATTTATTGCAACAAATTGATTTTCAAAATACAACATATTCAAAAATTCTTATAGCATAATCATAATAGATCACAATGTTAATGGAACATATACTGCCTATGTCAGTCGCCTAGCATAGGGTCTCTTTGGCGGTGTAAAGACAATAAGTGTTCGTAGCACCACTTATGGGTGCACTATGAGACTATGAGCTATGGTATCTGAAACCAGCATACCAGTAGGAGAGAATAAATGGGTTTGTGGCGTAACACATTGACATAATGCACGTGGGTGAGTGATGAAAATGGTCCATATTTGTGTGACGTAATCTATACACGGCCCCTTATACTTTAAAAATACTATCTTTTATCTGGTATTCTGTCTGATACTAAAAGAAGCTCTGCTTTGTAAAGTTCAAAACATTATTGACAGTTTGAATGCATGTATGAATGCAGTACTGGCAAGTAACTCACCAGAGTTGTATTCAAGTATAATTGCAGCTTTGGACGGCTACATAAACATTTCTACTCAGTTTCACACAGCTCTGGGTCATAATATCCAGCTGACCTTGACTTCAGGTAATTGGTTAAGTTCATGTGTATTTGTTGACTTCATGGTGATTCACACTTTGTATTTAAAGTGCAGTAAAGATAGTGTGATGGTACTTCCAAAGTATGATATATTATTGTAATAGCCTTTACATGGCCTGGTGTAACCTTCTAATGACCTTGATCCTCATTAGATCTATTTTTTCCTGCCCCACCTGCTGTCAACGTGCAGATAAATGATTAAATACAGGTATGGATTGCATCTTATGTGCACATAGATCCAGACATACTGTTTTATCAGTGAATTATTATTTTTTCATCCATTGTTGCAGTGAAATCACAAAATATGTGTGACCTTGACCTTGGGCAATAATTCTAATCAATGCATGAGTTGAAGCTGATGTCAATTGGTGTTATCATAATAGTGAATATGTTGATTAGAAGCAAAAATATGGCCATTTACCATTGACAGGGAGTACAAAGGTGGCTTTAAGGCACTTCCCCAAGGAGGATTCCTGTAAACTTTTTTTTCCTGAAATGTGCTTGTATCAAAGAGTCGAAAGCCATTAGAAAATCCCACAAAGCAATTTTGTTGACCCTGAAGTATTCATTCACTGGACTAATACGTTCAGTATAGATTTTAATACAACTGCAGTAATACCCAGAATCTTCCGGTGACACACAGCATGGTTTTGGTCTGAATGGTAACTGAACAAAATGTGATTTTTCTATACAAAAATAGATTGACAACATTAGACAAGATTACAGATACAAGCAAAACATAATTACCATCAGTTATGTCACTTACCTCAAGGTTCTACCTTCTTTAGTTCTGTAGAAAACCATGTTTATCTGCTCCCCGTACTTACCCAGCAAACTGTCGTGAGCTAGGGTCAATCTGCGTGAGCCTGGGTTAGCCTATTTTGCGTTAAGCACTAGGTGTGTGAATGAGTCGGCTCTGCGTGAGCTTCCCCTCTGCGTGAGCTTCCTCAAAGCTCACCCAAGCTCACACCTACTGACTCAAATGTAACCCACAGTTTGAGTTGGTTTGAGTGAAGATGAGTCAGGCTCGAGTCAGATTAATCCTATTCCCAACACAAGGTGTGAGGATGCGTGAGCTATGCGCTAGCTGCCACAGATCTCACTCATCCTCACTTATATGTAGGCACTGAGAGACCATGTGATTTGTAGCCCCTGTACATTGAATGCATACTGTACAGAGAGGCTAGATAGAGTTGATGTTGATTTCAATACTTTTATCACATGTATCAACCTGCTTTTTTCGGTGGGTTAACATATGTATCTAGGGAATATAGTGATTGACATCAATCTGATTTTATACACATATTTACCTCAGAAGAGAATATTTATTTTGCCTATGGGATATAGCACTGCAGAGGGGTTATCTAGATTTTACTAATTAATGAGACAATCCTCAGCTTTGGTTTCACAAGAATATAAAACTATGATGTTCAGTGACCAATGTGGTAACACAAAATTATAGGAAACAGATAGTAATTCTACACAAAACAGTAATATACCTCAATGCAGTTACATTCCATTCACCTACTGCATAAGGAGAGGTGACATCATATCTTGCCCAAGCCAGCTCAACCCCACGCAAGTTCACACCAGATGTATCACCTGAGGTTGGCCCCTCTCTGATTGGTCACTCTTCCTAGCTCTTCACCCAGCTCAACCTCATGCAAGCTGACACTATGCATATCACTCTTCTGATTGGTCAATCCTCCAAGTTTCAAATCCCTTTGTTCATGGTAGAAGTGTCAGTTACCATAAGGAGACACAGGAGGACGGATGTTAGGTAGGTATAGCTTGCTGCTAGTATATGTATATTGAGTTTATAGTGATAAGTGAAGGTTTATACATAGTCTATACACATGCAAATTACTTTGGTTTGCCATTAGCATACCTGAATTACCCATCTTCTCTTTTTCAGAATGGTAATAGAGGGAAGGATACACCATGACATAGAGACTTGACCAGGCACAAGACAAGACACTGGCTAACACATGTCTCACACCAAGATGCTTCAAGAAGACTACATTAGCATTAATGTGAATAAAGATATATCTGTCCCAGTATGAAATGATGTAGGTCCTGTCGTAGGAATACTATGTGTGGGGTGCCAGCTTGAGCTAGCCATTTTACAAGCAAGTGTCAGGTTGAGTCAGTCTGAGCCTGACACCATCTTCCTACCATGTGTCAGGTTGAGTCAGCCTGAGCCTGACACCATCTTCCTAACATGTGTCAGGTTGAGTCAGCCTGAGCCTGACACCATGCTGACACCATGTACACGTTCTGAACACTCGGTGTCATAAGGTAGCTCAGGCTGAAGCAAACTGACGCCAATTTGCTGGGAAAGGCTGGACGAGCAGATGCTGCTCTATCGCTCAATGGATAGTGGAAAAGCTGTAGACAAAGGTTAGGCTCAGTCATAAAAAGCCATGTATTTGTACTGTAGAGTAGACAATTGATATTTCAGATATTGATACCTATATTCTTACGCATGTACATTCTTAATATGTTCTGAACCATTCCATCTCATCTCATCTCATTCTATACTGTAGAGTTATCTTATCTGTGCAGTATTAGTTGTTAGAAATCCTGTATGGGTATCGAAACATGCTGATTTTCCTTCAGAAATCACAATTTATTGTACATTCTTATAGTTTGTGCTAATGTGGAATAAATCTGGGCTCAAGCTGTGCACTTTGGAACTGGGCTGACCCATCTGGGCTCCCACCTATAGTCCTGGACAAAAAGGACCCTAACCCAGATATGGGCAAATCAACACGTACAACACATATGGGCCCCTCTAAGCAATGCTGACTGGGTAGCTGCATATTCAAGCCATCGTGAATAGGTTGTTGAAAAACGTGACACAGAGTCAATCAATCAGTGTGATCTGCTGAATACGTTTTACGACATGTAAGACAGCAACACATTATCTTCTCAGAACGTAAAGCCATGTAAGATTATCCATGACAACCTAATACCATCCCCTATTTGTTTCGGGTCCACACTTATTTGCATATTTGAATAAACAGTCTTTCAGATCACTACCCACTCACTCATTTGCTGGTGCTGGATGTACATGCTTTCTGTGTAAGTCAATACCTGACCTTGAATTATGCATCCCCTAGTAAAAACATCGTTATAACATAATGACTATTGTCATATCGGCCCTGATATAAGACAATATTTAATTTTTGGAATTGAGGGAAAGCATTTATCCCTGGAGCATTGGTTATTGGCAACATTTCTTTAGGGGCTGTACTATAGCCTGTACTGGTCCGTAGTGTATATCGCCATGGCAACTCAGTTGTTATGCCAATTAGGGTAGATTCACCCAAAGACGGACACACACCTTAGGTCGGACACTTTTAGCATTGAAAAACGTAGTATATCCTTGAATATATACCAAATATGTGACAACCACAGTGAAATTGAAGTGTTCTTCTTGCCAACAAAGCAAAATGTATACCTAAAAACATGTATTATCTATGTCTGATAACATCCTAAACTTGGCCTGTTTCATGCTCTGGAGGCTGATGCAGATTATGTAATAGTATAGTGTGCCTTAATTATGTCGGACAGGGTGGCTAAGTGCTAAGTCATGCTGTCCTAACTATACCCAGGCAATATGCCAGGACCTAGACAATAAGGTATATGTATTTCAAAGTAGATTATAGCGGAAAAGTATCGCATAATTCCCAAAATAACATATGTAGAAAGCTTTCAAAGATGTGATATAATTGCACCATGAGCCGAACAGCACTATGCACTGTTTCTTTATATTTGCCCTAGTTATAGGGCTAGCAAATCTATTACTATTCCAGTAAATATTAACGAGTGCATGTAGCTCAAAGCACATTCTCAAATTAGATTGGCTCCGATTTATCAATCTATTTTAGAATAAAGGGCATTTGTATGGATTTTCTAAATTGAGCAGGTTGAAAGGGGTTAAAAACATGACATTGTTTCAGATGTAGATATGTTTAATACCTTTGATTATATCCATGCCCTGAATAGATTATGGTATTCCTACCATACTAGTAAGGCAAATCAGTCAATATTACTAAGGAAAACAGAATAAATCCAAAGTGTCCTACATCAGGTGAAATTGAGACATTAAATTCCTAACTTTGATAAGGAATATTTCCTACAAATATAATAGATAATGCACTAATTAGTGGCTGGCTATAATGTTTTAATACCCTCCTCTCAATATGTATTCTATTATAGCTTTGTGTGGAATATTAAAAGAGGGGTAGCTCTTAGAAAACAGGTTACATTTGCACTGCCAACGAGCGTCCGAAAGTGGTGAATCTACCCTATACTTGACATATGGCAATCTATGCATCAGAAATACGCAATACACGACAATCTCTTGTTGGCCCTCCGTAGCTGATATTGGCACCCTCTTAGCTGATATATCCCATCAATATCGGCTAAGAAACTAATGAACTACATTTCTTTCCCCTCTGCCGTGTTGGGTTGCAACATGTGACCTATAGCGTGATGCAAGGGCATGGTAGAGGTCTGAGGTACGCAGAGATTACTCCGCTGTAGAATGACCCGTTATAGACACCAGGTTGTGGCACTGATAGGTTAATTAAAGTAATGCCTATCATAATGCATGAATCATAAGCAGAGAAGCGCCCAGTTTACAACAAAAATGGCAGTATTTATTAGTAAAATCTTTGCACTTGAAATTCATCTATTTATAAACTTCTTTATCACTCTCACTCACCCTGCAGCAGTCTGAGCAGCCAGCACAAGCTTACTGCCCTGAGTAATGACATCTGACGAGTCCAACCTGTACGGGATGCTTGGTTAACAGGCTGCAACAAATTAACCCTGCTGCTTTTACTCTCTATATCGTTTCAACACAGAACCTCTGAGTAATGGAACTTTCATAAAATCAACCGACCTTATCTCAATCCTAATGGAATCTCCAGACTGTACATGGACTAGTGCCTCAGTCGAATGTGATGGTTATAAATTCATATGTGTTGTAACAACATGTTTGACATAGAAGTCAGTATTGTTACAGTGAATCATATCGTCTTCCTGTACCCACCCAGGGAGTCAAATGCCCATATGGGGGTCAGGGGAGCTGGTCTGCTGTAAAAGGTTGGAGTGTTTTGTGTAGACCCAGCTGATGCTACCTGGATAACTCTTCGACTGAAATGTAGAACTTTATTATATGAGCAAGGTAATACCAAAAATCCCACATCTGCATCACTATGCTATAATACTATACCAATGCACTGTAAAGTGCTTAGCTTTTTTACCAGGTTTTTTGCTTTTAAAGGATCGGTGTAATCACTGATTGATTGGAACCCAGTAATCGTATTGACACCTGCTTTTACTATCAGATGTTGAGATGTTAATTTGGGGATTATGATGATAGTGATTTTTTAAAAGGATTTTCTCGTGCCACTTTGGCTTTGGTGGAAATTAACCCTGAGCACAACCATAAACACCTACCTCCTTCCAATCCACCCACTCTCCCACCAAGTATCAGCTATTCACCCCACACACCTACTCACTGGATGAAGGGGCGTGGATGCCAGGCTCCCTGTCAATCAGACAGGGTTATCCTGCTGGATTTAATCAGTGGGGTCAGTCCAGTCCAGGTCAAGTTAAAA
Source organism: Harmothoe impar (assembly GCA_947462335.1). Lineage (NCBI taxonomy): Eukaryota > Metazoa > Annelida > Polychaeta > Phyllodocida > Polynoidae > Harmothoe > Harmothoe impar. Next base: position 60,577,575 of record OX381715.1, read on the forward strand.
TCAATCAGTCGGGATCACTGAGGGTGTGCTTTATAGGGCATAGTTGACTAGGAGATTATGGTGCCTTAGTCTACTGTTCATTCTTTCCGAAAACCTTGATTCCAGGTCCTCCTATGTATCATCTATCAAGGTTTTCTTTCTTCGGTCTGTCCATCAAAAATGCTTTTCAAATCCCAAATAACAGAGGAAGAATGCAGATATAAGCATTAATATCTATATTGCACCAGAATACATCAGATTATTTTACTCCAAAAATAATGTTATAGCCCCAATGATATTATGTGCCAATCAGAAGCATTTTCATACACGAAATACTGAGGTCCATTGATAAGTTTCTTCCCCTTAAATGCAGAGCCATTATGTTTTGATTTGCCGGCGCATGCCCTACACCCTTCTGCCAGGTGGACATTACCTTGCACACCTTCTAGAGAGTACACTATTTGTTAGATTGAAATAAAAATGACCAATGCTGGAAGTAGAGAGGACAGACAGGGAAGCCAGGGACCACATTCACGGCCCTGTATCTGTAATAGTGCTAAACAGCCTGAATGGATTCATTGATTTTTCAAACAAGACATGTTACAATAAGACATGGCATATCAGGGGGAAAGAGGATAAGTGGGTCTTTATGTGTAATGTGAGTTTGTAGTTTTTCAGACTATAGATAATGAGATTTTAATTGGTACATTTGATGCAACTGCTGTGTTGGCAAGTGAATAGGAACCATATTTCCAGGGCAGTTACTGGTGCTAGCTATACAGAAAGCGCAGAAAAGGCTCAATCTTGCTCAATGATATTTAGGATATATGGTTTAAATGGACTCTAATAATACTGCATGGAATGGGTAGATGTTATGTTTTATATAGTGTGACAATGATAACTACTTGAGTTATGCATAACAGATATCCATCACTTTTGAAGGTAATTTCTATACCCATGCCCACCTGGGCCCAACAGGGCCCCTGCCATTAATTAGTATAGAGGTTCCCAAATAAGAATGTTTTCGTTTCAGGTAGAAATGTGTGGGCTATTTCGAGCTATAATCATTTTCCTGAAAATGGTTGATTACCCTAAAAATGCCGCCTCCAGTAGATTTATCATAATAATCAAGCACCAGACATGATATGTGAATAGTTCACCCAGGAGAAAAGACTTAAACTAATCAAATGCAAAAAACAAAATGATGATATCTTTAATAGTTAATGCTAGAGAGCCCCTCAAAGTTGGGAAAGTTCTGGCAGTCCCTCGAGTATATAGCCAGGGAAGAGCCTGGGACCAATCCAAGGAGTAACACAGTGGTAAAGTCTAACAGGTGCATGCTGCCAACTTTTCTTTTTTCAGAAAATCATAGAAAATAATTATGTGGACAGCAGATCAATAATAGTTACATTTCTGGGTTTCCACTTTTCAAAAGATTAAAAAAAATTGCGTTGTCCTACCTACTGGAAGTGAAACCTCTCTTGCCATTCACTAAAATATAATAGATATCCTGAGTTTTCTCCCCCCATGATAGTACTACTATTTGTCATCTTAGTTATCATCATATATATTTTTAATGCAATATGGAAAATGTGCATCGGTCTAGGTAACTGATCTCATTATGTTGTAGATCATTCCCATGTTGGGGATGTGATAAACGAAGTCCATTTTTGTCAAGGCAACTGCATAGAAGGTTCTCCCGTACCTCAAAATACAGCCGATATAGTGTAAACGTTGATAAATTTAATGAGTATCTAGAACATTTCTGGTTGCTATCGTTACCTAAATTAGCGTTTTGTTGTCATACAGATGGGCTAGCATGAAAACATTCATTGCAACAGCTTTCAGGAAATCGTAACATGAATCCTAAGTGAGGACAATAAATTCATTTTTGGTACACTTATCATCTTGGAGATATCTTACGTTGTTTAAATAGTTCGGAGGCTGTAAGCCCGGTAAACATAACGTTATATAAAGTTTTAAAACGTTATTTTGACGTAAAATAACGTGGCTTTTTGTTAGCTGGAAGGAGTTATGGAGTACTATTTAGGCACTATTATGCGCATATATGCCGATATTCCACATGATTGCCTATAGTGGTGAAGTGAGCATTTAAAACCTGGTTGGAGTTCATTGATTTGACATCACTTTTTAAGGGTGAAATGACTATGAAGATGTGGCAGTAAGGCCACACTGATAGTTGTATTAAGGGTACACTGATATTCCTAGGCTCCCTATACGAAAAATCTCTCAGTCATGGTTGGTTATTTTTTTGCTCCCTATATGACCAACCTAGGTAAGTTATTATTGTCAGGTTGGTCAGTACTGACCAACCCACCTTAGTCTTTTAATTTCTAGAGGGAGCCACTGAGTGGTCATCATAGTATCTTACAGGTGGCACCAACTAGTGGTATACAAATACAACATACCAATGATGAACCTAGGTTAGCCACTACTGACTGACCCCTCAGTCAATTTTCAATATAACTTTGCCATTGTGACTAACATGCATTTATGATGATCGAACCTAGGATAGTCTGTACTGACTAACCCTTTCAACCTAGGGATTTACAGCGTAGAATGCAAACAGGCCTGTAGTGAACATCTATTGTTAGAAGATGCCGGACCAACTGCCGTACACGGAGGGTGCAGAGATTGTCATTCCTGATAGGAAATAACCTATGAATGCAATTTTCCATTTTGCCTTATGGAGCAAAAAGTGTTCACTTGTACAATAGGTGGCATAGCCTCAGGTCCTGTGGAAGGGAGCACAGGTGTATGAGGTAGCTGAAACGAGTTTCTCACTGGCAAAGGGATGTTGAAAGGTCTTCCTAAAACCTGACAACAGGGGATGCTTTAAAAAGCATTTGAAAAGGACGTACTTGGCCATCATCATTTCCGAATCCACACTCATTCCTACAAGAGTGGAATGGAAATCTGGGGCCAATCACAATGCTCCTGTCCTTATGGCCTGCCACATATCTGACAGGTTATTGCTTGGTTCTGACGGTAGACACACTTCAAGTAAGGCGTGAGAGATAGTGACTTTAGAAATTAATGAGGTCAACTCAGTGTACCAAAAGGAGAATGCAATAATACATGCCCATATCCAGTGGGATTGTGGGTCAATATGTTGCCGAGATTGCTAGCCCATTTACACATGATTGTAGGTGTATAATTAGTCTATTCATTATGTCCTCATAACGTCCAAACCTAGCATAAGGAGCACCCTCTCTTCCTAGCTAGATATTTGGGTTACATTGAATGTGCAAAGACTACTGGCCTAAACAACAGTATATGATCGGGAGCACAGAGTGTGAAACCAGTTGCTCGTAGTAACACTTCTCAGTTGTATTTATATTTAACCCACGGTGGGCGGCTAAGTCAAAGGATTCGCACCTATTGCATACCCGAGGGTTAAGTCAGATAGACAACACCTGGCCAGGCTTCCCCCACATACCCACTGCCCACTGGTCAGCGACTCGGTGTATAACACCTCGTCTCCACCTTGTGGGGCAGTGGGTATATGGAAGAACCATGTCCAGGTGTAGTCTATCTAACACATATGTGACATGCACCTGAAATAGCGACCTCGATGCACCTCCACTAAGGTCTCTTTTTGCAGGTCGTGCCACATATGTTGGGAGAGGAAGGTCCATGAAATCGTAACGGATTGAAAAAAAAACTGCACATAAATAAAAGATAGATAAGGATAAATAAAATAATTTTCAACTTCAACTTCATGTGGCCTTCATCAATTCCTTCTTCTCACTCCAAGCACGTCTTTATACTCGCTGGTCGACACTGCACTACGTTGCATTCTTCATCCAAGGATGATAATCCGTTGATCAAAAAAGTAAGGAGTTGTATGTGCTGATTATTTTGTAGGCTCTATGTGTACTCAAGCACCATTCGCCAGTAAATCCTTTGTGACAAGCAAGATAATTGAACTCAATGATAACCCTTTTCACTTAGAGGAACATAATATGCATTGAATTTGATTTTACTCTATTATTCGACTTAATTTAACTATGGTGTATTCAAGCAACATCTATTTTTACAGGACAATTATGTTTTAAGCTTAAAAAAGCTAATGAGTATTCTTACTTCATTAATTAATATCAACAAATCGATAATCCCACCGAGATAACGCACCTCAGCAAAACGAATCATCCTTTCCCTAATAACATTAGGAACCAGATAACAAGCTTATGTCACTGCCCTCCTTCTATACCGACTACAAGAAGCTAATACTATTTACAACAAGGCCAGCCATGCCAAGCCAACTTATACCCTAAAAGCCTCCTTAGTTGCTTTTCTGCCCGTCGGCGGCGCTGCGGCGAGGATAGAACGGCGTCGTTCGCACGTGGAGCATCTGTGGCCATGCCATGGAGGAGGCATACAGGCACTAGGGTTGCTTCCTGCAGCTCCTGTTCCTCATTCACTCTCAAGGCAACCCACTGCCACTGGAGGCCCATCGGGAGTACAGTGTGTAGGCTGTGTTGGGGAGCAGGCGGTAGGAGACGCTCAGGTGAGCAGTTGTGTGGTGGAGGTGAGCAGTTCATTAAGAGGTCATCTTTACTAAAGACTGGAGGTACTCCAATGAGCTGCTCCCATATCGTGTGTTGAGTGTCACAAGGAGGAGGAGTAGTCATCTGGACTTGGTATATGGACAGGGGGACAGTAGAGAGTTCTCTACATAAAACATCATAGCAGCAACCCAGGAAGTTCCCTTTAATAGTCAGCCCCCATTCCCCTTCAGTTACTCTCCCAATTAGTGCCTTTGGCCCATTCTTGCTATACCAAATACAACTCAGGTGAAGCTCATATATTGCATAGGAAAGATCCATCTGGGAATATTCCACACCCTGTTTCTTGTTGTAGTATGCACTGGACCATGGCAAGAAGTGTTGATATGCTGGTAACAGTTCAGTAACCCACGATAACATAACCTTCATGTGGCAAATATATTCAATATTCACACATGCAAATCAGTAGTCACCAACAGTCCTTGTGCTTTACCTGTAGATTGTTAAAGCTTCCTAATGAGACCCCGAGGGCAGTGACAGGTCGTGTGGGCCTCCAGGACGAGTAGTTCTATGAATTATTATCTAAACATATGGGAAAGGATCAGCTAGACGTATGTATATAATACATGTAATTATGCGCTACACAGCACATCTACAGAACTAGCTCCAAGGGGCCAGTTGGATTCTGACATCTGGATATCTAGGACATATTCATCAGAGTCTTATCATCTGGGCTACAGAGAATCACCAGCATCCTAACTAGCCGGGGCGATCACAGACCTGACCACTAAGCTGGGAGGCCAACGCTGGCTCTCAATTGGCTTCATAGGACGGCATGCCACACTGCAGGTCTCACCCTGGTCGTCGTTAACCTCAGGCCCTGGGAATGTCCATGGTAATGAGAATCAACCAGGCAAAAGGCCTGACCTCCGACTAAACCGGGATTCCACAATATTCCAGGAAGAATGCAATGAGACGGGAACAGCGGCGAGTCTGAGTGTGTAGTCTGTGGGGGGTGGCTGCCCTGTACAGTGGATTCCGCCGCACCCTTGAGACAGACCTTTCAGTAATTAGCACCAACTAGCTGGGTCATGCAAACAGGTGATTTAGAGCTCTTCTGGTCTCATCTGCAGCCCACCTAACCTCACCTGAGCGGTAGCACACGGGAACGGCCAACCATGGAGGTAAGTGGGACCAAACTTCTCCAGTTACTTGATACACATATACATAATTGCATACATTTCCGTTTACAGGGGAGACCACTTGGAGTGCACTGGTATCCAGATCCCAGATTAATGGTACTGGTTGAATCTTGATTAATCTTTGTCCCAGATATTTCCACTCTAGGAAGGGGCAGGTGCTTGCTTGGACTAGCCCATTTACTGCATTATGCCAATGGACTTCCCTTTTGTTGCTATGATGCATGGATGAAGCCCATGTCCTTCACATGTAGTTAAGAATTACACATGTATATAATTACGTGCATCTCCGGTTCCAGCGGAGACCAGTTGGATTGCACTGGTATCCAGATCCCAGATTAATGGTGCTGGCATAATCACTGAGGGTGCCCCATTCAAAAGTCTAGTACTGCTTTAGTCTACTATGGGGTAGGACCGCGAGTGGTGATATTGCTCCTTTTATCTTTGTCCCAGCTATTTCCACTCTAGGAAGGGGCAGGTGGCTACTTGGACTAGCCCATTTACTGCATTATGCCAATGGACTTCCCTTTTGTTGCCATGATGCATGAATGAAGCCCCGTCCTTCACATGTAGATACGAATTACAGATTTATCAATAAGGTCAAAGTCAAGGCCAACCTCGAATTATTTTCCATTTTTAAACGTACCGTTTCGATTCATAATTTTGGGGCTTCTCTCTCAAAAACTCTAAAATTAACGCTGCAGGATGAGCATAATTGTAGTGTGTAGACCCCATTCCGAATTTGGAGGTTGAACATGATAACATTAATTGCTAGTTTTGCACAGGGATCCATACCAGGATTCAGAGCGACGTAGTCATTCAATGTGTGAAACACTACTGACTGAATAACTGATGGCCAGGACAATAACTTTCATCATTGTGATTGGGTAGGAAAGAGGCCAACACAAGGGGATATTTAGCTCTATATTGCAAGCCTATTCGCTCGGGTCATAATGATGCGTTCCTTCAGATGAGAGTTGGTTAATGCTGGACTCAGTCCTGGACTCTTGTTACAGTTAGGGTTAGGGAGTGCCTGACTCTCCCTGCCAGACCGTTATTGTAGTGAAAGTCCAGCACTGCAAGACATGAGGGTCAAGCATCACAATACTATCTGTTGACTCTCTAAAAAATTTCTTTGTGAAAGTGGTTTTGAGTATAACAACTTTTACCTTTCACCGAATGTGGACACTCATATTGTTTGATATTCCTAGAGTACGCAAGTACAACTGCAATAAAAGCATGCATGGTGATTTAATGGTAGTTGCCTGTAAGATCAATGTGGATCGGCATAGATCTGTGACACTCTCATCTCAAAGGTTAACCATTAGAAGAGTGGAGTTCTGAAATGTTGCACGTGGCTCAGTCTCACGACTTTGTAACAATTGGATCGTCTTTGTTATGTACCAGGTCTGCTTTAGGGATGATCTATGCATATATGTGTACAGCCAAGTGTAGGGGATCCTCCAATGAAATAATCGAACTGTCATAGGCTCTATGCCTACGGAGATATATGTTTATATTACAGAAGAGAAAACATATCAATTCTTATTTTTTTTAAAAAAGCTTCACGACTATGGGTGGACATGGCTCTATTCAAAATAGGCTCTAAATCTCATTGTAAGATCATTCAAGAATGAAATTAATTTAAAAAAAATTCCATCCTTTACGTAAATGGTTTTGATCCAGATAAACATAATTTTACCTGTATGAGTCATTCTATCAGTGGGCTTAAATTCGTAGTAAACGGTAAACATTTAGAAGAACTAGCCCAGAGCCCCCCCTCCGATTTTCTCCCACTTTAAGCTATGTCGCGGTCTTCATGGTGGCTAAAGTCATACGTTCTTACTTTTAGACACATACCTCTAATTGGCTGGAGATGTCTGTAATTGTTACTAAGGCAATATTCTCACAAGTAGGCTGCGTGTATATTTCCAAGTGTTCTGAATGCTAAATTTCTCGGTAGACTGCAAGGTTCCGATTTATATGGACGAACGTTCCGTGGTGCCGTAGCAAACATGGCCTGCAATCTGAAATATGCATATCCTACAGAGACTGAATAATAGACAAATGCCAACTACATTGATACTGTCTCTGACGTATTTCACGAGTGGGGGCTAGGCCGTATGCCCCAGGCCCGGCGAGTAATAAACGTCAGACAGTATCAATGTAGTTGGCCTTTGTGTTCATTTACTTATTTGAAGCCATATAATGAAGGGACAATTCTTTCTTAGCCCATTGAACACAGCCACATTGTATTCAATGGGGAGTTCTAACACGCACCGCCGTGACTCTCCCATTGACGTAATAGACCAAGGGCCGTGACTTGGTCAGGGGACCAAGTCACGGCCGTCACATTTGGTGACGCACATCATAGTGACCCACCTGTCTCCATAGTGACAGCCAATGAGAGCACGTCACTAAGAGCCCGCCTCTTAGTGACCTCACTGAGAGGCGGCTGGGAGGCGGCACAGTTTTGGTGACTGTTGTTAAGTGATTTCTGTCTAGTTTTGTCTAGTTTTCTGTCTAAACCTTGATTTGTTTGTTGTCAGAACCGCATTTAACCATGTCCCATCTGCGAGGAGCCTGTTGACCAAGCCACTCCGTCTCGGGGACCTGCGGTGCCACTGGACAGATCCCCTCGGCGTCGTGACTTGGTCACAGGCCCCTCTAGCTGCGCCATGGTTACATGCGTAGGCATTGAATACGGCCCTTCCAGTACTCAAAAATAGTAAATCCTATTTTTCAAAAAAAAGAAATAGGCACAGGCTTTTCAGGGTATGTTGTGGAGACTGAAATTTCATTAAGAAAAAAAAGGGCTACATTAGAAAAAAGGGGATTGTGGAGGCAAAACATCTGATTTTATGTGTTTAGCATTTTCTAGACGACAGGATATGCAGCATTCATTCTACATATATACATTTGTCTAGACACCACAGACATTTCTCCCCCCAACAGCATCATAACCGACATTTTCAAGACCAACTGTTTGAACTAATAGAGCCAATGTGACCCCTGCTAATTATACTATTTGATTCTTGTGGTAGAGATTAGGACAATGCCAATACAGGTGAACAGGTCAAAGGCACGCTTCATACCCCAAAGATAGACATGATTGTGTTCATATCAAACATGCATTCATGTCAGAATCACCTGGAATGAGCCCATGGGCATTAGTAATCGCGAAACCTACAGAGCTTTCAAAGAAGAGAAAGAAATTTGATGGTTGGTACGTTTTAAAGCCCCTCACCATGAAAAGGTGGAGACAGGCACACAACGCCATTTACAGGCTGTGCCAAACAAATTTGATATGATTTGTCTGGGTGTTAATGACTTGATGTGATAGAATTACATTTGGAACGCTGATCATGAATTAACACTTGTTCAGAATGGTTAATGAACTCCTCACCAGACTTAGCTATAGGCTGGGGACATATCCATACTGTAATATATAAAAATATCAGAGTGGGTTATCATCATAATTTCTATGATAACTTAGGAAATGAATAGCCAACATATAACCCAAATGGAACATTCTATACTATAGTTATGAACCTATGTCATCAATAGACCATGCCGATACTTGCCTTGTTAGCTCAGTCAGTAGAGTGTCTGCCTTTAAATCTGAGGATTGAGGGTTTGAGGCTCTCTTGGGAAAAGTTACTAAAATGTTTTAAAATTTGGGCCCGAAAGACCATAAACGGGGGGAGTCACTGAATTTCCAAAGATTCTGAGAATGTCCATCAGGTGGGGTTAGTGAGTTTCCAAAGGTTCTGAACTTCTCCACAGGTTCCCGCCATTAGTTTCCCTGAATTATCTTTTAATTATCTGATGTCCAATGTTTGACCTCTAACACTAAATTAGCCCTGTATATCTCTGGAAATAACTTCGTTCTAGGAAAATGAGTGGATATTCCCTTTATAATCACCATTATATATATTGTTTTTGAATAACCTTTCTTCGCAAAACTAATAACATGCATCTTAGGTTAAGTCATTTCCATTGTGTATTGGTCATACGCAGAGTAGATTGGATTAATTGGTTAGCAGGGCTAAATATAGATGACATGGATTGAAGGGAGTGGTCAGTATTTAACACTGGGGGGAGGGGGGGGGGGGGTTGGTGTCCCCTCTACTTGACAGGGGTCGAAAGTTTTCCTACCCCCCACCCCCCCCCCCCCCCGCCTCAGTTCTCTTTGAATTATATTATCACATAGGGGACATTTCTTTCCGACCCACCCGTCTAGATGGACCAAAACGCATTCACCTAAATTATCCATGATACGAAAGTGGGTATAGATAATTTGCATGATCTGTCATTGAGATGTGAACACGCTACTCCACTCACTTTAATGATAACATGTAGATCCTCCGTACGGCGTCGCTGAGCGTGAGTTACAATAATACAACATATAACTCCCCACAATTCATGTTGATAAATTTATGCTTTGATATGAGTGCACAGCTGCGGCATATTCTGTCTTCTAACCTTTAAGGACGGATGCTGTTAAAAGATGACATTTGTCGTCATGATGCACCAATGCAGCCCCAGCGAGTAACTCACTAGTGCTGCATTGGTGCATCATGCTGACCCTTCACGGGTGTCTAAACCTCATAGGTTCGTCATGATGCTTGAATGCAGCACTGGCAAGTTACACATCAGGGCTGCATGCATGCATCATGACGACCAAGGGCATGATGCATTAAGGTATCGTGCCGTCCTTAAAGGGTTCGGTATATTCATGTAAGCGGCTCAAACCTCTGACCTATGTTGTTTTGGCTATTTCTGGCCCTTTTCAGGCTTATAGCCCTACAGAATAACCAGTTTTGCACCATTCTTTTTCATTTTTGCCTTAAGCAGATTACCTTTGTCCCTGTGGTTTATGTTACTAAGTGACTTCTCGACTCGCCAACACAAAGTGACCATTGAGACCACTCTACATTTTCTTATAACACCATCCTCTGCAGCTGCCCAGGCACTTCCCATGCACCTTGCTACACGAGCCTTCATGTATATATAACCAATTATAACATGAACTTGAAGCTAACAGGAAGACCAAAGTGGGGAGGGGGGTTTCTATACTGACACCTGCCAGACCCTACAATGTGTAGAAGTAGTCTATATATATATATATATATATATATATATATATATATATATATATATATTTAATCGGTGCTAATGCAATTTAATTTACATGTAGTGGAAGTGGGGTTATATGGTGCAAGAGCTATCTTGGGATTCATATTCAGCTCTCTCAGACAAAAACATACTACTATATTTGATGAATACATCCCTATTTTAATTGGCCTGTACTAATTGATATTGTTGATATTGCCGAGAAATGTACAAATAAGGTCCACCATTTTCATAGTATGCAGTGTATAGAACATGCACAGACGCCTGTGTATAATATGTATGATTATACAACTTATTTGTATTGCCCCCACACCGATATTCCTTGGCTTGCTATGCAACAAATCTTTCAATCACTAAAGACTAAACAAGTTAATCGTTTTTTGGCTCCCCATACGACCAACCTCGGCTAGGTTAGTTAATATTGTCAGGATGGTAATTACTGACCAACTCACCTTAGTCTTCTCCAATTCAATTAGTTTTAGGGAAAGTCCATTTGAGTAAGGCATCAGTTATATGTTGTTATGCCTCAGTCATTTCTGAATAGCACTTGGTCATGCCTGACTGTTGCCCCTATGACTCAGCTGGGATACCCACTTCAGACTAAGGGCTGGGGCATTTAGATTTCCTGTGCATGAAAACGCCATACATCACGATTATTAATTATCATGATCACAGACAGATCTGCATGGCTCAGAGCATGTCCAGTGTTAAAATGATGAATATTATGTACATTTTTGGCCGATTTCTGCCAAATAATGTAACCAGAAAGATAACCTACAAACCACATGATTATAACCTACGTATTGTATGTTAATAGAGCCTTAATAGAGCTAGAACTACTAGAATTATATTGATGACCCTGTGAAATATTCTTTATAGATGTCGGTATAATTTTCTGTTACTACTGACACTATAATATTCATAGCCAGTAGTGTGTATTGGTCCTGGATGGGTACTTAGCATGTATATCCCACACACCAGTTGGTATCTCCATCCAACCTCTTAGTGACCATCATATCAGGTCCACACAGGCGGTCTGAGACTAATATCATATAAGAAGGGCCCTCCCCTGTGGGATCGACTTTCAGTCCATTTGTGGCAGTGGGCAGCAAAGCCTCTGAAGCCGACATAGAACCCAGACCCCTATGTTAGCCAATGAAATCCTAGAGATATCAACTTTTGCCACACAGTCCTTTTAGGCTCTCGCCCTCTTTCCCGTCTAGATGTATCATTTTGTATGATATGGCTTTGTTATTCTTGATTTATCTTGTGTAGGGGCCATATTCAGCTCATAATTTCTCTTGTACCTGTATGGTAAGATAACATATCGGTAGATGTCAAATGTAAGATGATACCTGGATACATTTATTTCACCGGGAGATTTTGCTCATAGAAGGCTACCTGAGTAGACTCAAATTAGTATTATACCATGAGCCCATAGGATCCTATGTAATGTGTCGGACATCTATGTTTGGCATGCTTTACAAATATATCCAGTTGGCTGTTGGCAATAGTGCTGCTTTCCATTGAGGACCTCTTCTGTCACCACCCCTCGTCTCTCCCTCCTTCCTATATACCCGCCAACACCCCTCTCCAGTCCCACTAGCTATATGCCAGAGGACACCTCTATTGAGGTAGACTGGCGCTGACACTGCCTTCACCATAAGCTTCTCATTGAAACTGACTAGCTGTGAGCAACTCGTCCCACGCACTTCCAACTCAAGTGCTCTACTGGGCTTGGAACAACACCAATTGATATAGCGTAAACCATTGTATTATATACATTTTATCTGAAAGTGGATAAACTTGAAGGCTAGTGTCAATATAGAGTATACTTTATCACCGATCCTCACCCACTGATGCTGTCCTTGTTCATTCCGCTCAGTGTATAAACCACTTCAAAATGTGGATTATGCCGTACTTAGGGGAATCAAAAGGATTCGCCATGACTTTGACAGTGCAGCAAATTCTCGACTAGATGCAGTGGCTTGTATGCGAGTCAGATTTAGCTTCATTTTGATATCAAACATATATAAGGTGTGGCTTCTACAAGAGTTGGAAATGTATACTACAGCACCAAGGATTTGTTTAGCTCTATGACAATACTAAATTAGCAATTTTCAGACAGCCTTTGAGACTCATAGCATTGGCTTTAGATAGACGAGAATATACAGTAAGCGTCACTGTCTCTCTACCACATTACTCTGATGAAGGAAAGTCAAGTGGATTTGACTCCTGAAGAGTCAGCCACAGTTTACTCATTATAAGAGGGGAATATTTGCATACATACGTATTTACTGTTGATTTGGTTTAGGATATACGCGTATCATACAGGTTATAACCACATTCACGAAACGTGATCTTGAAGCTGCAAGCTCAAGCAGAGCCCATCTGCTAAGTTTAGCTCAAGCCCAGCTTTTGGAAACTTGGGGTTCACGAAACAGCTCTATATGAAAGTACCTGAACTGCTTGAGCTTCTGCTTGGGGAGTCAAGCAAATGGCTGATCTGCTTGAGAACTTAAGCAGATCAGCCATCTGCATGGATCTTCAAGCAAATGACGCTATTTCGTGAACTGGGATCTGCTTAAGCTGATCTGCTTGAGCTAAATCGACTGCCTCAGGCAGCGAATAATTGTTTCGTGAACTGGGGCATATGTTCAACTATTGAATCGTTTCCATTGTCATCAACCTGTATGGCAAATCAATGGAGTAGCTGTGACCCTTCTACCAGAGTCATCATGACCCTGCTACCTTTGACTCTGGTATAATTCGACATAGATAAAGACACGTTGTAAATTGATTTAGAAACTTATTTCAAACTTATGGATGAGGTATTTCATTCCTTCCTAATAAGTGTACAGTGAAGGTCAGATGACGTCACCAGAGGAAAATGTGTCAGGCCCGTCAAGATCTAGTCGTTGAGAGCCCTCCTCAGAACATCCTCATAGATTGTCTTCTTGACATTTTCCAGACTTTAATCCTAGTGAGGCAATGGTGTTCAGTCCCGTCAGCAGGCTCATTGCAAACGAATGGCTTTTACCCTCCCTGATTGAACCCCGCTTTCTGCCCTACATTTTTGTTGACAGGCAAATTGTAATTTCATGTTTAGATTGACTATAGCCGAAGCTCCACTACCCGATTTTTTACTCAAATCGATGCTATTCTCACAAATCCGACTCACACCATGAAATCGTGCCATATACTTTATACAGGGAGGTATTGTAGAATCCAGCGTAGGTTTGTTTTTGTAAATAGGTTTGTGTTTATAATGCTCCTTGCTCAGATGATAAATAGAATTGCCAAGTCTATAACACGATTAGATCCCGATTTAAGCCTCGAGTTTGCATCTGATGCCGATTTTGGCTCCCGATCTCATATCAAACTGGTTTGATTTTCATATGTCCAATCTCTAGACCTATATATGTTTACCTTATAAGATGGTATAACCTATGTGTGATGTAGATATAAACAAGTCCTTACCCTTTCTCATCAGATTGCTTCCCTAATAATATATATGGCATATATTGGGATAGGTAGGGGGACCAGGGTATGATCGGTTTGTGAGAATTACCCAAAAAATCGGGTAGTGGAGCCCAAGCTTATAGCTGTAAGTAGACTGAGAGTATAGCCGGGACTCCACTACCCGATTTTCTCATCTGAACGGACCTATTCTCACAAATCTCACAAATCTCACAAATATAAACAAACTCTGAAGCATATAAGGTTATTGATTTACATCTGTTTGGGCCCGATTTGTGAGAATTGGTCCGATAGGATGAGAAAATCGGCTAGTGGAGTCCCAGCTTGAGACCATACTCATCCCATATCAGCACCAGATCACCATCACGGCGAACCGATTTCATCTGACAAGGTCCTTCAGATGAAGGCAGATGCAGATCGCTGAGACGCTGCCAATCTACCTAAGCCCGCCCCACTCTATTTTAACGCGTCCATATTTCCCCTCGCCCCGGTTGTTTTGCTAGCAGCAGAGCTGCTAGATAACATTATAAACTTGGTGCAGGGAAGATTAAGCAGGTGCCACAACCTGTCCTGGTTATGGGAGTCATGTTCATCCAGTTCCCTACCAGTCATGTCACCTACCAGTCATGTCACCATCCAGTTCCCTAATAGTCATGTCACCTTCCAGTTCCCTACCAGTCATGTCACCATCCAGTCATGTCACCATAAGGTTACCTACCAGTCATGTCACCATCCAGTCATGTCACCATCCAGTTCCCTACCAGTCATGTCACCATCCAGTTCCCTACCAGTCATGTCACCATCCAGTTCCATACCAGTCATGTCACCATCCAGTTCCATACCAGTCATGTCACCATCCAGTTCCCTACCAGTTATGTCACCATCCAGTTCCCTATTAGTCATGTAGTCTCCAGTCTCTTTCACAAAGAATTACATTAAGATATATAGAAATAAGTATCTATGCACCACCTATTGATGATGAGGAATACCCTCGTCCAAGGAGGGATGTGTCGCTGGACCTCTGTGCCGCTGGACCTCTGACCACCTTTACCCTTGTTAGGGCGATTTTGATGCCAAAAAGTTACCCTTGTTAGGGGATATCCGGTCAAAAGTGCCTAGATTTTGGTAAAAAAGCAATAACATAGACCATGTTTGTTTAAATCTGCTGAAAGAATTTCCCCAGTACGGAGGATTTTGTCAAAAACTGTGATATTTTGGTGAAAACTGGCAAATATTGGTGCAAACCCAGACATTTTTTGAGAAAGAAAATACCCTTGTTAGGGCGATTTTCATGAAAGGGGACCCTTGTAAGGGTGATTTTTCCTTGATTAGTGGACCCTTCTTAGGGCGATTTTGTAGAAAAAGTAGCATACCCAGCCGCACACATGTGTATACAAAATATACTAAGTGCCCCCCCCCCCGGGACCCTCGTTAATTGCAAAATATGACACTATTGACGTGTTTTCTTTGGCAGATACAGCATTTGTTCTGAAAGAGACCCCAGGTCCCCATCTCATACAGCCATTTGGCTGTCAGCTCACAAAGCTAATCTGATTCCATGGCGTCATTTCATGCGTACGTGCTGTAACATTAGCATCACAACGGAGGAATTAATAATATATCATATTGTAATAATTTTTATTGGTAGTGATGTGGAATGTCATCAGGATGACAAAACTGTTTTAATAATGTGTCCACTCTTTAGAAGAGTTGAAGTTAAGGTAGAAATTCCGTCCCTCAAAGCAATGGTTCTTTTATATCCCACATTATATAAATAGACAAATGCCAACGCCCATTGATACCATCTCTGTTGTATTTCACGAGTGGGGGCTGGGGCAGTATCCGTCGAAGCCGCAGGCTGAGTGGGATGCGCCCCAGCCCCCACAAGTGAAATACATCAGAGTGGTATCAATGTAGTTGGCATTTGTGCTTATTTTTTTAATTTGAAGCCATTTAATGCAGGAAAAAAAACTTTTTCTTAGCCCATTGAATACGGCCACATTGTATTCAATGGGGGGCATTAAATACGGCCATCCAGTGCTTTAGCATAGGAGATCTTGTATTTCCAAAAAATAAGGCAAGGTATGAGGTATGTAGGTCTTTGATCTGCTGTATGTGAGGTAGAACAAGGTCAGTTCAGGGCATGTCGTAGACAATACTTGTAAGTCAGGAAACGGCTTTACAGACAAGTCTTTAGTTCCTGTAATGAGATTCAGTGCCACTTATCACGGACCTCAACGACCTCACGAGAAAATGTAATTGTGTCCATTCAGCATTGATTTTATTATAGCGACTTGGTCTGTATAGGGTAGACCGCCCTTGAGGTGACTCGCTGGGCTGTTGATACCATGAGTAGACAGGTATGTCTCAATCAGGGTGCTCTTGATTATGGGGCCAATCTTCCACAGGGCTATCCTAAGCATCAGGGCCAATCGCCATAGGGGCCATCCCAGCTAACAAAAAAAACTTTATTTTACGTCAAAATAACGTTTTAGACTTTACATAACGTTATTTCATATTAAAGAGCCTTAGAAAAACGTTGACATATAACGTTATATAACGTTATAAAATGGTGTATAACGTTATTTGTTTACTGGGATTGTCCACAGGGCTCCTGATCTGTGTACTGGACTACTCAAGTTACCAACAGACCAGCTAGTCATCTCATGGGCAGTCGCCTTTAGTCTCTACTTATCGCCAATGACATCTGGGATATATACTTGATGACACAATGTTCAGAGGACACTCAGTAGAATGGCTATATTCACTCATAATGCCAATGGTAAATGTATATGGCAAGCCGTTTGGGTAAAGATGAAATAAACCCAGTTTATTTCAAATAAACAGGGTTTATTTTGAAATAAACCCTGTTTATTTCAGATAAACTGCGTTTGTTTGAAATAAACTGGGTTTGTTTGAAATAAACTGGGTTTATGTTGAAATAAGTGGGGTTTTGGAAATAAACTGGATTTATTTCAAATAAACCCAGTTCATGTAAATAAACTGGGTTTATTTCATAATGGCAGGGGTTTCATTAAGAAACCCTTCCTATTTGAAATAACCTCAGTTTATTTTAGAAATGGGAGGGGTTTTGGCATAACTCAGTTTATTTCAACATAAACTGGGTTTATTTAAATAAACTGGGTTTATTTGAAATAAACCCAGTTTATTTTGAAATAAACTGGGTTTATTTGAAATAAACCCAGTTTATTTCAACTTTACCCAAACGGCTTGCCATAAATGTATGAATATATACTGTTCATTGCAACAATAAAGCACTTATTGTGAAATAAGGGGTGCATCCATCGGAGTCGGTCGGGCAAAATGTCATTGGATCGGGCCACTTTCCACTTTTAGCAATCTCTCTACAGTGGAAGCAACTCTCAGATAGCAGTGAGACAGTCCAAAGTCTAATAGCTGGATACTGTCTTTTAATTTTAAAAAAAGGCGCTTTGATCAGGCAAATCCGTCCGCAGTCAGAAGGCTACCTGGCAAATGATCCGATGTGGATTCAATCCTCTGGTCACCTGTAAAGGCAGTATTACACTGCAGGCAGTCTGCTCATCGGGTGACCATATCCGTCTCTAACCAGGAAACAAATGAACTGCAGTGGGATGTTACTTTAAGATTGCTTCCTTTAGTTGGTGGCTGATAGCAGGTTTTGGCAAACATAGTAACGGCAGGTTGAACGCAGCTCTCTGATAACTCTAATTATCCGTATCAGTAATGTCTATCCTTGCCATCAGTGACAGGTGCGAGGCAAGCTTCTTTTGTCAATATACATGTGAGCCACACTTTTGTCAGTGCAACCTTGACAGGCTCGTGGGTCTCAAGGGAGATTCTGAGGAAGAAACAACTATTCTTATTCCCATTGCGTAGCTAAGATTGATTATTGTGAACCACCTAGATGATCCCCAATTCCGACTCAGATCTGTCCTTGTCTCTTAAATAGGGTTATTTGACATACAAAGTGATGGTGCTGAAAAAAGATTCTGTGCGAGGAAAAAGCCATGTTAATACCCAAGGTAACATTTTTCTCTCTCCAAGGCTTTATGCAATGAGTATAGTCAAATTTCTACGAATGATAAAAAAGATATGCAAACCATGTATGGCACTGCGGCCTCACCCCATTGTGGTATAAATGCATTATCATAAGCTATTTGAAGTATACATGTATACATACATACATATATGGCTCAAACTCCTGACTTATGTTGTTTTAGGATAGAGGAAGGACAAATCGGAAAGTTCTTAATATGTTTCAACGAGTTTAGTATATTAAAAGGTATATATCTTGGCTCCTTGGAACACATTTTGATACATTTCTAACCCTAGCGGTTCAGTTTTTATAGCCTCGTGAAGTTTATTGTCCGTTTTTCAGGTGACTCCGTGACGAAAAATCCATGATCATGAACATTATGTTTTAAGTACATCACAGCAACTAATAATTTTGTTTACAAGCTGGCCCAACACATATCTTGAAGCATACCAAGAATTGATATCCTCTGAGTAATAGTTTTTGAGATACAGCCCGATGAATTTTGAACATTTATCAGAAATATGAACATTTCAACTACATACTCTCAACTTTACCCTAATTTTGTTTACAAGCTGGCCCAACACATATCTTGAAGCATACCAAGAATGGATATCCTCTGAGTAATAGTTTTTGAGATACAGCCTGATGAATTTTGAACATTTATCAGAAATATGAACATTTCAACTACATACTCTCAACTTTACCCTAGTTTCCTCAAAATGGTCCCACTATTGGTTAAATTCACTCTACAGTGTCCTGATCATGTCTCCTTTAAGAAATATGAAGCATTATGATATCTGGTTAGACCAAATTTGCACAGTATAGGCCTAAAGTACCCCTATTAACCTATTTTCCGTCACGGAGTCACCCGGGTGACTCCGTGACGGAAATAATTTCTTGTATAAATGAGCATAAAAATGGTAGATTTTTGCATTAGAACATTAGAGGGAGTGGGTAGGACACAGGAAAACCAGAGATAACTTGAATATATTGGGTATTAACAATTCTATGAAGGTTTAAATTTTCATCAGGGTGGCTGGTGCCTCCGTGACCAATATTCCGGGTGACTCCGTGACGGAAAATATGTATCCCAATAGACATACGCTCCTGGAGGCAAGGTTATTGGATATTTTTCAAAATTTCTTTTTTCCAGCAGAAGACACAACAGTTACCTCACAATCTGGGATACAATAGAGACTGTGTGGATCTTCTTCATTTACTATATGGAGGTATCAACCTGAAATGACATTTGAATATTTTGCTGACAAAACACACTTAAATGACTGTGGAGAAAAAAATTCGGAACATATCTAGTGAAATCCTCTTGAATCAATTGACTATACCATAGACCTAATAGAAAAGGATATTAGTAATGAGCTGTTACTGCCTCAGTACACATGGGAGACATGTGAAACATGTCATTTTTAGCGTTTTTGACGTTTTTAGGGGTTTTTGGGCCATTGAAGGGCCAGAAAACAGAAAATATCGGGCCAATACACAGAAAATAAAGATTTCCTGAATTATTAGGATGTTTTTTCACATATACCAAACATTTGAATAAATTGGTGCAAAACTGGTTATTCTGTAGGGGCATAAGCCTGAAAAGGGCCAGAAATAGCTGAAACAACATAACTGGGGAGTTTATGCCATATACCTGTATACCATTATCATTAAAAGACTAATTATCTGGACTAATATGGATAATGGGGCTTTGCTTCAATCTACTAATGGTCACCATTACCAAATACCCAGCAATATATGACAATAGCAGATACCATAGGTACCACTAATACTCTGACTTAGTAACAATACCCAGGATGGTGACGGTAGGGAGACAAAGAGAGTCCTGCATTAACCTATCGACTCTTGAACTGCTGCTCTAAGATACTAGCTACCTGGATTAGGTCGTCATGGAACCATTAGTGACATTAGTGTGATTGTAAAATGTCATTGTGGAGACGGTAATACGATTACAATAGTTTCTCGTACTTAAGTGATGACATTAAATATGAGTTGGTAGCGGGTCGGATCTTGTGATAAGTTGGTTCTTCTCTCGGAGCTTAGCTTGTTCCTTGCATAAGTATGGTGTATGGAAGTCGTGTGCCTGCCTTAATCTCACGGGAAATTTCGTGGACCGAACTAACGTAGACGTGCATAATGGTGCCATCAGAATTATCGCTCTACACATCCAAGTTGAAAGCTATCGCATTACCAATTACTTTGATTGATTGATTGTTTTATTTTTGACCAATGTTATTCTTGTTGTCGATATTTTTATTGACTAAATAATATAACCAAACCCACATCAACACAACTAACCTATACACAGTGTGATCCTTAATAAAGAAAAGAACTGATTTCTGTCAAGAAAAGAAAGATATGATGAGTGGGTGTCATGACAGGTAAATGATAGACATGTGCAATTAGAAAAGACCACACCCAAAGTAATGCTCATACAGGACAGCTCAAGAACCGAAATAGAAGTACATTTATGGTAGGGTAGTAATTTACAGGTTACAAACATTACATCGTATTGCCAATCTAGATGCCATAAAACTTATTGGCTGTATATGGTACACGGGTATACCTTATTGGTTTTGGTTTGGGGTAGTAGGCCTTTAAGTGAGTCATATCGAGTATATCACGCGCAATATCGGAATTTGCGCAATATCTCATAGGCAACACAAACAGAACAAGTAAAGGGCAGTAAACATATCAATCATTATTGACTATGCCACTTACTTAGGATAGCAAATGAAATATCGATCAAACGTAAACCATAATCATACTATCAGGCCCCTTCGTCTCCCTTCCTATCTAAAATGGACATTTCCTTTGTCCTCGATATTCAATATAAATCATTATATAATCAGAAGGTGTTGGAAGGGAATGTCTTTACTGAGATTGTGTGATAGCCAAGCAAATCATTGTTATTGATCTGATTGCTAGGGTCGGTAGTAGGTCACCAGTGCTAGAGTCCGCTATACACTTGTATGTGACCCATGTCTTGGTTGAATCTACATGTGTCCACTGTACGGCCTTTGGACTTGAATGGAACGTAAACTCCCGTAAGGTAACAGTTTGAGTGTCCTGTGGGGTGTTTCACAAGGGGGGTATACAATTAATTGTAGAATAAGTGTTTCTATAGTAGAAGTTAGTTGTACACAATTAATAAGACTGACATTAGGTTTTATCAATTGTATACTGGTTATAAAAGTGTTTCACAAAGGTCTACAACCAAGATCTTAAGTCAGGGTCTTTGGCCTACAATCGAGATACAACTAATGTATAAGTATTTCACAATGCATATTAGCGTGTACCCCATACCATACCATGTTCACTGTTCCAACTAATCGATTGTAGCTTAGGCAGTCAAGACCGACTTAAGTTAGACTTACAGGGTGAAAGTGTTTCACAACATCCAATATTATCTTCAGTTGTAAGTCGGGATAAGACCGAACATAATATTGCTGCTTTAGAAACACCAACATAAAACTGACATTGGTTAATATCAACTTGGTTGTAGAATACATGTACAATTGAGGGTATTTTATTTGGGCTTGTGAAACACCCCACAGAACTCCGATAAATGCCATGACAATCTCAAGCCTAGATTGTCATGGGATAAAATGACATTTACGGGCACTTAAAGCGTACCCTGAAGAGGATTAACCTTTAAATAAATCCATAGATTTGTATAGTGATTTCAGAAGAAAGAAAATCAACGTATTTTAGATATATAACAGAGAGCAGAGCTATAGGAGCAGTTGAGGTGTTTATTATTTTCCAGTATCACCCCCCTCAAACGTCAATTAACGTCCATTGTGGAATAATTGTAAATTATCTTTAATGATAGGAGGGCGGCAAAACTGCAACCCACAGACGCTAGCGTCCACTTCTGTATGCTCCAGCGCCCCCACAGGCGACCACAAGAACTAGACCTATAAAAGGCCCGGTCGCTGCCGTCCTCGTTCCTTTTCAACCAACACGGATCTCCGGGCAGTCATAAACTTTAATCGCTTGCAGTTAGGCATTCAGATCTAAAATGACGAAGCCACAGAGAAAGATGCCACCTAAGTCGGATCCTCCTCCTCCACCTAAACCAACTAAGGTGGTAAAGAAGACGACTAGGGCCTCTACAAAAGCCGCTAAGAAGCCTTCTCCTGTCGACAAGCCTGCGCCAACTGTCGATGTCATTCCTGACAGTCTCACCCTGGAGGATAAAGTGGCTGACCTGGAGCAACGTGTTAAAGGCGTGGAATCTAAGATCGACTCCAGTACCAATGTCATCATGGCGAGGCTTAATGAGACTCTTCCCCCTTCAAAAGATTCTCAGCGTCAGCCAACTCAACCCGACAAACAGGTAGATACGCCTCCCATTCATGATTCGTTTGATGTTGGCGGCCAAAGCGCTCCGGGTAAAGCACCGCCACGTGCCATGACGCAGCCTAAGGCTAGGCCTGCTCCGTACGCGGCTCCCGGCGCCCGCCCGGCGCCCACTGCCGCCACGCTGTCTGCGCCCCTGGCACGCGCCAACCACGTGCTCCCGCCGGCCGGCCACGTGGTGATCCAGGCACCAGATGCCGCGTCCCAGGCCCTGCAGTCACACTCCCAGGCACCCCACGCGCTCTCTGCCGCCGCTCCGCCTGACGCCCTGCTACAAGCCTACGCACAGGGTCAGGCTGCGGCTGCTGCGCCAACACAAGCCTCTACACATGCCGACAACATCTTTGAACTGTTCGCTGATGCTATTCCTAATCCCCAGCCTCCTGTCGCCAGCCTCCCACTCTGTATGGGTGAGGTGGACGACACACTGCTGGGTGATAAAGTACAAGTCTTGCTCAACAGTGCCCATCAGCTCTCCACGATCAAAGGTAGAGTAACACATCCTCACCACTATATATTTAGGGGCCCTGACAGGGTAAAGACCTCTCTCAACACCCTCACAGAATTGGAGTACATCTACGGCCTGTACCGGCTTCTCCTCGACCCCAAAACTCCACAGTCAGATAAGCCTAAGATTGCCAAGCATATTGTACACGTAGCTGAGGACGGTTCTGAGTATGAATGGTCCCAGGTTAGAACCTGGTCTGAAGATCTCCTCTCTAAGCTAGCAGACGGCCGCCTAAAGTGGTCTGATATTCTAGAGATCCACTCCCTCCGTTATGGCACATCTAGAAATACTGCTGGACGCCGCTTCGCTGGATCTCTGTCTGCCCAGCCTCAACCCACAGCTGCCTATGCATATAGGCCCTATGGAGCTCCTCTCCCTCCAGCTAGGCCTACTGCACAGCACAGGCCCCCGCCTTCTGCTGCACAAGGTGCTGCAGCTCAGCCTCCACGTTCTACACGTCCTAAAGTGCCCCTGAATAGAGCTGATGCCCCGTGCCCTGCCTACAACACTCAGGCTGGATGTTCTAAGCCTGATAGTCACGTAGAAGCTGGCAAACCTATGGGTCATCATTGCTCCTGGTGTAGGGCCAATCTACAACGGGTCCACTATCACCCACAGTCACTCTGCCGTATAAAGGATGATAACAGTGCAGTACCCTTTCAGGCTTAGGCCGGTCTCTCCCGGCCTGACTACTCCTGCCCCTGTTCACTCTGCTAACCTGGAACTGTCTCTGGACTCCTCTGTAGGCACACTGACGACCCTGTCAACACCTGTACCAACCCCACTAGTGAGTATACCCTTTAATGCTGATCCTGCTAAAATGGCATTGAGCTACTCGGAACCTGGTCAATCTGCTCACGACTCAGGCTCAACTCAGGCTGACACTTACTCACAACAATTGGGACTAGGGTACAAGTATAACATGGGTTGTGGCCTTCATGTGCCTCTGGACTTTGATCCTGAATTCTGTCCCCCCACACCCACAAAGGTAGGCCTATCACCAACAGAATTTGCCCCTATTAAGCTCGGTTTCTGGCCGGCTCTGGACACAACCCAATGGGCTGAATACTCTCAGTATGCTAAGCTCTACTCAGCTGTCAGTCGCTCAGGTTTACCCAATAGGCTTGGTGCGAGGCTCCCCCTCCCTACAGGTCTAAAAATCCCTGCCTGGAGAGCTGCTCTGGTTGGTTACCATGACGACAATCTATGTGACTACCTTGAGTTTGGCTGGCCTGTAGGTTATACATCATCTTCACCCCCTCAGTCAGCAGACACCAACCATGCCTCTGCTCTACGGTATCAGTCTCACCTTGATGCCTTTGTTGAGAAGGAGTTGGCACTTGGAGGCATACTCGGCCCCTTCAAGACTGCCCCCTTCCTCCCATGGACACATGTATCACCCCTTATGACAGCCCCTAAAAAGGACACAACCTCTAGACGCATAATCCTTGACATGTCTTACCCTGATGGACATGGTGTCAATTCAGGCATTCTCAAGAATGTCATAGACGGAGAACACCGCCCCTACACCCTCCCCTCTATAGAGGACCTATGTACGAAAGTGCTGGCCCTCGGGGGCGGTGGCTTTATGTGGAAAAGTGACCTTTCTCGCGCCTATCGTCAGCAGAGGTCAGATATAGGTGACCTCCCTCTCCTGGCATTCAAACACAGAGGTCTCTACTACCTGGAACTGACCCCTCCATTTGGCTCAAGGCTCTCAGCCTCAGCATGCCAAAGGATGACTAACGCTATGGTTTACCTTCTGGCAAAACAGGGCACATGGAGCCTATCATATCTGGACGATTTTTGCGGAGTTGCAGACACTTTACAGCGGGCTGAAAAGGACTATCGTGCCTTCCTCTCATTGGCTGATCACCTAGGCGTGGCTCTCTCAAGAGAGAAGTGCACTCCCCCAACCACTGTCCTCCAGTGGCTGGGATTCCAACTGGACTCAGTTGCTATGACCCTGACTATTCCCCAAGACAAGCTTCAAGACATAGTCACCCACTGCTCTGACTGGCTTCACAAGAAGTGTGCAACAAAGAAGGACATTCAGTCGCTAGTTGGTAAACTGGTGCACATAAGCAAGTGTATCCCACCCGCTAGAAGATTCATCTCTAGAATACTGGATGCACTAAGAATCGCCCCTGACAGTGGGACCATTTGGCTATCCAATGCTTTCAGAGCGGACGTTGCCTGGTTTCACACCTATGCTGCCAACTCCAATGGCCTCCACCTTCTCTCTCCTCCAAGGACTGAGTTCTGGCTTGAGAGTGACTCGTCCCTGGAAGGTGGTGGTGGCAACTCAGAAACTCACTTCTACTCCCTCACCTACAACTCTGCCTTCAAAAAGGCATACAAAGACATTGTCCAGAGAGAGGCTGTGAACCTCCTGATTGCATACAGGACACTCGTTCCAAGAGCTACACAGGGTTACCACATCATACTCTACACCGACAACATGGGCTCTGCCCAAGCTCTCCATAGTGGCAAGACTTCAGACAAGGTCTTGGCGGCCTGTGCTCGGCAGCTGTGGGTTGAGGCAGCAATCAGAGATCATTCAGTGCAAGTCGTCCACAAGTATGGTGCTGATATCCCCCTGGCAGATGCTCTTTCCAGGCAGCATATCCCCTCCATGGTGATCAAGGCCCAGGCCCTGGTGAAGGCCCTAGGCCTTACTAGGGCTTCTCCTGCCCTACCTCACCCCTTCTTCTCATGTGTGTGACTCTTCTCTCTTCTTTCAGACACGCAGCTAGGACGCCAAACACTGGTGTCCCTGCGCGCTGCTGTCACAGAAGAAACCGCCTACAACAGGCTCCGTCAGGCACAGTACTACCTCACATTTGGCCTATGCTATGGCATTGACCTACTTCATCCGACTGTCATGGACTCCTGCAACTTTGTGCAGTTTCTGGCCAATTCTCTTGACTCCACACAGTCTAGGAAGAACTACCTCTCTGGCGCTAGATCATGGATCCTGGACAGGGGGGGTGACCCCTCTGCTCTGTCCTCTCGACAGGCCAAGTATGTTGAAAAAGGGGCTGTTAAAATCTCCAACTACACCCCTTCTCCAGCACCCGGGCTGGATCCTGCTTATCTGGTTCAGGTGTGTTCCCTCCTCTCCAAGCTACCGGAAGGCCCTACTCTAACAGCAGCTCTCACTATAGGGTACTTTAGCTTCCTGAGGACCTCCAACCTCCTGTCCCCCACAGCGACACTGTGGGGAGGCCCTCACACTCTGAAGCGCAGAGACATCCTTCTACATCCTACAGGTGTGGTTGTTATTGTGAGATCATCAAAGACAATATCAACAAGTGGACATCCGGTAGTACTAGCCCTTCCTTCACTTCCTGGATCCCCGGCCTGCCCTACTCAGGCCTGGAGGACCTACCTGTCCCGGGTCCCGGGAGACATGGACAAGCCAGCTTTCCTCCTGTCCTCTGGAGCTCCTCTCACTACACACCAGCTCGTGGGGTTGCTCCGGAAGTCACTCAGCGTTCTTAAGTGCCCCTATGCCTACACTGCCTCCTCCCACTCTCTCAGGCGCGGGGGGGCTCTGGCTGCCCAGGCGGCCGGGGCTGAACGCGAGGACATTAAGGCTCATGGAACCTGGAGGTCTGAGTGGGCCATGTCCACCTACGTTCCACCTCAGCCCACAGCAAGAGTCGCCAAGGCCATGGCGACCCTCTTTGCCCCTTCAGCTGTGGTCTGACTAAAACCACCAAGGACATAGACTATCATACTCATGTATGACATGTATTCTCGTTTTAACATGTATGTTTCACATATAACCTGTTCAACATCTATGACATGTATGACATGTATTCTTCTTGTATGACATGTATTTCATTTACCATATATGTTCAACATTTATTCCTACAAGGGACACATCTTTCATGTGAACATTCACAATATATTACTGTCTATGAAATGTATCGCTCTATGACATGTTTGGATTTAAATATAAAATCTCCACATTACTTTAGTCGTCTGACTTAAATCATTGTGGAATAATTGTAAATTATCTTTAATGATAGGAGGGCGGCAAAACTGCAACCCACAGACGCTAGCGTCCACTTCTGTATGCTCCAGCGCCCCCACAGGCGACCACAAGAACTAGACCTATAAAAGGCCCGGTCGCTGCCGTCCTCGTTCCTTTTCAACCAACACGGATCTCCGGGCAGTCATAAACTTTAACCACTCCCACCCACCCTTATGGTAAAGGATCTAGAGTTCCAATAACCTTCAGCTGTGGTCTGACTAAAACCACCAAGGACATAGACTATCATACTCATGTATGACATGTATTCTCGT
This sequence comes from Harmothoe impar, assembly GCA_947462335.1. Classification (NCBI taxonomy): domain Eukaryota; kingdom Metazoa; phylum Annelida; class Polychaeta; order Phyllodocida; family Polynoidae; genus Harmothoe; species Harmothoe impar. The sequence continues at coordinate 60,605,145 of OX381715.1, forward strand.
TTTAACATGTATGTTTCACATATAACCTGTTCAACATCTATGACATGTATGACATGTATTCTTCTTGTATGACATGTATTTCATTTACCATATATGTTCAACATTTATTCCTACAAGGGACACATCTTTCATGTGAACATTCACAATATATTACTGTCTATGAAATGTATCGCTCTATGACATGTTTGGATTTAAATATAAAATCTCCACATTACTTTAGTCGTCTGACTTAAATCATTAAAGTTTTAACGGGTCGAAAATAAAAAGTAACAAATCATAGATTGTAAACGTCAGAAAGTTCTGAGCGTGATTGTCACATACACATGTTAATATTGTTCATAAGCCCCCCACCACGATCCGTCCACATGCTAATTAAATAAGGTCAAGAGGCCAAGTTCCCCCATTAATATTGATTAGTACCTTACCTGTATATGTGATGCTGATGTTTTTGTGTCGCTATGATCTGATCGGAGTAATCATAGTGCACATTTCATGTCGTGCATGATATTTGGATGTGTAAGAGATTTAATAAAGCAGCTCAATGGGAGGTTAATGTATAAACCTGTATCTTTCACATCTCCCATGTTTTATTTAGTAGCGTCTGCGGATAGTTCACACCACACACTTTCTTTTCGTCATCCTCTGTGTGCTTGGATATGTGGGGGCCTCCGGGTTAAGGGCCGCCTGACTGTGGGCCACCTGACCGGGGGTCTCCTGACTGGGGGCCCCCTAGGACCGAGGGCCCCCCTATGGTCGGGAGGGCCCCCCCCATTTCTTTTTTTGCTTTTCCACACGTTTCAGACCCTTTTAGGCATTTTCCCCAAAAAAGTGCAAATTTTTTTCCGGTCATTGTCTGTCATTGTCCGTCATTGTCCATCATTGTCCGTCATCGGTCGTCATTGGCGCGTCATTGGCGCGTCATTGGCGCCAATGACGGGCTGATGACGACCAATGACGGCCTGATGACGATGTGACAGAGGGAAGGGGTTAAATATTACCCGCGGAATGGGCATCATTGGCCATCATCAGGCCATCATTGGCTGTAATCAGGCCGTCATAGGGCCGTCATCGGCCCGTCATCGGCCCGTCATCGGCCCGTCATAGGTCTTAAAGTTGTGAAAAAAACATCATCAGTACATCATCACATCGTCATCACATCGTCATTGGCCATCATCACATCATTGGCTGTCTTCAGGCCGTCATCAGGCCGTCATCAGGCCGTCGTCGGGCCGTCATCGGGCCGTCATCGGGCCGTCATCGGGCCGTCATCGGGCCGTCATCGGGCCGTCATCGGGCCGTCATAGGTTTTTTTCAAGTGTTTTTTTTATGGGGGGGGGGGATGCCCGGAAAGATGTGGAAAAGCAATAAAAAAATCGGGGGGCCCTCCCAACAATGGGGGGCCCTCGGTCCTAGGGGGCCCTCGGTCAGGTGGCCCTTAATCCAGGTGGCCCAGTGACCTTTTTTCTCAGCTGAGGATAATTACCATTGTCAGAGGTGTACAACACTTATGCAACTACTGATGTGTATCCATATCTGACTTATCCAGTGATTGGTTTGTGATTGATTTGTACCTGTGATACAGACGGTTTTCAATGGGTTGAGAAAAAGTTGTGTCTCCTTCATCAAATTGCTTCAAAATAAAAGATAAACACGAATGCCAACTACATTTATACCATTTCTGACATATTTCACTTATGGGCAAATCCCACTCAGCGTACGACTTTGTGGGATATTATCCCAGCTCCCACTTGTGAAATACATCAGATACGGTATCAATGAGCGTTGGCATTTGTCTATGTATACCTAGCCATACACTTCCATCAATAATATAATTTTCTAGAAAACCTTTATTTTACTAGATTGCATTAACTTTACTTTGATTAATTTTATGCATTCTGTCTGTGTACCAGTAACATAGTATGAGTGCGTACTCTAGGTAGTCCACCACCAGCGGTAACTAATAATAAATGACTGGGTTAAGAGATCGAGGTGATTAATTACATGAACGTTATTTAATTACATAGACTGAACAGGACGTGTGGGATTAGGTGTTGGCAGTTGCAAATGGGGAGGGGGCAAAATATGGCAAAATGTTATATTGAAGAGGTAAGTTAAAGCTGCAAAACAGTTGGTTTCATGACGTCATGCGAGCCGTTATAATTCCAAATAATAATGTAGTCTTTTTCTAAACCAAAGTGTTTGTATGTACGGACAGTTCATGTCGGGTAGGTTTGTCCCATTCTAGAATTAAATATTCAGAGCCAAGACTTCTAAATCAACCATACTAATATCTGTTCTGGTGACTGTTTGGTAGTAAACATACAGAAATCTACCCATCCTCTACTTAGAATATGGGGAAGTAATGTTTATCATCCAGAGCACAGAAAATAACGAACGATGGTGTCGCAATGGTAATTGCTCCCTGCAAGCGCGGTAAGTGGCCAAATCTCTGAGCATGACGTTGAGATGCTCAGAGCAACTCCTTCAGGCTACTATTGTTGGGCCTCAAGGCTTTGATAGAAAAAACACAAGCATGTACCAGTGCCACCTAAAGGTACATTCCAGGCTCGAACCCGTAACCACCGGTGACTTCCGGGTCATCCATTATGGGCGGCTCCGAGCTTTTGGCCAAATGCCAGAGTGAACACAGTTTCTTTTCAAGTCTGTAATTCTTGTTTCATAGTGAGGGGCAGACCAGTGTTGACATTAATTACTCTGATTGTGATCATGACCAATTACTTTTAATGAAGTTGACAGCCCGTTGTGTCGGATCTCCTCTTGTCGGCTGATTTCTCCTGTTAACTGTTCGGAGTGCCATTGAACAATGTAGGGAGGGACACTGTCTGAGATCCTGGGGAAACAATAGTGTCTGAGAACAATATAACATTGCAGACGCATACAAATTGACATCTGTATAGCTGGCGTCTTGAATGGTCTAATCCTAAATGTAGAATGACCACAAGACTACATCTAAATGTTTTCAAGTATAACCTGCGGTTTGACGACTAGGGACCTTAATGGTGTCCAATCATGGCACAAAGCAGTACCTTCCCACCGCCTTCATTTCCCCATTTCAGCTAGCCCTAAACACTCAAAGTTTCTGCCTTTCACGTCATTTAAGATTTTCAAGCTCTCCAGACTTCAACCAATGGGCATTGAGAGCTAGCGGAACCTTCCTCTGTGCACCCTTTTTCCTATCTTAGGGCGTAGGGGCCTGTCGAAATCTTTAAGCCCTGCTGATGGCGATGTACACGCTCACGGTCCTTTCTAATCTGGCTAGAACCACTAGAGGGCCCAGACCTGATCTCACCATAAATACCACCCCCAACTCCAACCCGGTACTCATTTGGAGCTACAACTTCCATGTTCTTGAACTTAAGACTTCCAGCTAAGAATCTTGATTGGTGTCGTCGGTAGGCACTGTACCTACACGCCACCAGGGGCACCACAAGCGGCGCCACAAGGCTTTTGGCTTTGCCAATTAGAGCGCCTATCTAGGGTAATATGGCGTTACATATAGGACTGTACGTAGATCAGTCAGTGCCCGCAGCATGCTATGCAATCAGCAACTACCAACTAGAAGAATAAAACCGTTCTAAGCAACTCAAATAAGGAATGCATTTACTGTGCAAAACTATCAGACTCTGCATTACATAAAATTGGCTGTATTTTTCGTTGGTATACAGTACAATCTACTGTATAGTTTTATCTTTTTAATGTAAGCACAAAGTAGAGCCAAATCCAAGGTAATGAGGATACATTGAGCCATGGTCGGGCCATAATACGTCTTATGAATGGGCCGATATTGTAATTCCAATATGTGACCACATGTTTGAAAAAGAGTGCAAATTTGGTCACTAACATTGTTATGCTAATTAGATAGAGATATCTCTAAATCTAAAAACGATAGAGCTTATTGGAATTTTAGATTGGACAGTACCCATACATATTCAAAGAGCCAGTTATCAAAAACTAGAAGTGGTAACTACTAATGAAATATATCACTTAAAATCTAATGACCTCAATAGTATAATTGAGTTTTACATTGCAGGACCCTTTTCCCAATTACAATTACATATCCAGCTGTAGGTAGAAGACTGCCTGGATTTACAGTACAGCCTGTATAACACACCCAGCACGTTTTCACAGGTCACTCAGCCTGATATACAGGGCTGTTCTGTTACGGCACTGGGGTTATAGTGCAGCTTTTATATAGTCATGTTCGCGATTTTCATATGATATTTGCGAAATGTATACACCTATTGAGTGTATAGTTCAATATCACCTACCAAGTTAGGGATGCATTATGTGCTTGGTCCATTGCATTTCTGTAGTATCATGAGCTTAAAGCATTATTTGTTTTTTAGGGTTGAAAAAAAGGTTTGTTTCAGGTAACCCGACCGACCCTATCAAAACAGGGCCGACCCTGCGTTTATTTTTTATTCAATTTTGAAGAAATCTTTGTATTTTCACCCTTTTTTGGTAAATTTTTGGGTTTTTGGAGAGGCCGGCTAGTACTTTCATGTTAAAAAAAAAAGTTTAAAAAAAAATTCCGACCTACCGACCCTACATGTTCTTGCCATGTTGGCCTTATTACACCTTCTCCGAGCAGAGTATCTGCTCGGAGAAGGTGTGAAAGCCTGATGCCTCGCCTCCTACACCAGGCTCCCAGCCTGAAGCACTGTAAAAAGTTGTTGTTCGTGAACAGCAAAATTTGCTGTAAATGTACAGTACTTTAGCTGTAAACAATAATACAGCAAAGTCTACTGTACAAATTCTGTTACTGTAGATGCAGGTTGTGGTAGTGACTTGTAGATCTACAGTACTTTTCCCTGTAATGTGTACACAAGAGGTTGTGGGATCGATCCTAGGTCTAGCCACCTCTCATCAGGGATCTTTAGCAACAAGGCTGTAGCTCATTAACTACAGACATGGTAGAGGTAGCTTATATCCCAATATGACCATTTGTAACACCGGCTTTGTGGCGCAATAGATCAGGGCCCGTCTCCAACACCACAGGTGGTGAGTTCAATCCTTGGTGGAGCCACTTCTCTTGGTCTACCTACATCCACCTAAAATTTGTTTCTCCCTCACATGGATGGTTCAAAATATCACCAGCACTGGGAGGTGAACCCAGGACCTTCAGACTATGATTTACAATCAATTTTGCTGTACAGTAACAGAAGATTCTGCTGTCCCTATACAGTACATAGTGCTGTAAATATACAAAAGCTCACTTGCTGTAGGTCTACAGCACAATCTACTGGAACCAAAGTTGCCCCCAGTATTTGGTGTACAGGAACACTACTTACTTCTAACAGTGAAGTACAGGCTGCCTGTTTATGCAGGCCGTCCTGTTCTGCTATACTAGCTAGTCGTCCACCTGTCCAGATGATGTCCGTATCATTTGCTCTTACAAGGGAATAGATATCATGTATTCCCCAAATCATAATAGCATATGCAGATGTTGCAGCTGTATGAATTGTGAATACAAACCAAAATTGTAAGCAGTGCCCGCTATAAGTGGCACCGGCCGTATATGCTATAGAAAGAGAGAACAGCTGAGGTAAAATACGTCTTCCAATCTTCCAATTAATGAGGTGCGCCTGGTATAATAGCTATTCAATCATCCCTTAAACGCTCACCTACCAGATATAAGGCCCTCATTCCACTCTGATTCTTACTAGAGGGGCATTCGGAATCCAAAACCTAATAGAAATGATCAGCTTGATTTTGATCAACCAGGTCAGTCTTCACTACAACCTTTGAAGCTTGTTTTCATAATATGCTGCTTCATTATAGACAATTAGTCAGTAATATTCGCTGTCACTAATGGGTACATGCATTCACTGTTTATACCAAATAGAACATCACCGTTTGAAGAAAATGCCGCTTTGAGTAGGTCAGCCATCTGCAATACCTGCAATACCTTTATAAGGCCAAAAAAAATATTTGTTTCAGGAAATATGGGCAGAAATGTAGGGTCGTTAGGTCGGATTCTTTTTTTTTACTTCTTTTTTTCAACATGAAAGTACTAGCCGGCCTCTCCGAGACCCTAAAATCGACATAAAAAGGGTAAAAATACTGATATTTCTTCAAAATTGCAAAAAAAAGTAGGGTAGGCCCTGTTTTGATAGAGTTGGTCGGGTGACCTGAAACAAACCTTCTCCTTTTTTTTCTGGCCTAACCAGAACTGCAAACTGTAAGAGGGTCGGTGAGGAACTGGGTGTATTCCCACAGTATACAGTCCTGGTTTGGTAGTCCTCCCAAACTATTTTCCACCAGAGCTCTTGCCCCCATTTCTATTTCCATTTAGCTAGAGGACCATTACCCTTTTGACGCTGATGCGATCCTTGCTGGCTAGCATCGTCTCATACCTCTCGGCCTCCACTCGTACTAGAAGCATCAATTTCCTTATGTTTGTTCGCTGGAACCAACCGCAGGGAGTTCCCACTTACCCATTTTGGTGGTGAATACATCCTCACGTAGTCTCGGTAAAGATGTCTTGACTAGTTTCCCTCGGCAGTGCCGCGAAAGGCCAGACAATCAAGAATCCGGGCTCATATATACTGTGATGGGAGCATCTACCCGGGTCAAGCCCCACCGGTGAGTATTGGCCCGAAGGCAGTGAAAGGGAAATGGACAGAATAAAAATAAAGGCTACCGTTTTTTTGGGAGTTATTTTATGAAGTTTTTTATGAGAGGTCATGACAGCGACGGAAACTCTGTCTTGTCTTTTAGGGCGGTGTAAATGACATGGTATCATTAATGTGCCAAGCAATTTAGATTCTTACATCTGAATGTGCCCATAGAGAGAGATATCTTTGATGTGCTACAAGTATGCCTATCTTTGAAGAGTGCATTATAATACCATCATACCTTTTTCCAGTCAATAATAGGCCCGTGTCCACTAGAATATATAACACTGTTTTGTCGCCGAAATAAAACGGTTTTGTGGGCGCCAAAGCGGGTTTTCCGGCGACAAAACAGTGTTATGTATCCTACTGGACCCGGGCCTAATAGTTAGTGAATCGTGAAGTTATGAAATGATATAGAACCCATTCAGAATAGTTCCACCATGACCCAGATGCACTTGTGTTTCACTCACATTACTACCAACATGATACGTTTGTATTTTCACGTGTACTGGACAGCTTAAGTCTCAGCACATTAATTCACTTTTTGATTAGTATTTTGTGATTTGTAATTTACTTATAAGCCTCACCTGCACCTTTGGCCTCCTTTGAGAGGCGTTACTTGCTAATGGAATTTCAGCCAGACAAAAATATTTGAAAACTGAACTTCCCAAGAGCATTATGTTCTCCAAATATCACGGTGAGCTCTTGCTTGAAATCACACTCACTGAATGTTAAGTGGTCTGTTATGGATGGCAAGCAAGACAGACATGGTGGAAAACATTGAGTGCTTGAGGGGACGATTCTATGGTATCACAGTAGGCTTGAGGGTCTTCTTATTCTGATACACTCGAGCAGACTGCCGTGAGATATGGCTTATCAGATAAAAGTACATTGAGCATGTAACATAATGTCTCACACTGTTGTTATTACGTATCTGAGGAGTATACACCACCCTTCAGCGCATACAGACAGTCACAGTGTCCTTAGGACATTGGACACCAAGGCCTCGTTCCCACTGTGTGCTTTCTTCCCCCGGTGGTCCCTCTATCATGTACTGAATAACCACTGCAGCACGACCCTGAAAAGCGGTGGTGGTTAATTTCCATTAGATTTGGGAAGGGAGGGGCGGTCAGATGTAGTCAAACCCTGATAAGTAAGGCGGTTAAAATCATGACATAAAATTGAGTAAGTTTTCTTGCTGAAAGTCATGAATAAAATTGAATTTGAAATTATCCCTTACTAAAGAGCAGTGGTTGGTTAGAGTTGGCAGTCCTTTTACAGATTATTCATATACATAGGGTGGTCAAATATCCCAACCTCTGAAAACTGGAGTGGTCAAATCTACCAACCTCTGAAAACTGGGGCGGTCAAATCTACCAACCTCTGAAAACTGGGGCGGTCAAATCCCCCAACCTCTGAAAAGTAGGGCGGTAGGGCAACAGTTGCTATCTACCATCAAAGACTCAGTGACCTCCCGGGCTCCTTCCTCTCCCCGTTGTACCCCATCAAACCTAACTTAACGCCCCTCCCTCCCAATAATTAATGGATTCTCATTTATCTCGCCGCATCCTTCCTTGGTCAGAGGTGAACGCGTATTTCAACTTGAGAGCTACAGACTAGCGACTCCAGATGGTAGCCGTTTATACTGAAGGGTTGCAACAGTCTGGAGTCTGGATGTATAGACTGGTAGGCATTTATATATATGTATATATATATATATATATATATATATATATATATATATATATATATATATATATATATGTATATATATATGTATATATATATATATATATATAGAGAGAGAGAGAGAGAGAGAGAGAGAGAGAGACAGACAGAGACAGAGACAGACAGACAGACAGACAGAGACAGAGACAGAGACAGAGACAGAGACAGAGACAGACAGAGACAGACAGACAGACAGACAGAGATCCTAAACCTATAAGAGCGTGGGTAGCTAATGGCCAACGTCCACTGGGCTCTAATAGACCGAAGTTATATAGAAAATGTGTGCACTTAGTCGGTCGAAGTTCCCAAGTGGACGGTGGCCATTAGAAGTGGAAAAGGGAAGGGTTACAGTTTTTTGATTATTTCTATTTAGGTGCACCATGGAATATACGGGGGGCAAACACATTATTATGGCCATCGTCCACTAGGCACTAATCAGCCGAAGCAATATAGGACAGTTTTGGGCTTAATCTGACGTAGTTCCCCAGTGGACGGTGGTCATTATATCTGGTGTCCTCAAGGTAAAGGAATCATAAATCAGTCAGATACGTCCGTCGTTTCCCTCTCTATGGAGTGAAATTTAATATTGAATATTATACTACTCTATACATGTATTCTCCTTCTATTGATGTAATAGGACTGTGATTGAAGATAATGGACATTGCATTTCAACCCGTTCTAAAGAAGTAGTATTTGAACATCAACCTTTCCCGAATCTGTTCAATAAATTAGAGCAAAGGAGAACCAACCCATTTGCTATCGTCCAAAACACACACCTATTACATCTCGTGCCCCACTCATCTCCATTGATCGGTCTAGCCCACATGCTTCTATGACCTCATCACAACTAAGAAGATCTTAGAGTCTCATCGAAACGACCTCATGAATGTTTCAGCGGACACTTGCTCAGCGAATGCTACTGCTTGTATCAGCGGCCGATTACTATTCACCGTGTACTTGGCCCCTTTGTCTATCTCTACCCTGACATCGATTATACCCAACTAATGGCGGTGGCTGCTGCTAGCCGTACTAAGAGCTGAATAATTCCCTTACTCGAGGTACCAGACTCCCTCTGTCTCCGCGGGTCTGTCTCAAGGAACACCGCGCCGACACCTACAAGGGTAATTACAGTTACCCAAAACAAGATGACAGGGGTGTTTAGAGATTGCAAAGTTGTATTTTGAAGCCAGTATCATGGCAAACAGTGTCGTCCCGCATTTAGATGATGAAATGTTGTGCAACAGCAGTAAGGAGTGGAGTAGGAAATACTAGGATCATTGAAATGGTCTACAATAATTAGTACTAAGGTAATTGTTTATATGTTGTACACTGTGGTACCCATCGTATATTATTGGCTAATTTCTTCCTGATATCATTGATGTCAGAGGTTCAGCTTCGGCCATGGACAGAAACGCAGTAGTTATAGCACATAGTCCGCCATAGTATATCGGGTAGCTGCAATTACCCTAGTAGGTGTCGCAATGGTGTTGAAGTGGTCTCTAGGGCTCGGCTGTTTAGTATGCAGGAGAAGCTGCGGTCTGCAGGTACTTCTGTTGCCGGGCTTATATGGGGCGGAGCATTGAGGTAAAGGGATGGCACGGCCCGGGGATAATTGTGCGTTTAGTTTGAGATATTACCACATTTATCTCATTAAAATTGAACGTGGAGGCTAGCCAAGGGGCAGTCTAGCCCCAGCTGTATCCCAATAGCTGTTGTGCAGGGTCTAGGGCGTCCCTGGAGTTTAGAGCCTTACGAATCAATTACCAAACTGGCCAAATACAATGCTTTCCACTTTGGAGGGGAAGCCACACACTGAGGGGGAAATTCCCCAGAGGTAAAGGAAACTGGCTGGTTGTGTAGGGGCCGATCTGGTATACAAGCCTGAGGAGGAGGAGCGATTTTCTTCCCATATCTTTAGCATCTATTAGGCATGTCGTTGTGGTTAGATCTCCTGCTCGAGGCATTCCACACGAGATCTCGTCACGATGTTCCCGTTGCACAAAGGTAAGCCCCAGACCCGTTCCTTATTGAATTATTGAATGGCTTCTTGGGGAAGTGGTGGGGACGGCAGTGGCCTTAGTTGGAGCCATAATATGATTTTGTGGGATACACTTTAGATTGAGATTCTGAAAAATCATTTCCACTGACAAGCTGGCATGCTTATGTCGTTTAAACGACGCACCGGGCCACATTGGCTGGCCATCCAGGTATTGTACGACATGAAGCGACCGCCTTATGGGATTGGGAAATGGCAATTTGTTCAGGCTATGAAAATGTCCTTTGCACGAGATTAGGAGCTACGATTTCGAAAAGTGAAATTGACAGGCTTGCATAATCTCTTCAATACTGGTCTGGCATGCTTATTGAATCCTTAGTGGCTTCGGGCCCATCCGTTTTAAATGTCTGGTTGTGGTGGCCATTTACAACTCGGGAATGGATTTATCAACACATGCCTACACGGACAGTAAAATACCAGCCTTAAATGTCAATATCTCATTTTGAGAAACCCAATGAAGGATATCAATCACCATTGCCCCGTGAATGCTAGAGTTGTGTTGGCCTAGGCGGTATCACAACGGACACGTATGCAAGTCATCCCAATCGCCCCTTATCTCTCTAACTGCTAGTTTGCTATCTAAATACCTAGGAGATTTTGTTTACTGTATTATCTTCTTCAACCATACCTTGATAATAATTGTATACATTTTTCACTGACCGATGCTTCGGTGCAGAGACTCCTTGCTCGAACAATTAAATAACTGATAATATAACATAGGGAAGATTGATTGTTCAAGATTTCAGAATCCATATAGCTATTATTATGTGATATGTACTGTGGTGTACTTTAGTAATACATGTAGCGCTGATAATTATATCAACGGATATTTTTGCATTATAGGCTATGTACGTAGTAGTTAAACCACAGCCAGACCCCTGTACGCAGGGTATTGGAGATAGTCAAGCCTGATTACGAGACATGTGTGCTCAGCCCTGACTACGCCAATATCATTAGTACAGGGCTCTTGTTGTGGTTTAACTGGCCTATGCCGCAGCAGTGGTGAGTGCTTTCTCACCTTTTGTACATATATACAGACATGCAGTCTCTTTTGTTCTGCTGGCCAATTGTGGTATACTATATTAATAGATAATTATCTTGTTGGTAACCATGAGAATCAGTAGGCATATGCGGCGTTATGTCAATTATTGATCTAGCCTGGGTGCATCCCATTAGCACATGATTTCCTTTTCCAAGAACAAATTTTCAGCTGAAAACACCTTCTTTTAAAATCCCAGAGACATGTATTTTGTCTCGAGAGACATATTCAAGGATTTATCACCTCTTGATTTGTAGTCAGAACCTGGAGACAAACTAATCCTGTCATGTGACCAATATCTTTGCCCACAAATTACAATGAAGACTGAGCCATACCTTCTTCTAAGAGACTACAGTTAGAGTTGGGGTTAGGGTTAGGGTTAGGGTTAGGGTTCGCCTCTCTCAAAATTCAGAGAAACAATCATGATTGTTTTGTTGATGATGTCTTCTTAAAAGAGGAGGCTAGTGTCTCTGGAGAGACCAGAGACATGTCCCTGGCCTTCTAAAACAAGGATTTTTCACCTCAAAATTTCTTCTTATAAAAGGAGATCATGTGCTAATAGCCTGACCCATGTGTCAGGTAGGAGATCCATGATGGAATAAGAATCATAATGCCGCACAATGATGCATCTCCAGGTTTGTGAATGTAAGGCCAAAAAAAAAGCGTTGTTTCAGGTAACATGGCAAGAAAATGTAGGGTCGGTAGGTCGGATTTTTTTTTTTTACTTCTCCTTTTTAACATTCAAGTACTAGGCCGCCTTTCAGAAGACCCTAAATTTTACCAAAAAAGGCAAAAATACAAATTTTTCTCAAAATTGCATAAAAAAACTAGGGTCGGCCCTGTTTTGATAGGGTCGGTTGGGTGACCTGAAACAAACCCTTTTTTTGGCCTAATATCAGCAAGTAGAGCAAACGTGTTGCGGCTTAATGAGTAAGCTCGAAAATCCCAAACCTGATTCATTAACACACTATTCCAGCACATTATGATACCAAATGATCCCGCAACGTCCCTATATGCTGTAGGTGGGAGCATTAGGGTAGTGTGTAATTAAAAACCACCCCAGTTGACAGCCTCTGATTGTCTGATTATGCGCTGCATGGACCCAGTGTCAGTGTGAGAGAGGAGACTATGGTAAGTGCAGTTACCAGATCACCATTTAGGGATCCCCACTGTAGCATAGCGAATTATACAGTTACCATAGTACTTGTTAATGTAGGTCAAAACAGTTACCATAGTCCACCTGATTCTAAAACCCCTTCATACTACTGTTCTAGACAATTCCATGATACATGATACATACAAAGGCCCAAATGATAAAGTATAGTACCAGCTATAACTATACAACTATGCAATACCCAATCTGCCATAAACACAGTGCAATTACCACTTTTGATTCTCTATGCTACAGTGGGGATCCCTAAACGGTGATCTGGTAACTGCAGCTACCATAGTCTCCTTCCTCTGGGTGATAGCATCATTATAGGGTGCAGGAGATGTCAGCACCTCTAACAGAAAACATGACAGATTGAGAGGGGGTAGCCTTATCTGTACATGTGATCAGGGAGGTGAGGGTTATCCAAGTTGACAGGTAATGAGTTTTGTATTACGCACGTGTTACAATTTATGATATTTACTACTACATATATATATATATATATATAATATATATATAGAATCATTTCTTCTTGGATCAGGTATACGCACTGACGTCACAACTGAGAATGTGTGTGTGTGTGTGTGTGTAAACTGTATGGACAATCATGGTAAGCACAAGGGGATCTGTTCTCCTAACACACCGTACACTAATACTCTGACCGTAGTAAGTACTGGCTAACAACTCAGTCATTGTAATGAGAAACCTAGTTAGTTAACTCATTTTTTGGCTCCCCATACGACCAACCTAGTTTAGTTTAAGATGGGTCAATATGATGCCATTTCCATTCACTGCACAGTTTTCTGCGCAAGTACATTCTCTAGTTTGACCATAGATCTCCAGGGGACCTTTCTGTTATATTGGAACAAGTTATATCAAATTGTCATAAAATGGACAAAGGTGTTGCCTGACCAGGGCGAGAACCATCAACATTTGTATATGAAGGCATGCATTCTGCCACTGTGCTATGGAGTCCTTGGTGGTGGCTCTCATTCAGAAGTCATACATAACTAGCCCTTGGTATACTTCTATTTCCTTTCAACCTTTTTTTATCCAATGGACAAAAACTTTAGAAATATGCCCGGGACCATATGTTCAAAAGGGATTCTCTAGAGAGAGAACATTAAAACCTATATCCTGAGAGAGTTATATGCATATTTTGCTACTTTTCAATACTATTTTATGTACATATGTGTGCCTCTACATGGGTAAAATCGACACGGGCGACACAGCGACACGGCCCCTTTAAAACTCGACACAGGCAACACGGCCCCTTTAAAAATTGACGGACATGGACATATAAAGTAGAATGTATACTAATGATATGGGATAACAATCGACATGGCGACACAGCCCTTTTGCAAAAAATCGACACGGCGACAGGTTCAAAAATACGGGTACCCATGTAGAGGCACATATGTGACAAAACACTATATATGCTCCTATTATATGAAACACTGACTTTAGGCTTGAATATCACAGAAAACAGCCTGGGACCCTCCTATTTTCTCAGCCTTGTCGGAAAGTCTTCGCTATTATGGTCTCATGGTGGAAACCTGATGAAAATCTAGCTTCTTTTACACCAAGGGATTAACCCACCTTAAAACGTCAGGTTGGTCAGTCCAGTGACCTCTATGGAGGTCACAGGTCAGTCAAAAAGTCCATGTGACTAATGGATTATATGGTGATACTATCTAAAATAAGACAGGACAGACCGAGGGATCGTTATATGACTGCGGGCGGAGGCAGTTGGGGAAGATTTACTGTTGACAAGATGTGAGAGGTTATGAACCTTATATAGCCATCCAATTCCAAGTACACTTGCTCCCTGTCATGTAAATGGCCTATGGGTTTGTCGCCTCCTATAATTGTGTTTACGCATTCCACTGGGACGAGTCCTAGAACTGCAAATCCAAAGAAAGATTGTATATAAGATAAAGATCTATGTCAATTAATGTTCCTAGTCTTCACAGGTATACCGTATTTTATGTTTTAGATATCAAACTACAGACTAAAACTCATTAAAACATATCGCGAATGCTCAACCAAGCTCCGTCAAGTAATTTTGGCTAATAAAATCATATTTTCTCAAAGAAATTGTTCTCAAATACTAACACGTGCTGAATTGCATGAAGAATAGAGAGCAAAGTATGACTGATTAGGATAATGAACGTATATTGTCAAAGGGTTGCAAAAAACACACAAAAAACTCATATTAATGTGTGTTTGCCATTCAAAGACCACACCCCGTTGCATGGAACAAGATTGTGTCCCGTGGCACATAATAAAGGTATATCAACTAAGCTTATCTGAAGTATTCCACCTCTACTTAAAATAGGTGGTAGTATAAATATGTGACTGAATACTATATTTGGAGTAGACCTTCAGCAATACACAATGTATTGAGAAACACATTTTAATCATCTCTCCCCTCTGACATCAAGCAGTTCAAACTGAAATACTTAAATGCGGATTGCTTCTATTATGCACAATGCCTAAGAACTCCCTGGACTGCCAAGGCATTCCAATATCGTTTGCGCCGGATTGGCTACGAAAACATCTTTGCAGAGTGGACGCTCCCATAAGGTAAACATATAGCTTTATAAATGTCCATAAATGGTGCTGGAGCCGGTAGTGAGAATGATGACCCAACAGAATCTCAGGAACTCAAGATTGTGGCTATTACTAAGTAATTCCCACCAACGTCCATATAGATTTAAACTTGATCAATGCACCAGGAGATATACTCCTTTAACCTTATAGCCTCTCTCACATCCATCTGGACCTCTTTTTAAAACCCCATCCGTTTTTCCCCTTTCCGTATCAGTTGCTATAAGTGGGGTGGTGTAGTGGTGAGTGGGTGGCCGAGCCTCAATTGCTCATCAGATGTGGTCCCTGTGAATCTCCCGTGTAAGATAAGACAGCATGAACATTCCCTAAGGTGTGAGTCTTGCATCAACTCCAATAGTAAATATGTCTCTGACTCATCTGTCCGTAGTTCTAGCACCCAGAATGTAACCAACTTATCAAAGCTGGCTTTTTACATCCCAAACCGAACTGCTGGCCATTTATCATGTGCCGTATATACAGAGGGCGGAAATTGCAGGCCACACTGGTGGAGCAGGAGCAGCTATATAGTGTCAATAACGCCCACTCCCCGGAACACGCCCCTAAGTTATACCAAATGTGCTAAGAAGTCAAGGTATTTTGCGTACATCAACTGCCAGAAGGCGATTAGCGCAGGAAACAGGATTCAGAAGGCTATGCCATACACCAGGAGACATAGCCTTCTGGTTTGTGTCTGGTATGCGCTGCCTATGAGCAATATACTTAAGGGGCAGCATAACCATAGGCCTTCACAGCTGTTTGGATGATCATGCTGTATCATAAAATGGCTGCAGGGGCTCATACTAATCCATCAAGAGTTGAATATGATATATCAATGAGAATGTAACGAACCGTCAGTACTCATTAAGGAATGAATAAACATGTTATGAAAAATAGTAGAACTTAGAGTCTTATGTTCAACCATGACAACATTCAAGAAATTCAAGATATACCTCAACAACACAGCAGTCACAGCTGCCCGTTACAGTACCAATTGTTTGTATTGTGCTAAACTAATTAAAGTTTGTTAAACTCAATGGTACTGACAGGTATGTGAAAGCACATGTTTAATGACGATAAGAAAATACATGCAATCAACTAAAGAGTAAAGCTTTATAAAAACCAATCACATCACGTCGAAGACGTCATCTGTAACTAGGCTCACTTGCCAAACATGTCCCTTCATTAGTAAAGGAGGGGGGGGGGGGGGGTAGAATTGTCCGTTGAATATGTTACCTTAGAAAATATCATTCTTTTCAATAACATATCCTAATTGATATAACTACATCGAGTCTCGAACTCACCCATATTAATTTGAACTTGCAATACTTGTAGTAGCAGATGATATTTCAATATAGGAATAAAAACTGATATGATATATATCAGATAATGGCCACTTTACATTCTGTGTCGGACTATTCAGATTGAGGCTGTCGGGAGGTTCTGGGTTAAAGCCTGCTTCAATTAGGCCAAGGAGTAAGCTGGTGATATATCCTCACATGTCATGGTATGTTACTAGGGAGATGTACTTACTACTATTGGGGATCAAGATTATGGACCACCATGACCCTGGTAGTCAAGGATACTAGTCGACATATCACAACTAGATCTACAGCTATTTGTACATGCTTCCGACAGCCGCTTCCGGTCACCGTCCCTAGGCACCTTTGACCCCTTGGGTTGAGCTTCTTCCTCCGAGCTGTGTTATGGGTCCGGATGGTCGTTAATAGCGAATCTCAATGGGGAGGTAGGAGCTAGAATAGGGCGCACGTATGCTCAGTTTCCTTTTTTCAATAAGCTTAGCATGTTTTCTTCGGTTAACTATAGGTGTTTGGTAATGGCATGCCTCCTGTCCCATACCACCAAGCCACAAGAAGGTCCGTGTCCCCACGTCGGATCTAGGGGTCTAGAGTCATTGTAATACCTTCCCTGATGTTCTTATACATGTAGTATAGTACAATAAGATAGTGTACACTATAAACCCCAAGAACACAATCCCTTTAAGCCGTATCTTAACAGCGTACCGAGAAGAAAATACCAGTAATAGCCCATAAATCTATAAAGCAAACACATGCACATGTCCACCGAAAGGTAAATAGATCCTTAGTCTTTCCCCCACGGGCGTATATATATACTATAGGGAAAGGTCGCAGACGGAGAGCCTATACTAAAAGCTTTCTTCCGGCGGCCAGAGCCCCTCACAATTACTCCCTGACCACTAGACCTGCTCGCCGGAAGTGACAAACCGCTGGTCTGACTTGGGTGGGAGTGTGCTAGATGGCCCTAGGTGCGGCGCGTGCCCCAAGATGGGAGGACCATGTCGCGAGGAGAAATTGGTGCCGTGAGTGCATGGTCTGTGGGGTGTTGCACAATAAATGTCCTAAGGATAAAACTAAAATGAAGATAATCATGCTATTTGAAATCAGGCCACTGGAAACATTGTTTCAGTGAAGACATTGAATTGAATCGTTTATTGAACGTTAGCATGTTGCGACGCTTTCTCCCCGTACAAATCCTTTAACATGTGGTTTGATGTTATGATGTTTATGCAATTCATGATTCATATTAAGGCCAAATAAAAAAAAAGTTTTGTTTCAGGTCACATGGGAAGAAACTCTTGGGTCGGTAGGTCGGATTTTTTTTTTTTAACTTTTTTTTTTTTTACAAACCCTAAAATCGACCCCAAAGAAGTGAAAAAACGGGAAGATTTTTTCAAAACTTTTGTAAACCTAAAATTGACACCAAATAGGTGTAAAAATATATAAATTTCTTAAAAATTGGATAAAAAAACGTAGGGTCGGCCCTGTTTAGATAGGGTCGGTCGGGTGACCTGAAACAAACCTTTTTTTTGGCCTAATTGATGCAGGTTGCAGCTAACATATATGTGCCATAAAATGAGCATGGTTCTTTCTCTGTTTTTAATATGTTACACTGTACAACAAATTTTCAAAAAATGAAAAAAAACGGGACCAGACACAATTGTTCTTAGGTATTTTGACCTGGGGAATTCAAAAATTGCGCTTAAAATTGCGTGGTAAGTCTCAGTTTTCAGATTTCACAAGGTCTTATTTTGTATAACCTGTTAGAGCTTATATATACACAATTTGATCAAAAAGTATGAAAATGCTTCTTTTCATGTAAAACTTATTTTTAACTTGTTACAATATTAAATATTACTTATCTGCTACAGAAAAAAGTACTCTTGGTGAATGAATAGCTCTAAAATAACACTTTGAAGCATATAACTAGTGCTCAAAAAAGGTTGCTTTGTCTTCCTATTCTGTTCCCCATTAGGACCACCTCTGATGTATATTCCAATGATGTACCTGGCAAATGTTTCATGTAAAATTAGGTTTTATGGTCAAATATCCTCATACAAGGATACCTTTTACTAGAAAATTGGTTATGAAAGGAATTTGCAAGGCATGTTTTCAGGTTTGTGATATTGATGACATTTCAAATATACTAGAGCCAATATCAAGTATTTTGGCTGTCGGAATGGCTGCCATGGTTACCAGAAACTGGCCTTTGTACCATTTTTGTCTAAAAAAAAGAAATTATAAATATAGAATTTTTATACTAAAGATGTAACACTAATGATTCATCACTGTATTCTGCATAAAGGGTTAGCTGAGCAATTTTCTGTCTATTTATTACTCTTTTTGGGATGCTGGTGCCAATGGGGGCTAAAAACAGTAATAATAGCTTCCCTGAAGGTACCTCTTGTCAGAACAGGTCTCAATCCTGATCTTACCCAGGAAACGGGGGTGAGGCTAGGGCATGCTAGTGCCAGCTAGGGCGAACTACTTTTGTGCCTAGCTCAAAGGGGTGAGATAGTGTGAGATTTGGGTGAGGTGCCCTAGCCCTTCCACATGCCCACCCAATCCCACCCAGTGGCTAGCTGGTGGTGGGTGAACCTGGGCGAGAGGTGGGTAAGGGCTTGCACAAGGTTGACTATAGAGTAATCAAGTAATAGGAACATATATAATGTCCTCATTTAAAGACACATTACCACCTCAATGGACCAAAAATCAAGTTATGAAATAAACCCAATATAGACCTCCAATCTGACTCCATTAGTCATTTCCTTATCAATTGACAGGCCCTTTTACCATAGGAAAGCCATTCATCTAGATGAAATACTGAATTGAGGGCTCTTTGATAGACCTGTTAATTCACAGTGAGAGCATAATGCACCCCTTGATGATTCTCATTTGTGTTGGCAGACAGCTATTTAGTTGGGACAATATATTGTATTTTTATTATGCTGAATTATGAATGAGAGCCTCCAAACTTACCAAATGGGCATGCAATTGTACAAAGCATGTAATCAACCTAAAATGATAAATCACCTACAATTAGCTGGTATTGTATTTGAAAAAAGCATCTCCAGATGACTCATTTTAAAAAAAGCATCAGGATCTTCAATTTTGTTTTATTCAAGATATGTCGTAGTTTGAGTGCAACCTTATACCACTGAGATGTTATGTTATATGTGGCGGCCTGGCAAAAATGTGGTGTATATAGGTGAGAAAACTGTGTAGGAGGAGTCTGTCACTACACATGGGGTGTTAATATGACCATGGTAGATTTGTCACTTCTGTTTGACATCTATCCTGTTGTTTGGGTTATTTGTAGAACTATCTTCCTGCCAACGGCACAGCAAAACATGTATATGCATGTAAAACAAAACAGCTATACAGGTATGTTCTACAAACAATATCGTTGAGGCTCTACTCCTTTTCAATGCACTGAAAAGGTAATTTCAATTGGTTTTAAGGTATATATATATATATATATATATATATATATATATATATATATATATATATATATATATATATATTTATATAAATATATATATATATATATATATATATATATATATATATATATATATATATATATAAATATATATATATATTAAAAGAGTGGTCGCTATTCGTTTTTATAAAAGGGGACATTGGCCGAGTTGGAGAGCGGGGGCGGCAACTTCTCAAACTAGGAGGGCGCCCTATTTTTGTGGCAGAGGGGGGCAAGAAAATATTCTCAACACTAAATAAGGGTACGGGGTGGGGGGAGGGCAATTATCAACCCCTCCCTAATGTTAGATTATGAATACTCCTTAATTAGGATGCTCAGGGTGATGTCCGCCATCAGTACTGTAATGAACACCTGTAAATGGGTATTTGTTGCTCACGGCAATTGTCAACTGCAATTGCAGCTATGAGTCCTAGCGAACATCCATGAATTGAACAGAAATGACCAGTGGTTAACCAACCTTTGACCGCCGGCCATCTGAAGTGCTACACTTAAGTACTTCCTGGGCTGAATACGTCACAAAAGACGTCAAACTGGGTTAAGGGACGGGGACAACGGTGAGAGAGGCAGGTTGTTTGGAGGAAATAGAGTTAGGGGGAGGCACAGGCTTATACTGTGCAGCATGATGGGCTGGTTGGTGAAAGTATAGATATATGTCATGTGGTATACATACGACAGCAAAAGACTCCCAACATCTTTCAACTTTTGATGGCCCACTTTCCAATGTGTTTGGATCTACAAAACACTGTCTAAATTACAATGTCCACACCGCTTAGTATATTATGATCTGTGAACATTAGATTTTGCCACCTGTCTATGGCCAAGAACATGAGACAGTGGGCCCATATACATTGTAGGATGATGGGGTTCTCCTACTGATGTAGATGTATACAAACACCTATACTAACCTTTCAAGCATGCTGCTTAGTTGAAGCCTGTGCTGGGAGTTGAAAGGGGACTGGTGAATACTGCAAAGGTGTTGTACGCCTGCGGGACAATAGTGACGGGGACAGAGGGGGACAGAGAGTGGTCCAAGGTATAGGCAATTGGGTACAGTGTCCAATAATACATCCTGGGGGTATACGGGTCCCTTTTACACAGAGAGCAGCTCATTTTAAATTCAATAGTGTTCCAGTAACTGGCCTGCTGGAAAATCCTGTGAGCAGTTTGTGAAATGGCTGTTTAAAGGCACAGAGCTCAGTATCCCTCCAGCGGCAGTCGGAGTGGAGCCGGGACAGGTACTAATCAGTCCTATAGATAGGGGCGCTGGGCTTTAATGACCATTTCCATATACTTCTTACTTATGTCACGAACAATTCTCCTCGCCCCCCTCATTCTCTCTCTCCCTTTCTCTCTATCTCTCCCTCTCTGTCTGTCTGTCTGTCTCTCTTCCTCTCCTCCTCTGCCTGTCTATATCCTTCCCTGTCCCTCTGTCTCCCTCCCACAGATCTGTATTCTAGTATTGACAATGTTATCGGAGTACACTACATTTAAAATGAAGTTCTGCATCAAGCGAGGGGCAGCCGGGTAGAATGACTAGCAGGGTGCCTAGCCAACACCCCACTCACATCCCTAACCCCAGCCCAATCACTCCACCCTGACTTGTGACACGCACTCTCAAATAGTCCCAGGGACACCCAACCCATGCAACCCCTGAGGCACTCCCAGGCCCACCTAGGCAATCTTCCCGTCCGCCCGTGCTTGAAGTAGCCATCGTCACCCTAACCCAGGAGCCTTTTTCTTGTTACCATAGAAACCATCTTAGACGTGCCTGGTGACCTCATTTTGTGACGTTTACATTTGATGACGCGATCTCTGACGTACGTATCTCTCGCTTACGCTATCGCAACGTGGTTATTATTAGTTCCCATGAGCCACGATTTCTGAAAATATTGCTTAATGGGTCCCTCTATAAAGTCGGTCACACACATTTACAACCAATTAGACCGCTGAGGAGATCTGATGACCATGAGCGCCATATACATAGCATCGCCATACACTGTGTACCTACTCCTGGGCAGCGGATCTATACAATAGAGCGCCATGCCCCTGTGACGTACCCACCCCTGACGTCACGAATGACGTGGTGCTACCTGACGCTGGTCCCGCTGCTGACATGATCGACTCGCCCATAGACCCGGGAGCAGGTCATGACGGGGGTCCTTGTTGTAGGGTTATTGGATCTGACGGCGGAGGGTGGACAGGGGCCGGCAAATGTACTCCTATCACCAGCCCCTGATGGCTTTGGTAAATAGTAGCGACGAGAATGTCTAGGCTATATATTCAGTTCTATCACAGCTAGTGGTGCTATGTATATACAGCCCTAGCTGTCCTGCCATTCAAGTGCTCTCAGTTCCTATCAGCAGTGATCAAAATAATCAAGTCATGAAATAAACACAATGTAGACTTCCGTTAGTCGTTTCCTTATCAATTGACAGGCCCTTTATCATAGGAAATACATTTGTTATGAAATCAAGATGAAATATGCAATGGAGAGCTCTCTGGTAGACCTATGAAGTCACTGTGAGAGCCTATGTGTTTTGATTGTTCATAATGCGGCCCTTGCTGGTTTTCATTTATGGTGGCTCAAAGTTATATATTTTGCACCCTATTATGGTCATATTTAACGATTAATAGAGAAATAACAGACTCCAAATTTCTCATATAGACTTACAGGTGCTTGATATATTGAGAATAAAAAATCAGCTGGTAATTAATGTAGCTTTAAGGCATGTGAGGAGATTATAATTCATGTTCTATACCTTTTCAATACTTGATGATTTTGCTAAATACTATAGCCAGCGATGAAGGTGTACCTCATATATACATGCATCCATTCTGCCGAAATGATATAACCCAGTAAACAAAAAACGTTATACAACATTTTATAACGTTATATAACGTTAAATAACGTTTCTCTAAGGCTCCTTACTATGGCATAACGTTATATGAAATTTTATAACGTTATTTTGACGTAAAATAACGTTTTTTTGTTAGCTGGGAATGGGGGGGGGGTAGAAGAGTGTGCTTTATATAATTCACTGGCAGGGAACCCCTTTAATAATCAGTGGAGATGGCCATATAGATTCTCCGTTTTGTGGCAAAATGATGGCGCTAATAGTCTACTGCTAATGACGCTCATTTCGTGAGGGGCATAACGTATTGATTTCTGATAGATATGCGCGAGAAGACTGGAGACAAGCGATGTTGCCCTGATGCCTATCGGTAACTAATCATGTGATGAATCCAACATAGCATAGCTAACATCATCATGGAAAGCGTTCACGGCCCTATCGGTTGTACATTGTATAGTGGATACCAGGAAACCCTATGTATTAGTATGTCCATTAATAGAATCACGGCAATCTTTACGATAATGCTGCAAAGATACAAGTTACACATATATAGCTGTTGTGAGGCTTATACTTACACATATATTAGTAATATTTGTATTTTTGACTCTATGCTCGATGATTCCTTCCCTATTTTGGGGAAAATGTTATTTTACACAATTTTCTTTCCATTTATGCCTTTTTATTACAACTTTTTCCTCTGCTTTACTGTCCTAGTGTAGCAAGTGTGGTAGCAAGTGCAGAAAACTTCAACACCACGCAAAAAAATGTATACAGAGAAAGGAAACAGAGTCAAATGCCTCCAGAATGACCCCACTCGTTAGGGGAGCCTTGACTGACTAAGGGAGCCTCTAGGTGACTCCGTGGCTGACCTAAGACAGTCACATAGAAGAGTCACAGCTCCCTGGATCACATAAACAGTGCAAAAGGAATCACGTGAGGACCATAATGTCACTCTACGATGAAAGGTGTGGTCGCATCCGAATTGTCTGAAAGCAAAATTATTGTGTGAATGTCTACTCAGCCCTCATGGTTCTTTGACCATATCATTCATATTTTATTGCACCATAGGTGACACTTCAGGGATTGGGTCATAGAGTGCTTATTCACTATGGCTCACCTCGTTATTTCCCAGCATGAAAGAACGTCAGTACTGATATATGTCTATGGCACGTGACGTTCTATAATGGCATTTCTAAAGGGCATTCCAGCTGCATGATTTCAGAAAGCTAAATGCAATGATGTTTATAGCTTGGTGTTGGTACTTCAATCTTTATTTTGGTTTGAAAAGAAGTAATCGTGCAAGCTAAATCGATTGTCCCGAATACATTGTCAGCCTCCAGTTAGTTGAAATAACCTTTGTCTCATAAATATGTCATGACTAGGTGGCCGTCAAGGCTCACCTCAAAAAGAAATATCACTATTTTATGACAGTCTGATTAAAGGTAGAAAACAGTGGCTCGATCACTGACTTGCATGTCAGAAAGCTATGGAAGAAAATATCCGTACGATACATAGGCGTTCTGTGTGCCTACCCAATTTCCGGAAAGTAAGTGGTTATCTTCCAATTCCCTCTTCTGGATTGTCTGTTCAACCTATGATCTCGACACATGACATACATACCTCATGTCTCCATCTTTATTTACTTTAATAGAGAAGGGACATGATTCCATCAGTTACATTCTGCGCTATGAGGCTGTCTACCCATGCAGTCGTCCTCATTGTGAAGTAAATAATGTACCTTGGTCCTTACACGACCCCTTTAGGTGAGCCAGGGAACTATATGACTCCCCTTGGTAACTCCGTTAGGCCAATCGGAAAGTCAGCTATGCTTCCTAAGTCAGCCAGGGCTCCCCTAAAGAGGTGCGTCTCCTTGGAGGCAACCTGTACTCCTTTTCACTCTGTTTCTTTTCTCTATGTACTTCACAATGAATTGAGATAAACAGTATTGAGAGTCAAAATACTCCCAATCTTTCCTGTAGTAAAATGTGCAATCATATATGTCTCTTGATTTGACAGCGATATATCAATTTTAATATCATCATTAAAACATGTATACAAAACTTGTCTAGGGTGTCAGTGGCCACCACATTAGCCATCCTCCCACCACCTACGTCACACGTGCATTCCTCTTTACATTCTCCAATTACAAACTGTATTTCTAATGGATAGTGTAAACGACATCTACTGGTATTTAGTTCCCTTGGCACCATTATGTATGTCATGATTCATACTTTTATGACTGGAATCACTCCTTTGTAGCAGAGTGCCCGGAATTAGGTTCTGTCCGGAATTCGATGCCTAAAGTTACTTTCACAAGATCACACAAGATTATCTGACAATATGTTGCATGACTTTCATTCAACAGAGGGCGTTTTAAAACTCGTAGTACAATAAAGTTATTGAAATGTCAGACTGCATCATAAAATGGCTTCTGAAGCTACAGTTTTGACTAATTAAAGGGACATAGAGCCTTAAATTAGCGCGAGATAATGAGCTAATTACCACAAAGGGTGCAGTTTGGGCAACACGATCAATGGGGCCTGCTGTCGTTATATCTTGTTAACATTCTGGTATGATACATGTCTTCCCTACTTGTACCTTATATAATACTAAAAAGATGGAGAGGATGGTAGATAGTGTAGCAAAAACTCGATGGATTAAATTATAATTAGGGCTGGAGGGAAGGCCATGTGATGTTTACGTAAGAATGTAGAGAGGGTGATGGGCCGTGGAGGGGTAGGCATACACTGCAGCATGGTTATACTAGGATTCTGGAAGCAGCTAATGTAAGTATATTTGCAAAGCAGGCCAGGCATAAAACGAGAACTCCTGTGGCACAAATGTTGGGTGGCTTATTACATATCAACGCTCCCTTACCCAGTTACCCTTCCTCGATCATCTGTATCGGTTAAAAATGTTGATGTGTCTTTAGTGTATTTGTTTGGTAACATAGCAGTACTGGGGGATTGAATAAGTATAGTATTTGACATTTGTTCTCTATGAGGACTCACTAACATTTATGATCTCAGTATTACTAATTACAATTGGGCCATTATTGGTTTTCGGGAACGCTTACAAATATTCCAAAATTTTCTGCAAATGTCAGTTATGGATTATGTTGTAATAAAGGTTTTGATATCAGAGAAGGTTTGAGACAACACATTTTGCATAAATGAATAAAGACAATGAGGGCAGGAAATATTAAAACTGATGAATGTTAAGTAGCAAAATGTGTAAACCTAAAGGCACCGTTGGCTCAATAAAGAAGGAAGCAAATAACTGCAGCAAATTGCATTGTTGCTTAATTATTCAGGCTTAACTTTCTAGAACAGTGTGATCAAACCCTTTTCCGAGTGATCGGTCATTCGCGGTTCTTTTATCTTTTTCCTGGTTAATTATTAATTCAACCAGCTCAGATTTCCATCTAATCCAGCCATAGAACAATGTTTAATTAAGAAGTTTTGAAACAACTTTCTATCGCAAGGAAATGCATCCCATAGTAGGTACCTTCTCTTAATAGGGCACATTAAACGTGTGAATTAAGAAAGACAAATGTTGAGGGAATCTAATATTTGCAGATCTGTCCTTATTTAAAGTGTTAAAAATGCTGAGACCTGACCGCATTCAGTATATTTGTTGCACAATGCAACTCTACATTTACATTGATATTTCTAAAACTGTTAAAATGTGATGTCTGTGTTTCCACTATAGGATATTATCACAGCGTGGATCCCAACACTTTGGAATTAAGTTGAGTTCAAACCATGTCGATTTTATATAATAAACTTGAATTAAATTAAATAGCACAGGTGGGACATAAAATATATACAGTGTTCATAAATGGTCCAACAAAGTAACTGCATATCAGGTTTATCATAGCCAAGGTACAAACCTTCCCTATCTAATCGTCTTAAAGCCTCTATGAAGATCGATTTGTGGTACTGTCTCTAGATCGATCTTCCTTGACTAGATAGACTTGATGGGCAGTCACTTTGTTGGACCATTTATGAACTCTATATGTATTTGTATGCCTGCGATTGAATTAGGTCGCACACCTTTTGACTAACTGCCTTTGATGATGGTGCAGCCTTACGAGGAACTTCCTTCAAATTCAGACTTTACACCATTAAAAGGGCTGATAATATTTATATCCTTTCCATTTGAGATAGATATAGGCTTCTATCCTTTTCATCAACATCGCAGACCCTACCATCACTTGACTTAAGTTTTGACAGCTCATGCCATCTGCCATGGCGCAAAACACAGCTTAAAACAGGTTGGCAAAAGGGATCAATGTGATGTGTATCTAAAAGTGCTTTTTATTAATTTTTGTATTAGGAATTATATCTCACACTCTTTTTTGATTTTATCTATTTTGGCAGATTAGGAAACACTGATCAAACGAAAATAAACAGAACACCAGTCAATTAATCCTATGAACACCCATTTGCTTTACTACTGAATCTATATCCTGTTTATGATAGAAATATAAAGGAGATGGATACTATAATGATCGGTATGCATGTAAAATAATAGATAATGGATCCCTTGGGAACGCCCCATCACCAATGGCATGAAGTTGTTGTGATTTGATTGTGATCCATCTCCCCAGATACATGTCTTGCTGTGTGTCATTCAGAAAGCAATTGTATAAAACATTCCTGAAGAGGAAACACACACAAACCAAACACCACCCAATAAAACATCCCGGAGAGAGTATAATGTATCATGCCCAGGACATGGGACCTTGGATATTGAGGTCCTTCTGGTCGATACCCGAGACACCAGAGTGGCTGGATATGGTTTGTCCCTCTGCCACCGCTAGGGGGACGAGATAACGGCCTGACCCTGGCTCCCTCTAGAGGCCGCTTAAATCTGAGATCAATGGTTCCCGACACTGGCTGTAGGTGGGGGCAGGTTAGGCAGTAGGTTATATCTCCAGCCGGCAGCTTTTGACCCTGCAATGCTACTCATATTTCCGGATACCCCTGCTCATGAGCTGCTCCCCCACCTCCCCTGAGGACATCCTTATGTCTCTGTCCAGCCCCCTGTCGTCCCACATCAAATCTAGCGATGCCGTTGGTGCGTGCACTGCCTCTGTGCTTGGTTGCCTATAATGTACCCTTTATAGTCTGAGTTCCTTTGATAGACAATGTAGTCTGACAATAACATGGTTCTAACCGTGGAAAATTCCTTTCCCTATATTGAAGTTGAAATTGCATTTATAACCACAAACCCTACAGGACGTCTACTAAACCTGATGTATCGGGCTGGGTAGGTTAGGGAGGTTAGAGCCTTAGAGGGGATTGTTATGACCGCTGGACAGCTGGTGTCCTGTAGCCTATGGTAATGTAGTTGTGGGCTTCCTCCAGGGTAGCACTATCTCCTCCTGCTCACCTCCGGATCAGGCCAGGCTGCTGACAACCCCCCCTTCACAACAAGCAGATTACTATAATCACCTGCCCGGGCACTCTTTTCTTTTAGTCTTTTATTTATTTTTCGTCGTCTCTAAAACTAAGTTCAGCCACACGTGTCCCCAAGGCATACACGACCGTGTCGCGAGATTCGTCTCTAATTGCAGGAAGTGGATTTCATTCAGGTGCCAACATCCAATACGGTATTGGTCCTGAAGTAGTCCAATTCGCCTTTCCCCTGTGGTCTTGTTTAACCTAGACATCGGATGATAAAAAAGCCATGCGATTTCCTGTGGTAAATCCCATACGGAATACAAAGTGTGGAGGAAACAGGCATCTTATGTAGGCTGATAAATCAGAGATTATTGCCAGGCAGTCGTCAGGTAGAATAATGGAAATGTCGCAGAGGAGGTGTGTAGAGGAAAAGGTCATTCCTAAAGTATGATATCTTTGCAGCCCCAGCAGCGATGTTCTCGAAAACACCTCATACAATGATGTGGGGATATTGTATAAACTCATAGAATCAACGCCAACTATTACAGGTTGTATGTAAGCTAACGGAAATGTCAGATGTCGGAGCAGGGAAGGGCCGAGGTAAAGGTCAATCTGAATGTTGTTTCACACATTGGGCAGAATTATCATTTGAGTGCTGACAATGATTACCACATATCAACATTTATCCCACTCGATGTTGTGTTTGAATTACATTATCACTTAATCACTTGAATCACATTCAAGTGCTAACTATGATCACCACATATTAACATTTATCACACTCTATGTGGTGTTTGAATCAAAGTTCAAGATATCAAATATCAGATCGATGATCAATGTTGCCAAGTGATAGTTGTTATTGTCAAGGTTGTCAGAATACAGTGACAGGGCCCTTTAGAACAACATTAAAAAGGGACATCAGCTAATAGCTGCTATATCATTCTGTTATATGTGTTGATTTTGAATTGGTCCTATTCTCAGACACGTTAACCAGTTGCAGGACAGTCTCCCTTTGTTTTAGAGATAACTTGGTGGGGAGACCTCTTCAGCAAATTCGTTTTAGGTAACACCAAAAAGGGTTTTTCCATGTATTTCATTTTCAAGAAATGGTGTGAGCAAGCAATTCCTTTATTGGCAACGGATTTTGTAGATGGAAAAGTGGAGCGAAGGGCTTTTTCCCCCCTCAGCTTCTTACAAAAGTGCTGAGTGAACCCACAACAACAAAAATATTGATTGATATGGGGTAATCAATAGAAGAAAAAGTTTGGAATAGATTAATAAATCAATCAGAATTCTTTTTAAATGTGAGGCGAGCAAAAATCCATTGCCTACAAAACAAAAAGAAAGAAGAAAGAACAAATCGTACCTACCTATCTCAAGTTATTTTTGACCATTTTGCCCGAAACACCGTTTTTGGGGGAATCATATAAAAATAACAGTATTTGCTGCACCGGATGGCAGAGCTTCTTTTTAGAGGTTATATCTTTGGGTAGGTCCAGTCTTATCAGTTCAGCACATAATGGGTGTTCACTAGAGGCAATTACTAAGTATAGTTTGGCAGGGCAATTCCGATATATTAATTATTCTCTGTATTACGGTGCCAACAATCTAAGTTAACCCATCACACACATTCCCAGGGAGAGGCGCTGCATACTCTATATCACTGCCCCACCTCACTGACATCGGCACATATAATCTAGCCAGAGCCTTTTTCAACACCCTCCCAATAGAGAAAAGGTTCACAAGCCACCAGAAAAAAAGCAAGATTCCAAGAAGGAGCCCCTCGGCGGTAATGGAGACTGGAGAGCCCTTGAAGTGTCCTTCCCCTCCATAGTCGTACATCTATGGTAGCACCGCCCTGGGACAACGTGTACTATGACAGCTGGCACCCCAACCAACTGCCTATGGACCACTAGACCATTGGCCTAGATAAAGGACCTTTGGACATTTGCCACATTGTATGATAAATCATAAAGTAGTACAAATACCTGCATAATTATTATGGTAAATATTTAGTTATATTATGTGCTAATAGTTTGACTCTTTTCAACACCCATAATAAGTAGATAATCATCTACAAACTATAATTCTTCATCGTATCAGATCTTATGGACACTTATGCCATCAATCTTTGTAGCAGAAATTATGTGATTATTATGGATGGGTACTGGATATGATTTTCTGGATGCTAACAGTAGCAGAGTTCTTATGGGCACTGAAGTTAGACTAAGGGTAAGTTGCTTCCAGGGAGCAGTCATTCAGGGAGACAGTCATTCAAAGGGCAGATGTGGCCTACTTTGGACCGACTGCCTATTGAGACTGTGGGCAGCCGCATCCATGATGAGCAGACAATGCAGTCCTAACAGTAGATGCTGCAGTGTGAACGGAGACCCTCTCACTCAGTCTGCTGTCTGAGTTGGAAGAGGGTATAAGTGCCCAGCAGTCTATTGGTAGATAGCGTGGATGGGTATTGCCTTGGCCATGTTGGGGGATTCATGTGAAGAGCTCAGGCTAGATGAGGTGGTGAGAGGCAGGGTGTCAGTTGCAGACTCAGCAGTGGTGACCCTCAGACTGAGGGTGAATTGTTTATGCATGAGGTCAGGTGTGGCTGACTGAGAGAGAGGGAGTACAGTAGAGATAGCAGTGTTTCCAGGTGACTTCCTCTTGTCCTGTGGGAGATCAGTGTGCCTCGCAGGGTGTTAATAAATGGACATATACAGAAGCGAACAATGCTTATATTCTTAATGAATATCCATTATAACATGATTATATTCAGGTAGGTTTTCTAACAAGTGCATTGAGTAGGGCAGATTATCATAATGATAGTAATTCAACAAACATGCATAGTGTCGGTATTATATCTCCTAATCCTGAAATTGGATCCTGTTGTATTTTGTCAGTCAGTCAGTCAACATGTTGGATCTTTACTCCAGAACAGATGCTAGCCCAGACCTCTTCAGGGTTGCTAGACTTTGAAGCTGGCTGTAAAGGCCTAGTGACTGTGGGTCTTCAGTTCCAGCTGCCCTTTGTGGTTTGTCGAACCCTAAAGCTATTCTCCAGTAAACACAACTATGTTGGTCAGACGCAAATCTACATTGAATTTTGGTCTGAACTACACAATTTTAGAAGGTTTATGTATGTCAAAACGTTAAGGTTTATTTACCACTCTCAAACCTGCTGGTCTGTTTTACGTAGCTTAGACATTAAATCTACATTCAACTGGGGTCTAAACACATTATATATAATTCTACATAGTGGGATTCAGCCAAAGACTTGTATTACATTGCAGACAAATTTACATTAACAGACAATATTCATACAAAATAACTACACAATTTTCAATCTCATTTCATTATATAAAGTATATTCTTGAGGTTCAACTGAACCGCCTGAGAGTATAGATCTGTTGAATAGTTTTAGCTGCAGAGAGGCTTTATATTTCTTCATTTACCACCAAAGTGGTATCAGCTCAGTAAAGTGTCACAAAGCACATGCACAATACTTTAATCTACTGTCCTTAATATATAAATGTTCTTTTGAATACAGTATATTTGCATGATATTAAATTCATCATTAATGAGAATTTACGCCTTGAATGTGGTATATCTTTTAAAGAGCTGTAATATTGTCTTCGTAATTGATAGTGCTGCCACCTAGTGTTACAATGAAAAGTCATCTACCCACTTAAAGGACACCAGGACTGTCGTTTTTTAAATATCCCAACGATGTATGGGGTCTTAAAGTATATTGTGTTTCTTTAATTGAAACAAAAGACTGAATATTAAAGATTTTATCAGCATTTCTTTGAGCAGGCACCTTAAATTAAAATTTGATGGTGTTGATGCTGCCCCCCTACGGCAATGGCGTGAACTAGGGCTATGCTGGGCCGTGTGACGTCACACGGCGTGGCAACGCATATGACAGCCAACCTGCTGAAGGAAATACTACTGTTTTACATTTTGCATTAGAAAACATGCATTCTTGCTGCATTTTCTGGAGTGCTATTGTTACTATTCTTGACTTATTCATTCAAATGTATTCTGAGCAATCTACTAAATAAATTTAATCAAGCCAGCTAGTCTCCTTATTAATCATAATAAGCTTGAAGTGACATGTGTATAATCTTTATCCGGTACCGAGTTCTCCCATAGATTTCGATGTTATAGCAGTCCCCTTATAGCAATTCTTCAATAACAAAAACTCGATTAGGCCTACAGACCAGCCCCATTCAGAAGTAAAACGGGTATGTACATGTGCACAGGCCAGGTACAGAGGCGAGTTGCTTAGGTAGGCTCGGGGATAGGCTGGGTAGGTGCTTCATCAAAGTGCTAGGAGTCGCTCACCTGTGTTACACTGTAAGAGAAGTCCTGTCCTCCACTAGAGAGGACAGGGGTTGTATTCTAGGTTGAGTATAGGACCTTTGGACGGGAAGGGACTAGGGGAGGCGGGGAGCTATATGAGGGCTTCCCCTGAGATGTGCCGAGGTGAGGAAGCAACACTTTTTGGTAGTTTGGTGTTAGTTGGAGCCCCCCCCCCCCTTTCCAAACTCCTGGGTCCACCGGCCCCTGGTCACTTTGTTTTTAGTTTTCACACATCCCGTGCATAGTCAACCTGGCAAAGCCAGGAGTGACATGGTACTTTATAACCATGGCGTTTTCTTTTACAACCTGACTGTTGTAATACATGTAGGCCTACAACGATCAGAGTTATGATTGCAATTGTCAACCTTGTAACATGTTTTGCTTTTTTACACTTAGATGAATATGCACATGGTTTTTATTCTTTTTTTTATTGTGTTTTGTTCTTTGGCATTTTCTGATTTATTTGATTTATAATTCTACTTTCCAAAGCTAAGTATTACACAAGAAAATCATTTAAGCAATACACAACGGGAAGCATGCATTGGTCCAAGGAAACACAAGACAGTTTTTGACGATATTGAACATTTTTCTAGACTTAGTCTCTGTCATTATTATCCATTATCATGTTAGCAGGGGTGGTAGTATATGTATAGTATAGCGCCGGACAGAGGTGTCGCACTTCTAAAGCCCAGTAGGCTACAGCTACGGTAATCATAATGTGATCATCAAGCATAATATTTGTTTTCTTTAGAATATATTCCCATTTAGAAGCATGTCCTACCGCTAGGAGGCATGCTGTAGCTTTCCGGAAATGTATGCTAAATGGCGATCAACATGATATTACATACAAAATAAACCAAAAACGAATGAGAAAATAGAGGGCATTACTCTCGATACCCAAGCTGGCCCTAGTGCCCGATACTATGGTAGAACCTCAGTGGATATATATGTGTGTGCAGTCAACCCTGACCATGGGTTGCTAGGGGTCCGACACCAACACCACCTGGTGTCTAAATGAGAGACTAAACACCTCTCGGGAATGAGTAGGGAGGGCTGAGAGGGATGACTTGAAAAAAAGTTAAAATAAAATTGGCAGTGAGGAAATAAAGCAAAATGAATTTAGGAAGTGATAGATAACATCTCAATCTATAATGCTATGTGCATTTTGAAATTTTGAGCTAAATGTCTCCTGGTGTCCTTTAAAGTTGCAAGGTTAAATCTTTTAACATAGGTCTACATAGATTTATTACGTATATTTAGGTCTGAATGAAGTAGATAAACATAAATCAAACGTTTCTGTTGGTTAAACGAAAATAAACCTTCATGTTTTGACATCCACAAACCTTCCAAAATTACCAATCTCAAACCTTTTGGTCGAAAAATTACCTCTGAGCTACATTGGAACCACGTAGGTTGTTTACTGGGTCCCTCTCCTCCAAGTCACAATGAATCCCCTACACAACATTAAGTAGTAGTAACCCGCAGTGTTAAGTGGGAATTAATATTTAGGAAATTGAATAAGAACTGACCCTGGGTAATTTGAATTGTAAAGGCCTGACACTTTCATAAATTTGGATAGGAACTCCTTAATTCCTCAAAAAGACATGGAAGTTTGTCCCAAAGTCTCAGTAAGCATCAGTGCACATGTTCCATGTCTCTAGACAGTTTTTTTTCTTTCCTCTGCATGATATACAATGGGTAATGATGTGAGGGTCTCATGATAAGAGACCATATTTACCGTGTGAGGACTAATAAGGGTGGAGGAGGTTGATGGATGGGAGGCATGAACAACCGTATCAGGTGACTAGATGAGCATAGACCTTTATAATGAAGGGGTACCATGACCTTATCCTGCCTGGATCTTCTTCACAATTAACCAAGCCTGAGTCAAACCCTTCAAACATACTTTAGGAAGACATATCAGTGGGCCACTTTAATTACTCAACACCTATGTCTCATATAAAAAAAGATAAAACTTTACGAAATAGCTGACACCAAAATTGTATTATAGTTATCGTTGTTCTTTTCAGTATTAAATGCATTTATAACCAGTTGTACAGTCTTGTTCTACAACAAGTTCTCTTTACTACTTCATGTAAGATAATAGTAAACCTCGTTTTTCTCTGTGATTGTTTCGTAATCAATACCTGAATAGTTCTAGAAGGGAGTAATATCAAATTATGTCAATTTTGGTAAATATTGCCTTGGACATAAATTAATCTCAACTGTAGTATTCACTATGGAAAGATATCAGTAAACGACAAAAAAAAATTAAACAAGGTTATGACTGTGAACATGCATGGCTTGAGCATGTTGAACACGTACCAGAGCACTTCACCTTGTTCTCACGATCAGATGATGTCTCTAACAGCATATATACAAGTGCAACATTAGAATCACCTTCCTTCCTTTCATGTAGCATTAGGCAATACCATTAAGCCACATTGTTGTCCTAAATCTCGTGGGGAACTGCATTATCAAACATACTATTCTTTCTAGAAAGGATGTTCAGGTTATCTTTGGAAGTGAGATTCTGACAGCTTATCAGATTACTGTTATATCAGATTTGATTCTGCCACTGTTTCAATACTAAGAATGTGATTCTTTCATTTTACTCGGGGAGCTCCAATATAGGTCTTACGGGTGTTGGACTTGCTGTGAACAGTTTGTATGTTTTTTCAATAACAAGGACCCATAGTGAGTTGATTCCACTTGCACAACCTTGCAGAAATTCCATAAATGACATATGGCAGCCATTTTGAATTTATAGGTGACTGAGCTCTGGGCTGGTTGAGAAAGACCATATCTCTGCTTCTGATCAACTAAGAAATGTAATTTTAGATTTCATATTGACATTTAACATGTTAAGGTATTCATCTGTTTATGAATAGTACATAGGTGGCCATTTTGAATTTTCAATGGATTTACTTCCAGAGAGGAAGCTTGATTCACTCAAGTCTCAGATACATGAGCCGATATAAAGACCTAATTCAAACCCTTCTATAATCATATCAATGGATGTTGTAGTGTCATATGTAGGCAGCCATCTTGAATTCATAATGAGGTGACATCACAAAGAATCAAGATAGTGCATACAGTCATTAAAAGTTGCTTTCAGCTGTATTCGAAACTTATCCCTTTGGTTGCCAATTCCTTTCATCTCTCTACCAAGGCACAGCAGGGCAATGATATATGTTAGATTCAAGCCATATTGCGTTGACGTCTAGAGTTTGGATATAGTTCATCTGGAATCGTTGGTTGCCAACACACCTACCTGTGGGGTGTTTCACAAGGGGGACATACAATTAATTGTAGAATAAGTGTTTCTATAGGAGGTGTTAATTGTATTTAACCACTAAGACCGACATTTGGTTGTATCAATTGTATACTGTTTAAAAAAAGTGTTTCACAAAGGTCTACAACCAAAATGTTAAGTCAGGGTCTTTGGCCTACAATCTAGATACAACTAATGTATAAGTGTTTCACAATGCATATTAGCGTGGAGCTCATACCATGCCCGCTAATATTTTCCTTACATATTTTTTCATGTTTTTTTCATGCAATATATGTGTCATACTACACACTAGAATCCCTGCAAATATCTGTTTATTCAGGATGAAAAAAAACTAGTTATACACATTTAAACAACACTTATGTTGATCCTATGTGATCATCATACAAGGGGAGTGTATTTAAGATTAATGCTACATGGTTATTAAGGTTGACTTACTTTTACCAAATGTTGGTGTTTCACAAGCCGCATTATTATCTTCAATTGTATCTAAGTATATAACAATAGATACAATTGAAACTTGTGAAATACCAAGATAGAATTAACATTGGGTGATATTAAGTTGGTCTTACAAAACATGTAAAATTAATTGTATCTATTTTCTCCTTGTGAAACACCCCACAGGCATCATTAATACTAGCCTGAATTTATGAGCTGGTGTATCATAATTCGCTCAACAACCTGTGTATAAATCACATGTGAATTTCCCTCAGATATTCCAAAGTCTGGAATTGGCAGGCTGGCTGACTGGGCAGCCCAAGCGAATTAAGTAATTCATTTTGGTTAATCAACACGAGCAGCTGGCCCAAAAACTGCAAACTCCAGTCATTAAAAACACCTTTCAGAACTTGCCAAAGATACAAAAAGGAAACTAACCAAAAACGATGTTTATAGTTGCAGCAATAAACAAATCTGTTTGTGGAGGGGCATCTGGTGAAAAGGCTCTCAAATTGGTCATCATGCAGCATCATGACTAATCAATGAGATCACAAAGTATTCTTTGCTTTACCACTGCCTCACAGTGTAGATTTCCTATTCCGCAAACCAGGTATATGCATTATAAAAGGTGTGTCTAATGAGTAAACCCCTATTCAAGTTTAGACATTTAGATTGAATGTGTTTAAAGTCTTTATTGTTGTCCTAAAACTTGCTTAAGAAAAATATATGTTTAGAGTTTAAACATGTTTGTTTGTATTTGTTTATTTCAACTGTCCAATTCATAGGCTTATAGCCTGTATTATTGTAAAGAACAGTATATGAAAATGGCTCCTACTGATCAACCTCAGCTCTTATGGCTGAGGGTGCTCAGCAGGTCCATTTATACCAGGATGGAGTTGGTATATATAATATGCTAGTGATGTTGATTAGCATATGGATGAGATAATGACTACGTTAGGGTGTTAGATACTTTTAAATGTTAATATATTTTAGTAATGAAATGGTAAAGATGATGATGATGATGTTTATGCAAGGGCCTATTCACTTATAATTTGAAGGCAAATATATATCTTAGTCGGCGTGACTCTTTGACATATGTCATCTACTTATCTCTACCTGTGTGAGCGCGCATAGTTAATGCACCCTCCCATAGGCTTTGAGTCCAGACCCCCCTACCCCCCACCCCACCTAGATATCCGGGAGAAGATTGATGAGTTTCTCATATTTCCCATTTAGCCATATAGCAAACTTTTCCTCATTTTCAATCTCCCTAGTTTCTACTAATTGCTTGTTCCACTCTATGGATAACCTATAGCGTAGCTTCTTTCTGCATATTGGGTTTTTAGGTATGACAACAGTCATGAGGGTGCTATCATGAGACCTTGTCCTAATGTCCCTCATGTCTCTGTTTGTCTCTTTTTGCGCTGCCTTGTAGCTGGCCATTACCAGGTGCTTGTCCCTTCTTTCCTTGAGTGTATTGACTCTTATGATTTTTCTTAGCTTATCTGTATTAACAGTTTCCTTATTTCTAAGGGCTGTTTTTACACCCCCGTTTATTTGAACTTGAAGTTTGCTTAGATGGGTGTCAATACAACTCATATAAAGTATATCTCCATAGTCCAAGGCAGGCATAATCATTCTCTTAAGCACATTTATGGCCGCATGCCCTGGCATTTTTAACCTTATCCTTCTAAATAAATATAGTCTAAAGTCTAGATTTCTGCTAACTACATCCACATGTTTTTTGAAATTAAGCTGGGAATCCAGTGTCATGCCCAGATAACAGTATGTGGGTGTGTAAAGGATAGGTTCTTGACCTAGCGCCAGCCTGGGCCTATCCAGTTTATTCAATAGGGCTTGGGTATAGAATGTCATAGCCTTTGTCTTTTTAGTATTTAGTGAGAGTTTGTTCCTTAGGCACCACTGCGAGACTTTTCTGAGGTCATTATTTAAGATGGCTTCCACATATTGGCAATTTGGCTTATGTTCTATGTATATTACTGTGTCGTCAGCATAATGTTGACATTTAAGGGTGGTAAGACATAGATTTAAGTCATTTATATCAGGGCCTCGAAGCAGGGGATGGGAAACAAGCTCTGTGAAGGCTGTGTGCTCTATACTTCACTGCCGCGGCTGGGGGGGGGGGGGGGGGGAGGTGGGAGTAGGGAGGCAGTGAGGTGTGACCAGTGAGCAGAAGCTCAACACCCCTGTACCCGGCCTTAGAGTCTCTGTACCCGGCCTTAGTGTCTCTGTACCCGGCCCTATGTGCAGGACATTAAAGCATGAAGTTCCCTACCCCTGTACCCAACCTTTGAGCCTCTGTACCCGGCCTTAGTGTCTCTGTACCCGGCCCTATGTGCAGGATATTAAAGCATGAAGCTCCCTACCCCTGCACCCAACCTTTGAGCCTCTGTACCCGGCCTTAGTGTCTCTGTACCCGGCCCTATTACTATGTGCAGGGTATTAAAGCATGAAACTCAATTTATTCATATACAACTAGGCTAGGGCTTTCTAATGCTATACTGCATTAGTATGCAGGATAGATAGTTTTCTCAAAATTAATTGTCAAAGATGGATCCGTTTTCATATCTGCTGAGTCACTCCGACCGGTCAGCCCTAAGATAAGTTATCAGTATCCCATCCCCAGATTTTGATTGAAGTGGAAACTTGAACAAAACTCAATTTATTCATATACAACTAGGCTAGGGCTTTCTAATCCTATACTGCATTAGGGTGTGGGGTTGGTACTTTCCTCAGAATCAATTGTCAAAGATGGATTGCTTTTCATATCTGCGTAGACATCCCGACGGGTTGGGCCGAGGCTATGTTATCACTACCCCATCACCAGATTTTTTCTCCAAGTGGAAACTTGAACAAAACTCGATTTATTCATATACAACTAGGCTAGGGCTTTCTAATCCTATACTGCATTAGTATGCAGGATAGATAGTTTTCTCAAAATTAATTGTCAAAGATGGATCCGTTTTCATATCTGCTGAGTCACTCCGACCGGGTAGCCCTAAGATATGTTATCAGTACCCCATACCCAGATTTGTCTCCAAGTGGCAACTTGAACAAAACTCAATTTATTCATATACAACTAGGCTAGGGCTTTCTAATGCTATACTGCATTAGAATGTAGGATAGATAGTTTTCTCAAAATTAATTGTCAAAGATGGATCCGTTTTCATATCTGCGGAGTCACTCCGACCGGGAAGCCTTACGATATGTTATCAGTACCCCATCACCAGATTTTTCTCCAAGTGGAAACTTGAACAAAATCGATTTATTCATATACAACTAGGCTAGGGCTTTCTAATCCTATGCTGCATTAGTATGCAGGATAGATAGTTTTCTCAAAATTAATTGTCAAAGATGGATCCGTTTTCATATCTGCTGAGTCACTCCGACCAGGCAGCCCTAAGATATGTTATCAGTACCCCATACCCAGATTTTTCTCCAAGTGGCAACTTGAACAAAACTCAATTTATTCATATACAACTAGGCTAGGGCTTTCTAATGCTATACTGCATTATAATGTAGGATAGATAGTTTTCTCAAAATTAATTGTCAAAGATGGATCCGTTTTCATATCTGCGGAGTCACCCCGACCGGTCGGCCCTAAGATAAGTTACCAGTATCCCATCCCCAGATTTTGATTGAAGTGGAAACTTGAACAAAACTCAATTTATTCATATACAACTAGGCTAGGGCTTTCTAATCCTATACTGCATTAGTATGTAGGATAGGTAGTTTTCTCAGAATTAATTGTCAAAGATGGATCCGTTTTCATATCTGCGGAGTCATCCCGACCGGTCGACCCTAAGATAAGTTACCAGTACCCCATCCCCAGTTTAGAATTAAAGTCAAAACCTGAACAAAACTCAATTTATTCATATACAACTAGGCTAGGGCTTTCTAATGCTATACTGCATTAGTATGCAGGATAGATAGTTTTCTCAAAATTAATTGTCAAAGATGGATCCGTTTTCACATCTGCTGAGTGGTGTGTGCAGCCAACCATGACCCCTACCATGCAGCCAACCATGACCCCTACCATGCAGGCCGCCATGACACCTAATTTGCATAACACCCGCGGCAGGCATCCTGGGCCCTCTCCCCTGTGTCCTATCTCCCCCTCCATGTCTCTGTTTATATATAATAAAAATAATAAAGGGCCTAAAACAGAACCTTGTGGGACTCCACAGGTGATTGGGTGCAGGTCCGAAATAACTTTGTTAACTTTTGTGCATTGCTTTCTATTTTTAAGATAACTTTCTATCAATTTTATGGTGTTTATTCCAAAACCTTGTAAATCTAATTTTTTGAGTAGAATTTTGTGGTCTAAAGTATCAAAAGCTTTTTTAAAATCTATAAATATAGCAGTGGTTACCTTGTCTTTATTAAATGAGTCGAAGATGTCATCTGTTAGTCTAGTCAGGCTGTCAATTGTGGATCTTTTTGGCCTAAAACCGTCCTGTTTGTCCGTTAAAATTTCATTATCTGTTATATGCTCAAGCATTTGCTTATGAATAACTTTCTCGGCCAGTTTAGCAGGGATTGGGAGGATACTAATGGGTCTAAGATTTGAAACCTCTGATGCATCACCACCCTTTGGAAGAGGACTAACTTGGGCTATTTTCCACGAGTCTGGAAAGGTGTATGTTCTCATAACTAGGTTAATAATAAATCTCATGTGCTCTGGTAGGCAAATCATGGCATCCTTGAGTATCTTAGATGATACATCCTTCACTCCTGAGGCCTTGTCCGTATTAATATTTCCAATAAGCTTGACCATTTCATCCTCTGTACAGTCCCTGACTGTAAAGTACTTATCTACTCTGGGTGCTGGGGGATGCCAAGGAGCATTCATATGTTCTGCTAGTTTGTTTCCGATAGTGGCAAAAAATTCATTTATGAAATTTGCTGTATCAGCATCCGGTATTGGGAGGTCATGGTGAACTAAATTGAAATGGGGGTCATTAACTTTGGGGTTTAGAATATCATTGATTTGAGCCCAGTATTCCTTGGGTTTTTCCACATTGGTATTCAGCTTGTCCATGTGAAACTCCCTCTCAGCCATTCTACAGGCAGCTTTGGACCTATTTCTTAGGAAATCGGAAATATTTTTATCATCTTCATTTTTTGTCCTTCTGTATTTAGCCATAGCCGCATTCTTTTCATTTATTTGCCTCATGAGTTGGGCATCGATCCAGGGTTGCTTTTCCTGCTTAAACTTAAATGTCTTTATGGGACATGTAATATTTATAAGGAAGGTTATTTGGTTTACAAAAATATCCCATGCTTTCTCTGGGGTGTCTGCCAGCCAAAATGAATCCCAGTTTGAATTCATTAATCCTGTCTTAAAATTATCCACAATATAATTTTTATAGCTTCTTCCTATAAACTCTGCCTTCTTAATGGGGCGCTGTACATATGATCTGGAGACGTATATAAGGTGGTGATCTGTGATGGCTGGGGCAAGAACTCCTGATGAGATGATATGCCTACTATTAGTGAAAATGAGGTCTATCATTGTGTCATCTGTGTCAGGGTTGACATGGGTGTCTTCAGTTATCAGTTGGGTCAGGCCCAATGTCTGACATAGGCCTCGGAGTCCATTGGCTTTTGTCACTCCAGGCTTATAATTTATATTAAAATCACCAAACATTATAATTTCACTATATTTATTTTTATCCAAGTTTGTGAAAATATCTGAAATTTTGTCTAGCGCATTTTTCATATTTTTATCTGGCCTATATTTAACCAATAATATATGAATATCGCCGAACGCGGGGTGTGTATTCTTGAATAATGACCGAGGTGCGTAGCACCGAGGTCGTTATTCATGAATACACACCCCAAGTTCGGTGATATTCATATATTATTAGGTTTATTATACGATATTATCATTCAAATGTCTTTAATTACCTTATATGAGTCCTAATTTGGCCATTTTGAAGGATTATTGACTGAATATCACTTGTACAGCAGTAGCGCCATGTTGTTTTGACCTCCCACCAACCCTGCTCGCTGATTGGTGGAGCCTGGTGATGTCATACCCTCAATCTCCAACACTGAGTTCAACATAGAATTTGTGAGGGGGCTAGCTTGGGGCTATGTTATATACTAACCAGCGTTTCCCTCCACATTCACCACAGCCGGATAGGCATGGCCGCTAGCGTCTCCGCCTCACACACCAAGGGTACCCAGATCGATCCTGGGTGGAAACGAACCATTTTCAAAATGCCTATTTCTATGTGAAAAAAAATCCCTAGAATTATTTTAACGAAAGGCTAAGTAAAGTCCAACTTTTACCTTTATAGTAAAAAAGAAATTAGAAAAAAATATTGATTTTCAAAGAAACTATACCAAAAAATGCCTTTTCTTCTGTAACTCGGTAAATAATGGTCCTACAGGGCTGGAAATCCGCCTGTAGACTCCTTGTTTCGCCACCTACCTCTACCAGCGCCTTCACGGCGTGGTGGTTAGCACATCGGACTTCAAGTCTTGATGTAGCGTGTTCGAGTCTCCATAGAACCTCGGATTTTATGGCTGCCGATTCCCATTCAGAATCGTTCTGATATTCAGGATATCAGAACGATTCTGAATTCCCCATTCAGAATCGTTCTGATATCCAGAATATCAGAACGATTTCACCCCCCCAAGTGTGCGGTATGCACCAATATCAGAATGGGAA
Source organism: Harmothoe impar (assembly GCA_947462335.1). Classification (NCBI taxonomy): domain Eukaryota; kingdom Metazoa; phylum Annelida; class Polychaeta; order Phyllodocida; family Polynoidae; genus Harmothoe; species Harmothoe impar. Next base: position 60,648,241 of record OX381715.1, read on the forward strand.
TATCACCTAAAAAGCACGGTGTAAGCCCATATCGTATAATAAACATTTATAATCAATATCGGCTTCTGCTTTCCCCTACTGACTGCAACACAGTGAATTTCCAAGTCTTTTGTACTACTGTCATAGGCCTCAAAAGCTTTGGTGGTATAGGTGATGTCACTAGCTATGTACAAGAGAACTCCTCCACCCCAATCCTTCTCAGTTAGGTCCTGCCTATCCAACCTGACTATGTTATAGCCTCTCATAGCAACCTGGCTGTCTGGCATTTTTTCAGTTAGCCAACTCTCTGAGATTCCTAAGATATCAATGTTTGAATTTTCTAACATTAGCCTAATGGCTATTTTGTTTGAAACGAGGCTGCGTGCATTCATGTGACAGATGTGCATACCTTTCTTCCCTTTAAAATCAACTATAGACATCCCAGTGGTATAGCGTTATACAGGATATCGGTGGGGGGGACCCTGGGGGGGGGGAGGTTTACAAACCTTACACTTGTGAGCCATAGTACCTTCATCTCTGTGTGTACTTTCATATACTATTGGCTCAGGTATGTGCCATACGGCTACCTGTGCATCTCTTGTAAGCACCCATGTTAGCCTTAGATATTTCTCAACTTAACTACAGCTAGTTTTCAGGGATGGAAAGTAAATTTATGATGTAGAAGAGTTAAAACCACTTTCGCAATGCTTTCCTTTGCCATCAGGTAATTCCACCTTGTATTCCTATGACAAGATATAATCAAATAGAAATTGGAACACACTTCAGCAGGATTGAAAATATGGAAAAAGGCCTGACCATGTCACTTTAAGACAATCTTAGCATCTGTATGATGTTAAAATAATATCAAAAAAACATTATGAGTGTTGTTTTGTGTTTGGTTTGCTGTTTAAAGTTGAACATAGTTTTATGATGTTAGATTTAATGACATCACATGACTGGCCCATTGTATTTATGTTAGCCTGGCAGATCAATACAGTCACCGCAAGAGTATCAACTACACCTTTGTTGGATCTCTATTCCAGAACAGATGCTCACCCAGAAGTCCTCAGTCTGCTGCACTTTGAAGCTGTCTGTAAAGACTTAGTGATTAGGTGGTAGGAGTGTTGTCTATCCTTAGTGCCATCTGCACTTTGAGGCCTGGCTTCCTAATGACCAGCCCTAAAGCTATCCCCACTACCAAAGTCACAATTCTAGAGCACTACTACACCTCAGGTCGTGCTGATTATCCTATATGACATTATGATTTCCCCATGCTTGAGAGGCAGGTATTATAGGCACGTTCGTGATAGCTCTCCTAGGTGCGCGGACAAACGTGCAGAGCTATCTTAAACTATCTTAACGCTATCTTAATCTATCTTAGACTATCTTAAAAGCATAACTAAGCAAATGAAGATGGTGCCACTAGTAGCAGTAAGTCCATTGTGGGATAGGCTAGTCATTAGTATGTAACCCCCTTTTCTCTTTTCTTTTAGATGTATATATATGTTGTCTCATCTGGGTGTAGGGTATATACTCTGCTAAGGCAAACCTCAGGTACACATTCAGATCTTAATGATTAAGATTTAAGATTATAGATTAAGATAACGCTCTGAACATTTGTCCGCTTACCCAGGAGAGCTATCACGTATTTGCGTGTTATGGACTAGGGCTGCAGGGATATAGGTTACTGATTCACTCAATAAGTGGGTTACTGGGAAATACATGAAAGAAACAACCAGCTCTCAAACAGTTCAGCAATATCCTGACATTGTCATTGATGTTAGATAAATCAGATTTTCACATAATGTGATACTACTAAATAGATTTCACTAGAAAGTTATTTGATTTGTCTTTCTTCAAGTGCCACATTGATAAAGATGTGTACTTAAAATTTGTAAAAACTGATTCTCTACCCTGGTGTATTTAACTAACTTAACTTGATACTGTAACCAAAATAGAAACATAGTTTTTAAATGAGAGTAACCTTTAAGAAATTAAACCAAGGGTATCCAATCATGAGGACAAAACAGAGGAAATGAGCTCTGAATAGCAATGGATAATGCAGGTCTAAACTATAACGGAACCAATAATTGATTGACCTACAATATTTACATCGCAATCGTACTCCAAAATGCCAAAGATTCAATACCGTGTTAGTCATGTGCAATCACATCAGAATCACCTGAAGTACCAAAAGTTCCTGCGTACTATCCGGCCATTGTACAGGAACAAAACTCAGCTTGCAGTTGATATTGAACGTGCCCATACATAGGGTGCGGGTTATACAAGGATTTTCATTACTTTTGAGCAGTACTAAAATAGGCATTTTCAGATCCACAAATGGGTTTTAGGATTCGCTTGGGTTTTGGGGTGCGTGCTATACCCAAAATGCAGGCAGTCCACAGGAATTTACGGTAATATTTAGGATATGAAATCACGACTGGCATGACCACTCTCACTAAGTACTCAGCATTTATCCCTGCACATGCTCTATGTCATTACTTTCTTTTCTCTCTCTGCATGATATACAATGGGTAATGATGAGAAGGTCTCATGATAAGAGACCATATTTACTGTGTGAGGACTAATAAGGGTGGAGGGGGTTGATGGATGGGAAGCATGAAGGACCATATCAGGTAACTAGATGAGTGTAGACCCCTGTAATGAAGGGGTGCCATGACCTTATATGCCTTGATCTCTTTCACAGTTAACTAAGCTGAAGCCATCTCTGTGGATATTAAATGAGGCATTCTATAAAACGGAATACCCTCACCTATTTTGATGGACCATGTCTCGTATTAAAAGAAACAGAACTTCAAACAATAGTCAATACCAAATATGTGACATCAATTATTGTTATAATTCAATGCATACAGATTCTTTTTACAGGTTTCTGTAAGATAATGGTGTAATCTATAATAAGTCACAAACCAATGTCATCTGCAGCATTCATAATGGTTAGATATCAGCAAACAGTACCATTTAAAAGAAATCATGTTTGGGTGTGACCTGGAACATGCATCATTTGAGCATATCGCCAAGATCTGTAAGAGACTCATTGTAGAGCAACCACACTCATAATATCTCAACAAAATACGCCATTGAAATCGCCTTCTCTCCTCGCAATACCATTAAGCCACATTATTATCATAAATCTTAACTGGAACTGCATCATCAGCAATTTTTCTTCCGTGAAGCTATAGTGTGTACTAATTAAAGTATGAATCGTTTCACTGTCCATTACGTAAGACCTGTTGGCAATGATAGATATATGTGGCCTAAATAGAAGTTGATAGAAGGTGTATATTGATGTATAGCAGCTGGAGGCTTTAATTTCCATAATGACTGTGGGTATGTGTGATAATAATCAATTTATAACTGTCCAATGAGGTAAAGCTGCACGGTCCCTGGATACGACCACATTAAGTATCAAAGAAATATCTTAGAGTAGGCATTTCAGTATTATAAACTTCACAGAAAATCTTCTATCGCGATAAATGTAATGCTAGATTTCTATTCGATTTTGTTGGTCTAGAATTATTGTAAAGTTAAGAATGCAAGATCAATAGTCACCTAAGTTATGACCAAGTGCATTATCATTTACTCAACAGTCTACAAGGAAAACAAACCTGAATTTCCCTCAGATATTTCAAAGTCCGGTGTTGGCAGCGTCGCAAACCAGGCAGTGCAACAAAAATAAGGAAACTGATTTCGGTAATCAATACAAGCAGCTGAAATCAAAAACTGCAAACCTCAGGCATTGAAGACAGCTTTCAGAAAGTTAGGAAGGCATGTGCCAGATATACAAAAAGCCAAAGGAAGCTAACCAAAAAGCAACAATCAACAAACGTATCTGTGGAGGGGTATGCGGTGAACGGCTGTTGATAGTTGGTAATCAAGTAGTGTGGTTCCTTGAAGGTATTTGGCTCCTCAGATAGGTTAGCCAATAAACAGGTCTAAGCAAATACTAAGTAATAGTCCTGGAAGACTTATGAAAGCGGGGCCAAGGGCCAGGGCTACCTTCAAATATCTTTCAAACTTAGTTCGTAAACTAACAATGTAGAAGAGTTGAAACCATTTTGGTAATGTTGTCCTTTGCCGTGAAGCAATTCCACCTTATTTCGATAAGGTAAGATATCATCAAAATGAAATTATATTGAACCAAATATCAAGTCCTTACTGGGAAAACAAGCTGTGTGAGACTGCTGACAAGATCTGTGTGAAACCCAATCCAGGAGCACCAAAGTCTGCTTCTCTATCATAAACAAAATGGGATCCGACCAGAATTATAAAGGCATGAATTGATATCACCTTTACTCCTTATTTGTGAGAATCGGCAATACCATTAGGCCACATTGTTGTCCTAGATTGCACGGAGAAGTTAATCATTAGTGGCCCTTGTTTACCGAGAGGATGCTATGGCAGGACCATGCAATGCCGTTGTAGAGTGTAACACAGCTATTGAATTTCTATAACTTCAGATATAATCTAAGGGTGTATGCTGGTATTGTTTGAATCAGTATATATCACTGTATATTAATGTACATATTTCTCAATTGCAGAGAGGATGAATATAACAATAGTAAACTACTTTACACAGAATCGTCACTGACCATCTGCAATGTATTTAATATAGTGGTGTTGTCTGTTTGAATGTGCAATGAATAGACCCCGAGGAGGTTGTCCACTTTATATCCACAGTACCACGGTACATGATTACAATATTATCTGCTACCACTGAGGGTAGCTCTAATTATGTGGTAGATATGATACAAGTGACATGCTGTATTTTATAAGTGTTACCAGCGCCTTCGGGGACTGGATTTTGAAGAAAGAAAATTACTGTAGAAAACATAATTTACTGCAAACTGCACCTATGGTCACGGCAAACTGTGAGCTATTGTCACGGCAAACTGTGGCCTATTCTCACAGCAAACTGTGGCCTATTCTCACGGCAAACTGTGACCTATTCTCACAGCAAACTGTGGCCTATTCTCACGGCAAACTGTGACCTATGGGCACGACAAACTGTGACCTATGGGCACAACAAACTGTGACCTATGGTCACGGCAAACTTCCCTCGCCCCCTAAGTGAGACCGATGACCGCAGGAACAGAAAGTGTAGCGTCCCACTGCCCCAGTAAGGCCCTGGCGATATTGCCATAGTTACAGGCGACCCTATCTACCAGGCCCACACTTATGGCGCATTTTTGTAGGAGTCTCGATTGAAAACTTAAGGCTTCATTCTCTCAATTATTTGAATGTTTTATGATGTTATATTTACAGGGGAAGTTTGAAGGTACATTTACTGTTCATTCTCAATGTATTTCATCACCATACTTCGACGTATATACCTTATTTACGTGAGAATCAGTTTGAGAAAACAATGGCGGAATTTGTGAAATTCGCCTTCTCTTGTTGCTACAACCTCTGTGCGAGGTTATATTACTGGGTATTTATGTTGTTTTCTTTTAAATAAAATGTAATTCAGAGAATTAGTCTGATATAAAGAAAGATAGTCGTCCAGAAAGGACTCCAAAAAATAATGTAAGTAAAATCAAGAAGATATTCGAGTTAGCTTTGAAAAAAATACATATTTCTAGGTAGCCTCTTTTGGCTTATCTGTTCCCGGCGAGCCCTCAAGCCTAATTCAGTAGGGTGATTCGCTGGTCCCAACTAATGCCGTTTTATATATAGGGGAATAAGCCAAGGATAGGGTAATTATTCAAGGTGGCAGCCGCTGATAATTGCCATTGTCCAAGGCTTATAGCACTTATGCAGCTAGTCACGCATATACGGTGGCCGACAAGGCTCACGCCCAAAAAAACACTGTTATGAAAAAAAAAAAAAATTTCACCTGAAAAAACAGGCGAAAAAAAAAAATTTAATTTTTTTTCACAAATATTTTTTTTTTCATTTTTGAAAAACATGAAAAAAAGTTGCTGTCAACTGTCAACTACGAAAATTGGCGCTGTCAACTGTCAATTTCCGCCATACCGCCCTGCGCCATGTATACTTTGTTATACAGCCTCCCATTGGTCCGGGGGCGGTACTACTTTTTCTTCATATTAAACGAACGCACTGTCCTCAAGTTAAACAATACCCAGGGTATGCCATTCCTTCTGCAGTAGAGCACGCGGTAAGTCACAATTTGTTCATACTCCTTCTTGTACTGTACGCTATGTAATACAATACTATGTTAAATGTCTCATGTTTACTGTATTGTACGGTGTTCTGTCACGTTGAATATACATGACGGTATAGTGAGCAGGCATTATACGTGCAATAACGCATACCGCCCGATACCGCGCCGACCTGCTGCCATCTGGCGGTATATTTCCGTACCATAACGTTTCACGCTAGGCGGCGACACATCCCTATTCTACTTCCGGTCAAAACAAGGTAAGTCTTCACGTACGGTCTTTCTGCATTGTTTTATTGTATTACAGATGAAATAAGCTAGAATAAAACGGATAAAGTGTAGAATATGGCTCAACTACATCGTTACTATCTACTGTATTAAGTACAAAGCATGTCTTAGCTCTAAATTAATCGTGTGGCCACTTTCCGAGCGCACGCCTTGGTGGATAATAAACAGGACGTCGACAATAAACAGGATGGTGATAATAAACAGGATGGCAATATTAAACAGGACACTCATACGAATCATGTGAATATTCCACAATGTGACGCAAATATTTTCATATTGCAGATGTCTCTTCCATATGAAACCCCGTTGATTGCCCCGCAGTCTGGCTGCACCCAGCAAGAGCTGGACGACTGGGTTGCCAGAGTCAAACCTCACTCACAGCACCTTCTGCCCGCAGACCGCATCATATATGATGATACAAGGCACAGGGCCAATTCAAAAAGATATTACTCAAAGAAGTTCAAAAAGGGTCCGGCGGCAGCGGCAGAAGCCAGAGAATACCACAGAAAGCAGGCAGCAGTACGTACAACCATTATGGCAATTTCCATGTGGGCATTTCAGTAACATAATATATGAGGAAAATATGTTCCGACAAAATTAAAGATATTTACACTCCTTTTTGGAATATATTAAAGAAAGAAGAAAAAAATATATGCTTATTATAATGCGTTTGTATCTGTTATTTGGGGCTTTTCGTTTTAAAATGTGGACAACTTTATCTGATATATAAAAATGTGCTGCAATATACCCTGCAACTTTCTATTACACTTGAATAACACAGATTGTTATAATCAAATTTTATTAATATCAATCCTTTATCATAATGATTTTTTAACATATTTTGAGAATGGAGGGATATTAAATGAAAAAATGTGTGCCAACGAAGAAATTCAAAAGGTTTAAAACGTGCCAAACACACCCCGCTTTGGGGAACCTTTTAAGCTATAGCATTTTTTCACCAAAGCTTTTTCATATGTAAATTATGCATCCTATCCCTCATACCCACACAGTAGGGCTGTCCCCCCATCCAAATATTTTTTAAACCCAAATGAGCCAATATCCTGGGTGACTTTAGGTGACGTTTAAACTGGGAAAGAAACAACTTCAAATGCATACATATAATTTTTTGTTTCATGCCAGTGGAAGAAATTAACTCCCTTTACAATATATTCAATTTAACCCTATTTTTTGGTACATTATTTATCCACAGAAATACCGGCCGCTACCAGGGACCGATGAGTGGGCTCACGCCCAGGATCTGAACAACAGGCTTCATACGCAGTACCGGGCAGAGGCTGCGGCGCAGCAAGTCCAGAGCATTGCAGGACCCTCCACCCCGTCAGATCTTGAGCAAGGTAAGCCTTATTGTTTCTACTATATTCCAGTCATTACGCTGTGCACGCTACGTTGGGAAAAGTAAATCATACAGTACACATGTAACGCATCCTTTACCCATGTACTTCGTTGTACACAGGAGACATACCGGTAGATTTACGGTAGGAGTAAACAAGGGAGGCATACATATTTAAACACGGGTGGGCTATACCTTTATCACATGGTTCAGTTGTCCCCCCAACAGATGCCTCCCATCACAAACTGTACAAGTATTACGGTATATAATGGGCTTAATGTAGACAGGAGACATCCTTCAGTACCGGTATCCAGTGTCCTGTTTATTATCGGCTAAATGTACACCACATATGTAACACTTTTTATCTTTCCTTTTTCAAAACAGAGGGAGAGCCGGACAGCGAGCAGGAGGGGGGCGGGTCGACGGCAACTGCCACCAGCCCTGTCACCCAGCGTGACTGTCAGGAGGACGAGCAGCAGAGCGAGCAGGAGGGGGGCGGGTCCCCGGCCACTGCCACCAGCCCTGTCACTCGGTGGTCACTGGAGAACCCTCCCACCTTCAACGATATCCCATCAGCTTCACACGGTGGGGTTTTCCAGACATTGCACTGTAAGTACGGCAGAACAAAATCAAAATTCCCTATATATATCAGTATCATATAAAAAATTCTCTGCACGCTCTACATACGGGGTGGGAAACAGCTTTGGATAAAGGAATGGTGTATGAGATATAATCCCTACCTCCCACATCCTGTTCACAAAGCAAAAACATTTTTCTTTCCCTCATTACAATGTAATTTATTTTATCTATAGCCGAGGTACACGTGGCACAACAGCACTCCCCCGCTGTTCACTCCACCCCTCTTCCCGGGCCCTGTCCCGACCTGTCTACCTTCTTTAGCCAGGAGTGCGCTGAAGGTACGTACACTACTCACTAGTACTACCATATCACTGTTGGCCATGCTGTTTAGCGTAGTCCTGTTAATTTTTGGCGGGAATAATACAGCAGGTATCCTTCCCTGTACCGTCGGCATGGCGTGTCCTGTTTATTTTCGGGGAAGCATAGACACGATATATTCCTCTTTCCACCCAGTATAGCAGTAGTCCTGTTTATTGTCGGTAGTATGTAGACCAGAGTAATCCTTCAATATACCAGGAGCATGGCCCGTCCTGTTTATTATTGATGCTAGTTACACACAACAGATGCCTCCCATCACAAACTGTACAAGTAGTACGGTATATAATGGGCTTAATGTAGACAGGAGACATCCTTCAGTACCGGTATCCAGTGTCCTGTTTATTATCCGCTAAACACTTTTGATCTTTCCTTTTTCAAAACAGAGGGAGAGCCGGACAGCGAGCAGGAGGGGGTCGGGTCCCCGGCAACTGCCACCAGCCCTGTCACCCAGCGTGACTGTCAGGAGGACGAGGAGCAGAGCGAGCAGGAGGTGGGCGGGTCCCCGGTCACTGCCACCAGCCCTGTCACGGAGGGTGACAGTCAGGAGGAACAGGAGGACAGCGAGCAGGAGGGGGGCGGGTCCCAGGCCACTGCCACCAGCCCTGTGAGCCAGGGTCACACCGATCAGCAAGAGGGGGACACGGAGCAGGAGGAACGCGACACCCCCATGACAGCCAGCAGTCCTGGGTCCTCCTCTTCCTGTGTTTCAGAGCCGGGGACCCCGGACCCTGACTTTGTGCCAAGTCAACAGGACTCAACCAGCTCTGAGGAGGAGGGGGCAGTGGGCACACGGTATGTATTGTTTTAACGCTTTGCTATACCGAAAATGTAGTATGTAATGTAGCAGACATGTAGTGTAATTCGTGATGCACATGTCAAGTGGTGTCCTGTACCAAGTCCTGTTTCCATGTAATGTCATCCTTTTCCTTTAGTATCTTCCTGTCCTTTTATTTCTATTTATTTTTAGTGCAAACCGTTTGTGTATTTTCTTTACAGAACGCGGAACGCGGAGGAGGAAATGCTGCGCACAGCAGCACTGACGGTCATGATGAAGATACAGAGGCAGAATGAGGGGAAATAGAAGAATTTGTTAATTTATTGCGTTCGCTTTTATTAAGTAGCTCGGCCCAAAAACCTAACATTTTGTATATCCATATATTATTGATTTTGATGAAAGAATATCATTCAGACATGCATATACAGTAATGACAATGACAATTCAGATACGATTGGGAACTTTATGTGGTATTTCAGAGGGGTTTGGTTTTATCCCAGGTGTGTCATGTACAAAAAGGCGCAGGGGTGCAGAGAACACAGGGGGGGGGGGGCCTCACTGACCCTCACCCACCGGGAGCTGCAGCAACGGGCTTGGGTAACCACTACACAGGCGGTCTCTTTGAGGCTATATGTCATATTTTTTAATGTTGTGCGTCTGAATGCGGTAATATATACAGCATGTTTGTGATTTTCTATGATATCATCAGTATTTGGGTGATGCATTCCCATTCTCATGTAGTGTTCTACTGGGTATTTCACTCGCTGTGACTATTTAAAGTTAGGACATCTGGTACTATAGCTGTGAGTATAATATTATACATAAAAATGCTAAAGTGACCTATCTACAAAGCCTTTTCGCTTGAGTGTCAGCCCGCCAAGAATGGTACGAATGTCTTCACATTAGGTCCCCCTTTTACATAAAAATGCACTCATATATGTATACTGGCAATGAGTACTATATAGTTTCCTAGATGTTAAGTGTATTCTTGTTATTTGTATTATCTTTTTGCATGGTATTTACATCATTGTGTGTTCATGTATGTTTTCATACAGTAGGAAAGATCTTAGTTTTCATCATATACGAGTTTAATGAACAGGGGTAATAAACAGGACACAGGATACCGGTACTTAGTTTTTATGCTATAACAAATGTATGATACCATGGTAATGTTTTGGACAGTAACATATTCTTCACGCTATGACATAGTTGGTCTTTTAATTTGGCATCACGGTATATTATTTTATACCTAACCCGTATAACGTTGAAATAAGGCCGCATGACTTGAACGGATTGTTTATCATCACAATGCTGTCAAATAAAAAAGTAAGGCGTTTTATTTCTTAACTTGTCTCTCTCTCTCTTTTATGTATTTATCTACATAAGGTAGAGAAAAAAAAAATCCCTTTCTTCAAATTTTGGACAGTTTGAGACCTTTTGCGAACCGTGCGGCAGGGCTTTTAGTGGGCGAGGGTGAACGTGGTGCCTTCTTCAGTGTTGCAGCATTTCTTTCCTCTACTTGGGCCATTGTACTAAGTGGTAGGGGGAAGGATTTGACACATTTTTTCTTCTGTAGTCTGTCTGATCTTCTGTGCGGGGGGGGGGTGCAGAAGGCGGACCCAGTGCTGTTCTCTTTCTTGTTGCTGCGGGTTCTGTGGGAAATAAATTTCATGTATTCTCCATTTTAATCCAGGAAACTGGCTGATGGTACTTATTTGCTATAGTGTAAAAATATTTTTTGTAGTTGTAGCATAAGTACAGGGAATGAGACAGCACATTTTGGCTCAGGTTAAATTTCCTTTTAATATATACATGTAGACACGAGACGGGCCATTTCGTACATATCTTTCCTATACAGTTTTGGTACCTGACATAGGGTTTTAAAACAAAAAAAGGAATGCCATTAGGTGGGAATATCATGTATATAGTATGGCGCATATTACTATGTATCAATTATAAAAGACCAGCGCTCAGCGGTGTGTAGTGTGAAAATTGATTTGCCCAAAAAATAATTTTAAAACTTTTCAATAGGCGTATGCTAAATGTTCAATTACTCACCGACTAGAGACCTGGCTTCCCATACGGTAAGCTGGGGCATCCTCTTCCTCGGGCTGAGGTACAGTGGGAGGAGAGTTCACGGCCTGTTCGGTGTGTCGCTGACCCAAACCCTCTCCTGTCTGCTGTTCTGCTTCCTCTCCCTCTGTGTTCTGTGCCTCAGTGGCACCCGGTACAGCCTCCTGTCCTGTCACGTTTCCTGCTTGCACTTCCACTTCCGTAGATTCCTCAGACTGTTCCTCTCCTGTCAGCTCTTCTGCTTGGACTTCCTGTTCCGTTGATTGCTCGGACTGTTCCTCCGTTGCATCGTTGTAGCCTTTCAGCACCGCCCCTGGGAAATCGCGCAGGAACTGTTCCTTCATCTCCCGAGCTGAAACAACATATATCTTCCCATTTACCCAGTCAGTGTAATTTTGTATGCCAACTTCACATCACACTGGCCCTGCGCCACAGGACACAGATACTTTTTTTTGAGGCTTCATTTAATACAGTCCCCCACTCCTGCCATTTACTCCCCGGTGAGTGGAGCACATGATACATGCTTTCTCCACCCCATACTGTAGACAACATTCATCCTGACGTAAGGCAGTGTAACCCACATATGGGACAAATCCTTTTTTTTTGGGCACACCACACTCCTTACATGCAGTGTAGGGGTACACGGCCCCAAAATATATAGAGAAAAACAAAGAAATTTACCTTTTTCTTCGGTGAGCTTCCCCCTTGCGTTGGCCGCACTCAGCTTTTTGGAGAGCAGCACGCGTGCTTTCTTCTCTCCCTTCAGTTCTGAGTAGGGGCGTGTAGCCTCGTATTTCTTAAGAAAGAAAGACAAATCATACAATACACTCATCTGTTTATTTTTTTTGAACATACTTTCCCCCCACCCCCTTTCCAGTATGGTAAACGTGGGTAACATCGGTGACATACCGACCATGTTACCCAAAGGTTCCTCACATGTCAAGTGCTCTGTCCTTTACCACTACTTAGTGTGCGTTTGAAAAAAAAAAGTTTAAAAAATAATCAGAGAAAAAAAAATATATACAGCACACCCAATGAAAAATGTGTAACAAGGAAAACGTTGTGCCTTCGCGGGGGGGGGGGGGGATTTTTCAACATTCAGCACGTCACCCACATTTACCCTACATTCCATACTTGTCTTGCCATTTCCACCCTCACTCCCCCCCCCCCCATCCGCCTCCACGGCCCCTTTATACTCACAGCATTTGCAGCCGCCCTGTTGGCCTTGTGCAACTCTGGCCACTCCTGCTTGTTCTTTTCTAACCACTTCCTGTGGTCCGCCCGGTTGGCCTGCTTCACCTCTTCCAACTGAGGGTTTTTCCTGGGCATCTGTGTTAAACAGAAAAAAAGACACCATGTTATCCTTCCTGTATGAAATACGGTGCACCCCCCCCCCCCAAGTAGTGCATGAGAAACAATATTGGTGTGTAGGAATACCCCCGCAAAAAAGGCCCCCCCCCCAAAAAAAATGGGTAAAAAAGAAAAGGCCCTCCCCTGTCAATACCCCTAAAAAAAATGCCCCCCCTCACATGCTCCCCCCCCCCCCCCCCGGCCATACCAAATGAGCACTCCCTGACAGACAGTTTTATAATAGTTTACTTTCTAGGTCTGATGCGGTAGACAAGAGAGACCCCCACAGTAGACAAGAAACATCCCACCTTTTTTAGATACGAGACAGCCTTATAACATTATAGGTCTGATGCGGTAGACAAGAGAGACCCCACAGTAGACAAGAAACATCCCACCTTTTTTAGATACGAGACAGCCTTATAACATTATAGGTCTGATGCGGTAGACAAGAGAGACCCCCACTGTAGACAAGAAACATCCCACCTTTTTTAGATACGAGACAGCCGTATAATGTAGACACGAGAAGCACCAGCACATTAGGCTAATCCCGTCGACATACCTCATACCCAGCCCCCTATACGTTCAACACAGCATGGCATGCCGGATTTCTGCTTCCTGACATATGTATACACATTGTACAGCATCTTTCCTACCTGATTCATTCATGTTTTCGGTAATAAGTGTAAGAAAGGCATAATGTTACCGTGAAACGTATTGTTGACCGAATGGCGCTCCTGCGTAATTATTGCTATACGATGTAGAGGTCGCTCCCATCCCTTCGTTCGGAAGCACTCCGCTAGATGGCAGCACTTTGCAGTATGTCTCGTGTCTACCGGGCACACTGTTCGATGAGGTTATGTCGTGTCTACAGCGATTGCTATGTCACAGTGTGTAGTTTCCACCGCCGCGCTCGTCTTTCCGGCAACATAACCAGACCGAATCCTGTTTATTATCGTCCCGTTCAATTGTATGTCCGGATGATAATAAACGGGATTTCATATACGCTTGGACGATAATAAACAGGATCCTGTTTATTATCGTGTGCTGCATATGTATCGATATATCGGGTGCAATCAAATATCTTTTGTTTCCCTTTTCAGAACTACCAGCAAAATGGAGTACGAGGAATTGTTCCACAGAAGTTGCAAAAGATGCCCGTGTAAAAGGCTGGAGATAGTGGTGGGGATAATGCAGTGCGTAGAGTGTGGCCACCTTGACACAGAGCACAACACGACACAAGGTAGTATATCACAGTTACACCGCCTACTATCCTGCCTTTTCATCATATGACTTCCTGAAATATGCTTCCTACATTACTGTGCAATAATACAACTGTTTCTCCTTCCATTATTGCACAGAGCTACTGCCAGACATACTGTCCAAATTGGTGCTGCTGGGGAAAAGCAACGAGATGATCCTACGATACCTCAGACAGTTTGGGCTGTCCTTCAGGTATAGCATTAGGAGAACACTGCTCCATTCATTTTCATTAAATGTACAGCTGGCTTCTGCACACCTCTACACTTTTCCAAGTACCGTATTTCCCCGTGTATAAGCCCGGGCTTCTACAAGTACTAAGTGGCAAACTGACCCGGCTTATACACGGGGCAGGCTTATACTCGGGGCAGGCTTATACTCCTATACCTAAAGAAATGCTCTTATCCCTTTACATAATTTCCAGAATTATCTACTATTACGACATATTGATGGCAATATTTTCAACCATTTGGTGACCAATTCAAGCTTTATTTCTCTTAAAAATTGAAGGAAAAATAGTCAAGTGGCAAGCAGTCAATCTTTATTTCTTTTTTTCCCAATTGCCAGCCTCAGTACTTTGAAAAGGCGGCTAAAACAGTTTGGCATCACCAGGACAGTACCGCTGGAGCCGGAAACCGTCCTAAATCTAGTGCAGGTGTGTAACATTACAGTCAACTGTATTCCTTTTCATCCATATCCTTTTCCTACCTGAGCATAGCACAAATAAACAGAGCAAACTTATATCACAAAATTAATTTGTCATGACGTCATGTAGTACTATGTCATGCTGTTTTATTAATACTGTTAACACTAAACCAAGTATATGAATATTGTTTCCGGTATAACCATAGAATGCTCAGGAGAAGTGTCAGGAGACAGCAGGCTACAGACGCGTGACAAGGATTATCAGAGACAAATTCAACGTGGCAATAAAAAGGTATTTCTCCCAACTTTGGCGTGCTGCTTCGAAATATTATTTTCGTCCATATACCAACCTACATCTCCAGAACCCTTTGTTATACCGTATGAATCATAAAATCGGTGGACTGTATCGTGTCTACCGCGGGATGCTTGGTGCAATACTGTGTACTGTACACCGCAGAATACTAAATAACAGAGTGAGTGAAAAAATAAATTCTTTCCAAATAGGGACGATGTCATGGCAGCGGCCAGGGTGCTGGACCCGGAAGCCGGGGAGAGGAGGAAGGGAAAGAAGTTTGTACGGCGCATCTTTCAGTCACCGGTATGTACAGTATAGCTAACATAATATGACATGGGAATAACATAGAACGTTCCATTATTTGCTACGACATGTAAATGTACGTTATAATACAAAGTTCCATCCCTTTTATACAGGGGCCCAATGACTGCTGGTCAATCGATGGCCATGACAAACTGGCTACGTATGGGATTTATATACACGGAGCGATAGACTGCTTTTCACGGAGGGTGCTCTGGTGCACAACATATACCACTAACAAAAATCCAAACTTCGTGGTCAAACTATTTGCGGACACCATACAGAAGTTGGAAGGTATGTATACTTTTCCTTACAATATTATGTTCACTGTGTGTCCGCCATAACACTTGACCCGTACACACAAAATACATGTTATACTGTAACACAGGGAAACATGGGAAACCGGATGAAACCTAATGCAAGGTTTTATTTTTCTTCTTTTAAACAGTTGTGCCGAACAGAGCAAGGTTCGACCCGGGTACGGAGAACACGCTCAGCATAGAATTGCAGATGTTCCTGAGGCGTAATGGGACGGACGTAGCGTCGGAGCGACCGGCAGTGGTGGACAAGTCCAAATTGAACCAAGTAAATTGTTTTTCCCACTTTATATAGCGTAAGGGCAGGAAAAAAAATAATATCAATGTCTACAACATGTTCCTTCCTAACTATTATACTGTGCCTCTTTTGTGTTATTTCTACAGAAAATCGAGTGCTTTTGGTCCGGCATGTACAGGCATGTCACGTATGGCCTACACCAGCAGTTCACACAAATGTTGCGAGATGGGCTGCCTGTCGACGTACAAGAAAACCGGTATGAAACTTGTATATTACCACGAAAAAATATGAAACAGCATGTTTTTTATGTATCAAAGAAAAGAGTTTAATTTTTTAATGAAAAACAGCAGTCCCATTGACTAAACCAAACAACGCCGTATTTCACCCACCCGTGAACCCGTGAAAAAACCAATGGCCGTAATACGGCCCTGTGACGTCATCAAAATGGTGCTTAATTTACATTTGAAGGGGATATAATTAGGCTATCATAGGCCCTCCCCCCATCACAATTTTCGTATTTTAAATCGAAAATGATAAAAAATTAACACAAAGGCACACTCATTTCAAGTCTGTTGACCGGTGTGCCACATTTCGCTCGGCGTATGGCCTCGT
This sequence comes from Harmothoe impar, assembly GCA_947462335.1. Classification (NCBI taxonomy): domain Eukaryota; kingdom Metazoa; phylum Annelida; class Polychaeta; order Phyllodocida; family Polynoidae; genus Harmothoe; species Harmothoe impar. The sequence continues at coordinate 60,664,820 of OX381715.1, forward strand.
GAAATACGGCCCAAGGTCAAATGGTGAAACAACCCGGCCAACAGACTTAAATGAGTGTGTCTTTGTGTATGTATTTCATTTTGTGTAACGCACCCATGCTTTGTTTCACCTGCACAGAGACGCGTTCATTTACGTCTACCTCCCATTGGTAAAGCGGCAGGTGGACGACTACATTCGTGACTGGAACCTTCACAAGATTCGCCAACAGAAAGGCGTGAGTCTGCCATGTGGAGGATGTCCAGACGACATGTATAACCATCCTGATCTTTTCGGTAAGCCCGTATACATGAATTTCTCTGTTTCCCTTCCCATGTTGTTAAGCTATTTGACCTCTGTATGTGCTCGGCCGTTGAACTGTTTGTCACCAAATAATTGGACATGTGATATATGTAATTTTTTTTCTTATTTAAAATTTGACAGGGGGCGAGCAGTGTGGGTATCATTACGGTGTTGAGGCGGCAGATGACATGGAATTCGCGGCAGAGTACCATGAGATAGCAGACCACTTTGAAGACATTGTACCGGCACAGTTTAGGGCAGAGGCAGACGAATTCCTGAACCAGAACAACATGGTGTTGTGCATGCAGAATGCCCAAGCTATTTTTCTAGCTTTGTGTGATCGTTAAATATAATGTGTAGAACATGTCGATGCAATGTAAATAAAAGTACAGAGAGCATGTGAAATAGAAAAAAAAAGTTTCAGATGGTATAATCATATAACGTGTAGCACATGTCGATGCAATGTAAATAAAAGTAGACCGAGCATGTGATATTGTACAAAAAAAATTTCCCAATTGTATCATGATTTGACTATATTATTTTTATGAAATGGTTCACTTCTGTGTGTAACTAATAAAGTGTCATGGAACAGTAGACAAATGCACATAATTTTTCCTGCCCTCACTGAATACACTAGTCTATCTTACGCTTCACCACGCTGGCTTCTGCCCGTAGTAGGCCTCCTCGTCGAAGAGAGAACCTATTACTTTCCCCAATTCCTTGGCTTCCGGCCGCTCCTCTGGCTTCCAGCTGAGAGCCATCTGTGTGACGGGTAGGAGGGCAGGGGCCACCTTCTTAATTCCTTTCGGAAAGCCTTCAGCAGCCATGGCATTCTTCACGTCTTGCCTCATGGGATAGTTCAGTGCTCCGTTGTTCGCATTTTCTACAATTATTAAGGCGGTTGCGTACACATCTACAGAGGTTTGCCTCTTCAGTTTCGACCCGTTGTACACTTCGGGGGCCATGTACGCGAAGGTACCCGCTCCCGGGCCGCCCCCGAAGTTTGTGGCATAGGTGCGCTCCTCACGAGCGCTCTCCTTTATGCGGGCGATACTGAAATCTAGCAGCTTCACCTCGTAGTTTGGCGATATCATAATATTCCCTGGTTTGACGTCTGAGTGAACGACGGGGATGCTGTGCAGGTAGTTCAGAGCCAGGCACAGCTGCTGCATTACGAACATGCTGTCGTCTAATTTCAGCACTTCCTCCTGTCAGAATGAGAGACAATCAGCTCCTGTCATAAGGGTTACACAGAGTACTACATCCAGCCGCAAATCAAGACGAGTTGTAATGTAATTGGCACACCGCTGATTCGGTCTCCACATGCTGCCGACAAATAAAAAACAGGACGAGCCATGTACTTGGTACGTCAAAGGATGTATCGTGACTACATGCTGCCGACAAATAATAAACAGGACGAGCCATGTACTTGGTACGTCTAAGGATGTATCGTGACTACATGCTGCCGACAAATAATAAACAGGACGAGCCATGTACTTGGTACGTCTAAGGATGTATCGTGACTACATGCTGCCGACAAATAATAAACAGGACGACCCATGTACTTAGTACGTACAGGGATGTATCGTGACTACATGTTGCCGACAAATAATAAACAGGACGACCCATGTACTTAGTACGTACAGGGATGTATCGTGACTACATGTTGCCGACAAATAATAAACAGGACGACCCATGTACTTAGTACGTACAGGGATGTATCGTGACTACATGTTGCCGACAAATAATAAACAGGACGCGCAATGAACCATATAACGCGGGACAACCCATATCATGGCGACAGTGCGGAAAGTGCAGTGTCACTTGAAATATGGTACTCACTTTGGCCTTGATGGTCTTCATTTTCCGCATTTTCTCGTAGATGCGCGCCAGATTTCTGCCGTTGCACAATTCCATGACGATATGTATCTCATCTTCCAGTTGGCATACGGCCAGCAATCGAATAAGATTGCGGTGACGCATCTTTCTGTATGGTAAAGAAAAGGGGTTATTTTTCTAAAGGACTAGTAACATGCATATGGTATTAAAGGTGGAACACAATGGAAAGCACGGGCATATATTTGTTATTCAGTTTGTTTACTATGACACAGCGGGGAGAAAAGAACAGTGAACAAAGTGGTTTATTATCGTACTCACCCTGCAATGTTTATCTCTGCCAAGAATATGTCGACCGAGTGACTCGTCTTAATGGTTTTTACAGCAACTGGTCCAAAAAAATCACCTCGGTACACCGCTCCAAAGTTGCCTCCGCCAATTTTGCTCGCGTAGTGGACCGTGTAGTCTTTTGGTTCTATGAACTGGAGTCCGGACTCTGAAAAATAAAAAAAGTGAAGACAGCTTGTATGATAGGTATAAAGTGTACTGTCTCTCCATGTTGGTTTCATTATTTTAATTTTGGCCACTAAAAGAAAGAAGGAAAAGATTAACTTTACCCTTCTAGTATCAAGTAAAAATAAAATGTATATCATATAACACAGTACTATGCTACATTGTAAACACCTTACAGCGTCTCACCTTGGAAGAGATTTGAGCACTTCAGCACGTTCACCCGGCTGATGTACCCCTGCAACACAACTTCATCCTCCCCCATATAGCTGAGCTTACACGTGTAGCGTCCGGGGGGGACCAATATGAACGGGTCCGTCAAACCCAGGAAGCGCTCCTCCCCCTCCTCCAACGCAAACCATTCGTATACCAGGTCCTTGCTCAGGAAGGGATACGCCACCACCCCTATGTAGGTCGTCTCTAATGTTGTGTATACCTGATATGGCGACTGCCATAACAGGGTCATACCTGTTACAATAAAATAATAGAAATTGTGCTACAACAACAGAAAGAGGGGCCATTTAAAAATATTAGCAAGTTTGAATAATTGTTGAATCAACATCGAATAAAGATTGGTAAACATTTATCCATCTTTGTTCAACCTCCTGTGCCCACTGGGTTACAGGGCATCATACAGAAGGGAGAATTCCCACATGTTGCTGTGGGTAAAATAAAGTATTTAACATAGGATAGCAATGCCGGTTGCATCTGTGTATACAGGGGGTGGGGGTCCTCTACACACACACCATCACCTAGTTCATCGGAATGGGAACTTTTTTCTCAATCAAATGAATGAACAGCCGAACAAGTTATTCATGTACAAAAAATTCTGCTCCTTCTAAACCATTTTTGTGTAAAAAAGCACCTTCTAATCAGGTATTATTACTATAGAAATGTAGAGAAAAAATCTTGGCATAGCAAATCTGCTCTTTAAAACAGTCTGCTCCTTATTACCATCCTCCTCATATCGAGATTTCACTGTAGAGGTGTAAATCTTCCTACCTTCGTCCTCAGCCATATCCGGCCACGCGTTATCCTGTGCGACGGACCGGGGGACTCTAACACCATCTTCCAAGTGCATCTCGATTTTATATATGTCCGTTTCCCCTGATACAAAATAAAACTTCTGTTATGCTGTATGACAGCAGGAATATGTTACATTTTCCAACAGCTTCAAATAAATAGACACTTGAATAATTAAGTGTGAAATTTTGTTGCAGAAAATCTACTTTTTTCCTATACATTTTGGCTCCTGCGTTAAGAAAATTAAAAATTTAAAAAAAAACGCCCTACTGAAATTTTTCTCTGCTTTGGGATGAGAAACCAGACTTTTTTTTTGGAGTGGCCTTGATATGTCATGGAAAAGGTAAAAAAAGACATAAAAGTTATGGTACCTTTCATCAGCTTGGCCAGCAGGTAGTTGTGATCCGGGTTTCTCGACTTCCACGGGATGTAGGGCCCGACCACTTCGTCTGTGTCTGTGAAATATTGTAGAGCAAAGGCGGTGACGGCAGTCCCGATCTCTTCCTGTGCATAGTTGTCTGGAGGGGCCATCGTGCTAATCTTCCTTCTCGCTACAAAGTGAAAGGTGAACAAAATATACACAGGAAAAATTGTCTCATGTAACATTGTAAGGAATGTACGTGAAAGGAAGTCAAAGCTATGTAGTACTATAATATCTCTGCCTGAACAAGAAAAAAGGACGTAAAGTTTATCACATAGCAATTTATTTCATGTGTCTCTTTGTAATATTTTTCGGGTTTCTTTACCAAATTAAAAGAAGAATGAGAAAGGAACTTGCAACAAATAACAGGGAAAATCAGTTGAACGTGACAAAACATGAACACAACCAAATATTATATCACCTCACCTTCTGGCGCTTGGGGTAAATCCTGCACAGATTGGGAACAGAAAAAACACTCATTTTTGCTGTCCAAGTACGTCATATGTTTCATACAGAATGAGGAAAGAGGACATATTTTTTGTTTTGTTTTTATTTTACAGGGTACAAAGAAACAGGATTTTTGCCGGTACTCACCTTCTCCTCCTCCTGTGTTCTGGGCCTTTTTTTCCCTTCATACGAGTGAGTGGAATCAGGTGGAGGTGGTGGGGAGGAACTTCCTGCTGGCCTTTTTTTCCCTTCAGACGAGTGAGTGGGATCAGGTGGAGGTGGGGTGGAGGAACTTCCTGCTGCGGAAGAAGGGACTTTGGTGTTTCTCTTGGCAGAGCGTTCTGTGTCTTCTTTTCCAGCACTTCCCGTTGTGGCAGTTTTCTTTCGGCGAGACGGAATGTTGACTGGGGGTAAATCAAAGCTACGCTCGGTGTCCGACTCGTGTGTCCTGCTTACCTCACTCAACAGAGAGTCCTCCTCCTCCTGTAAAATTTTTTGGGTAATTCAATTAAAATGCAGTTCCTACTACATTAAAAGCACAGGTAGTACTTTTGATGAAAGTAAGAAGACTGGATGGTAAAAGCACCCAAAAAATTGAAGGATGTAATGTATTATATTTCCACTATGTACTATGTGCTAAGGCCGAAGAGAACAGTTCATGTACGCTGTATGTATTAGAAGAAGGGAGAAGTGGCTTACAGAGGACACCTCGTTCTTCTTGGTGGGGACAAAGTACCCCTTTCCGTTCTTTAATAACGTTTGGACCTCCCGATCGTTGTTGACCTCCGGCCCTTTTAGTCCGCCCAGGAGCAAGGCCGAGTGAGATTTGCTCAGCGTGTCGTAGGACACCATAGCGAAGACGCGGGCACAGCGGTCACGAAGTCCCTTGAACGTGACTTCTTCGTCCGGTTGGAATTCGATCTGGAAGAACACCGGTGTGACCATCAGGTACAATATAAACACAGAAAGAACGTGAGATGGTACTACATTACACCAGGCATTGCATTATGTTACATGACATAACTTGTTGTGCTACGTTGAGTCGGCTAATTAGGGGATGTATCGCGTGTACATTCGGCCGATAATAAACAGGACGCGCCATGTGCTGGGCAGGATAACGGATGTGCCGTGTCTACCACATGCCAATAATAAACAGGATGTATCATGTCTATATACCTAGAAATAATAAACAGGACGCGCCATGCGCTGGGCAGGATAAAGGATGTGCCGTGTCTACCACATGCCAATAATAAACAGGATGTATCATGTCTATATACCTAGAAATAATAAACAGGACGCGCCATGCGCTGGGCAGGATAAAGGATGTGCCGTGTCTACCACATGCCAATAATAAACAGGATGTATCATGTCTATATACCTAGAAATAATAAACAGGACGCGCCATGCGCTGGGCAGGATAAAGGATGTGCCGTGTCTACCACATGCCAATAATAAACAGGATGTATCATGTCTATATACCTAGAAATAATAAACAGGACGCGCCATGCGCTGGGCAGGATAAAGGATGTGCCGTGTCTACCACATGCCAATAATAAACAGGATGTATCATGTCTATATACCTAGAAATAATAAACAGGACGCGCCATGCGCTGGGCAGGATAAAGGATGTGCCGTGTCTACCACATGCCAATAATAAACAGGATGTATCATGTCTATATACCTAGAAATAATAAACAGGACGCGCCATGCGCTGGGCAGGATAAAGGATGTGCCGTGTCTACCACATGCCAATAATAAACAGGATGTATCATGTCTATATACCGAGAAATAATAAACAGGACGCGCCATGCGCTGGGCAGGCTAAAGGATGTGCCGTGTCTATCACATGCCAATAATAAACAGGATGTATAATGTCTAAATAAAGAGAAATAATAAACAGGACGCGCCATGTGTGTATGAAATGCTGACGACCAACAGGACTGCTGTCCCCATATACAGCACTGGCGACGGGCGTCACAAGGATGAACATGGAAAAAAAGTGATGCGGGCTAAAGGTCGAGTGAACAGTTCTGTTCATTCTACAAAACTTTTGTTCGTTGCTGGTTGTGTTTATTTCATCAGCTTATTATTTATAATGAGTTTATGTGAAATATGGTAAAGGGAATAGTCATAATATGTTTGCTACACTTACACTGACAGTCTGGATTCCACGCCTGTCCTTTTTGGCACGGTTACCCCAGACACCCCGGACCTTGACTCTTTCCCCCCGCGTTATTTCGAAAAGCTGTCAGAGAATGAGAAAGAAAGAATGGAAGAATGCAGTATGAGAGAAAGGACCTGGTTACAGTACATACGAAAAATGGGTTATAAATAGTCTACATGTATCAGAATGCTAACATGAAAATAGAAGTGGCATATAACATACAGAAAAAATGAAAAGCATGTATATACGGTACTGTATAGCCCTATATAGTATCAAAGTAGGCTTCATACTAACCCGGCGCACCGGAACCTTCTTCTCTACAGGCGTGGCAGGGATGTTCCGCAATAGGACTTTCCTTTTTTTCCCCACCTTTTCCATCTCGTTCAGCAATTTTGCTCCTGTAACATGTGATTCACTTTGTTGTACTGCGTGTGTCAAACAGATGGTAAAAGGAGAGGAATGGGACAATAAATTTTCAAATGGCATGTTAGAAGGGGAAAGGAGGGGTGACAAAAGGCCTGAAAATAATGTAGGTCATAATGTGTTATACGGTATACTTACTGGGTACATCGGGCACCTTGTGCAAACCTGCACCATGGCCACAATCTATGCAGTCGTGACAGCCTTCCACAACTGTAAATAGTCCGCACTCACATTCAGGCATACTGCACTGGCCCATTTTCTCCTGCAGAAAAAAATACACGTATTATGTCTGGCAAATAATACAGTAGAACAACATACGAAAAATATTACAAAATAAGATGGTATAAGTAGGTGAAGGGGATATACAGTACTATGACATGGACTATATTCCTGTTAGGGACTTGCATAAATTTTGTGAATTGATTGAAATATATGAGTATTGGCCCAGTCATGTAGAGCTTGTTGAGAGCTTTTCAGAACTGTTTAAATCATATTCCTACTGTTGCTACTTGCTGAGCAATCAGGATCGAAGATCCAGAATTGATGGGTACTTCATCCCTATTCAAACACTGTTTAAGCTGGATCCAAAACTGTGATCAGAGCAGATTAGAAAGATACCCTGAACAGACAAAGGAAACAGGTTATTTTAAGATGAATCAGCTATTATTTAATCTTTTAGGATGAAATTTTCAGCACACATTAAGCACCACGGACCAGATAATATGACATTGTTCCAGATGATCTTTGACCTAGATAGATTGACCTTTTCCCTAAGTAACTAGGTCAAAAGGTCATAAGAAAGGTCATTTTAGGATAAATCAGCCAGTATTTAATCTTTTATGATGAAACTTTCAGCATACATTGTATGTCATGGATCAGATAATATGACGTTGTTCCAGATGACCTTTGACCTACATAAGCTGACCTTTGACCTAATTAACTGGGTCAAAAGGTCATAAGAAAGGTATTTTTTAGGATATATCAGCCATTATTTGTTCTTTTTGGATGAGATTTTCAGGATATTCTTCGTGAACGATGTCTAACATCAACCAGACTTTTGATAACTTTTTTTTTAAATTATAAGAAAAAAATTATTAAAAGATATTAAAAATTTAAAAAAATAAAAAAAAATTCAATAAAAAAAAATTCACTTATTTTCTCTAATTAAACTAACAATTGTACATGGCCTGTCTTTCATGAGGTTTTCATGAAAATTACTATGAGCATACATATCATGTGATGGTCACTGTGCCTGTGGGCTGAGTAGGCTGGCTGCCTTCACTGAAGACTCATAGACAAGGGTCACGGGAGGGCTTGGGGCAAATAGAAGGCATCCACATAGGGAATTGAAATCAACAGTGCATAATCTTATGATAATGAACTACATCCCTAGGTAGGTGAACTTAGATGAAATTTAAAATTTGATAAGTTTTTGGCCTCATAAAGTTTGCCAAATCTTAAGAAATTTTATATGAATAGAATGCTTATGGTTACAGTAGATTGGCACCCCTCATCATGAGCGTCTATGTCATAGCTTTCCAATGATACCCTAACCTTGATTCTAAGTCAATAAATAAGGTCAGAAACTCAAATTAGGCCTGGGTCACCAGTGGCACTGGTGTGATCACAATATTGGTGCTAGCGCTAGCGCTAGCGCGGCACCCGTTTATGCAAGTCCCTATTCCTGTGTGTACTACCTGGGCCAAATTTATCTATTCTACCGTAACAGAAGAAACAGGAAGTAGGAAAAAGTGTGGCTGTTGGGAGGGATGTTGAGTGTGTACTATATACGATAATAAACAGGACTACATGTAGTAAAATTGTGATAATATTTTGGTGGCAGTGGAAAGGTACATTGAGGTGTTAACACAGCTGTATGACAGTATGAACTTGCATTACTGAAACTTTATTCTGTTTGTAACATAGGAAAGATGTATGATACTTACATGGCGACGGGCCATGTGAGGGGCGCAGTTGTTGCAGTAATGTGTGCCTTTTTGCGAGGAGAATTGAGTACAGAAGCACCCACTTTCCACACACTTCCCCCGTGTCACTCCCTCGTGGTCCACTGGAAAGGCAAAAAAATATATTTTTTATCGCGGGTACATTCTGCCGATAATAAACAGGATGCGCCATGTGCTGGCGAGTGAAAGGGATGTGCCGTGTATATGAAATGGGAAAAATAAACAGGATGTATGATGTCTATATACCGAGAAAAAATAAACAATACACATTACCATACAAAGCTGTGTGTTGAAAATACTGACGGGGGTGCCAGTGTGTTAGTTGTGTATACTACTACCACGTGCGTGAAAACAGCAGGCGTGTTCATTTCATAACGGGCGATAATGGGTGGATTAGCATGAAATGCTACAGGCTACCACATAGTTCAATACAAAATAAAGTACTGCACACGTTACGTGAAACACAGTGTATGAAACTTACTTTAAAGTCTTGCAGGTGCTGGTAGAACAGCAAGAAAAGGATTGCAGTTATGATCCAAAAGCTTGTCCCTCGTACACGCCACGCGGAATCGCACCACTCACGCCGGAAGTGAATACTTTGTTTAAGCTGAGACCGTGCAGCCGCTGCTGATAATAAACAGGACGCCCCGCATCGCTTTCATCCCACGGGCAAAATAAATTGAAAAATAGCTGGAGAAAGTGTATTAGTTGTATTGTAAGATCAAGTGCACGGTATTATAAGACATATGAATCGAGGTTGCAGTAAGGTAATAAGGGGGAAGGGGCATCCGAACAGCAGGAAATTGCGAACTACGTTCTGCGTATATCATATCATTACGCCCCGCCGACAACCAATGAAATGCCGGCTCTCTTGACACAGCGGCATGCTGTTCTGCCGCAGGGCGGTATGGCGGAAATTGACAGTTGACAGCGCCAATTTTCGTAGTTGACAGTTGACAGCAACTTTTTTTCATGTTTTTCAAAAATGAAAAAAAAAATATTTGTGAAAAAAAATTAAATTTTTTTTTTTCGCCTGTTTTTTCAGGTGAAATTTTTTTTTTTTTTTATAACAGTGTTTTTTTGGGCGTGAGCCTTGTCGGCCACCGTACGCATATCATATCTGACTTACACTCAGAGTAGGAGAATGTGCTCAATGGACCACATAAATATACAGCCATTTACGTAAAATACAGCCAGGCCATTTCTTTTGTTCTCTTAGCCAACTGTGGTGTAAAGAATTTCCTCCCTAGATATGATACTGAAAAGTATAAAATACGACAACAATAACATCAAGAATCCCTTGATTAGAAGTATCCAGTCTTGTGGAGAGCGACTGTTTTGTGTAATGGCCCCGCTGAGTTGAAGAGCACCCCATATGCATATAAAAAACAGAGGACTGCATTACAATTTTACAACTTATCTGCTACCACTGAAAAATAGGTCTTATTACAGGACATGTATAAACCTTGCAATGGTCGACAATAACTGTGTAGCCAGAGGCAATTTCAAACCCTTCTCTAGTTAGAACAGGGAAAGGTTCACAATCCAGCAACAATAAAAAACAGTAAGACCCCTTGATAGTAAATGGATTCTGTAGAAGTGCCAAGTCCAATAAAATAGTACAGGTATGGCACACCCCCTGGGACAATCCTGTGGTACTTCTATGAGAGCTGGCCCTCTGGGCAAATGGACCCTGACAATAACCGCTGGATGAAGGCTCCCTAGTCAATAGGCCCCGTCCAGGGCCAATTCTGTCTAAGTAGTTTATAGGCGTGGTTTGGTTGATATGTTTGAATTGTTCAGTATTTTACCTCGCATTCCCCATTTGAGTTTACATAATCAATCAATACCGGTAGTCATTTAGCAGGTGTCAGTCAGAATCCATAGGAACCCAATACATGGGCACTGATTTCCTACTCGTATACACTGATTCTCTTCCCGTAGCTCTTATCACCTAGCACCCACATAATAACATGAATATGTATTTCTGCTTCCTATGAATATTGAATGAGAACATGGCCGTTTTATGGCTATAGATACTATAAAGGGGTCAATGGTCTATGTGCTATGGTACTGGTCCCGAGGTCACTCATTGAGGGGACATTCGTTTGTGAGCTGGTGTCTATACCTTATATTATACTAGTACCATATAGTAGTAGGTCCGACATGAAGTATGGAGGGCTGTCATTATGTGGGTAGCAATTATTCACAATGCACTCTAAATAATTGCTGCATATATAGCTAAACACGCAGAAATGCGAGAGCCAAAACATGCGACAGTGATACTCACATTTCTGTGTGTGTAGTAGAAGACCCCTTAGATAAGAGATCATATCACTCTTCAACTAGATAAGAGAGCCTTGGTGAGGCGCTGACAGGCAGGGTGTCACTATGCAGTGCTGACCCTCAAACTGAGGGTGTATTGTTTATGTATGAGGTCAGGTGTTGTTGAATGAGACAGGGTACAGCAAGGACAGGGGATTCCCTGTTGGCCTCTCTGGCACACATTTAAAGATACATTGCCTCTTAATTAAATCGACCCAAAATCATTTCATTATTCATTTCCTTATCAATTGACAGGCCCTTTATCATAGGAAATCCATTTGTTCTGAACTATGAAGTAAATACTGAATGGAGGGCTCTCTGGTAGACCTATCAATCCACTGTGGCTCGCAGTTATATATTTTGCACCCTACTATGCGCATTTTTACAGATTGAAAGAGAAATAACAAACTCCAAATTTTTCATAATATAGACTTACAGGCACTTGGTATAACATGATAAAAATTAGTAAAAATCACCCAAAATTAGCTGGTAATGTATCTTAAAGTCGACACATGCATATATAACGCCGCATAGTAGATGTTTTATATTCATAATCCATAATAATACTGATGATGAACTAATGACTGCTCTACCTTCTGTGGCATTGTCATTTGTTATAGTGATACCTTGCAACTAGTTCCATCCATGGCCAAGAGAGATCCTACTTATCGGAGATAACAATCACAGCATCTAGAATTTATAATTATATTGTTAGGAATTGGGACTGAGAGAAGCTATATCTAAATAATAAAATAGATATATGGTGTGTATTCTTTAATCAAATAATGTTTGAGTGGGGAGGGGGTATAACTTATCAACCACATAGAAGCTGATAAGAGTATTTGTTGCGGTTCTTCCCCAATTCTGTTACCCACAGAAATCATCAAGCCCAGCTATCAACTATCACATAATTCTAGTCCTAAGCAGGAACTATCTTACTACTTAGAGGGGTCTGTCTGTTTGGTTTCTTGGTACTTTTAAAGCCTAAGTAAAGTAAAAATTTCAATCTGATCTACCTACCCTAGATTATCAGACCATGCAATCTGAAGCTTTTTTTTCTTGGCTTAAGTAGAATTACAGATGTAGACGGACTATCTTCAGTGCAAGCTACTCGCTGTGAACTTCTGAAGTAGCAGTCCTTTTTGGGTGTTTGCTCTCAGGTTCATTGTTGGTTGTACCAGGTTTGTGGGGTCACATGATCTCTTGTACATATATACAAGGATCTGCTTGTTTCTCCTGTACTCTAGCTTGTCGAGATCTGCGTCAATGTGAAGTATGTCAATGTTGGCATCTCTTGTGTCCACTATGTTGTTTACAATTCTCAAGCAGTCATTTTGGATTGTTTGGAGTTTGTTGACGGAACCTACAGGACCACTGCCCAGAATCACCGGACAGTACTCCGAGCAAGGCAACACCATTTGCTTGTATAGCAGTAGTGTGGTGCCTTTGTCGGTGGTCTTCCTGGAGTTCCACATCTGTGAATTATTTCCCGAGTTGAGACTATAAGGCTATGTGGAATCCAAGTTGCCTCCAAAATGACTCCTCTGTTTAGGGGAGTCAATGTCGCCCAAGGGAGCTTAGGTGACTCTCTGGCTGACCTTAGGGAGTCATCTGGGAGAGTCATATAGAGTTTAAAACCATTGTGGGTTACTGGTTTAGACTATTTAATGAGACAGCAAAATATGGGGTTCCCTGTTCAAATGAATGGCGCTACTGAGACCATTGAGAATCTCATGTCAATATTCGATAGTCATGAGGGCAATTGATAGATAGAAATAATGAGGGATTATCAGGTGAAAATGGCCGACTACTCAGATAAAGAAAGGACCTTAGCCTATATACCTAGACATGCTTCATGACTAACCGTACTCGAGCCATCCCTTTGAACTAAGAGCTAAATAATTAAACCTTTACGTAATTTAAGTTCTCTTTAATGGAAATTGAAAGTGGGGGAAACTTTAGGCTGTGGTGGGGACTGAATGTTTTCTCTGCCAAATGTAGTGCAGTGATTAATTTATCATAATGTACCCCTTGAGGTCCAGATAACTAAGAGTCAACAGATGTTCATTTGAAATTCAGTGTTTTGATAGATCAAATGGGTGGCAGCTAGCTAGATCCCTCAATAACAGTTTTACCCACCAGAGGTGCCACTCTTGCTAAATATGTGAAGAATAGACATACACTTTGGTATTGCTTTCTATTATCAGTGAGTGATGGGCATGCTAAGGCATAATATGCATAATATCTTAATATGATCCATTGAACCCTTCACAGGAAGAACCTTTCCATATGTTTCACAACTTTTAATAACCTGTGTCGATGTAATGAAATAATCAACGCCATCATTTAATTCCATAACGTAAATTATATCTCTCACAATGTATGTATATCAAATATTAATTCTTGGTAAAGAAATCACTGACAACATAATCATACTCCCTCTCATGCTATGAGACCACTAGCTCTGATATTATGACATTGGAGGTCTGGTTGGTTCCATTAGACTGCTCAAATAATGCCACATGTGATTATGCCTGATTAAATTCTCAGGTCTCACTAAATCTCTTGAAGATCAAGAATACAGGTTGATGCCTGCTTTGCAATTGATGATTGTTTTGTTAGATCTTTCCCTCTCAAAGATGGGCCACACAAATACTTTTGTCAGCAAAGGGTGAACTTCATTAACGTCTTACGAGAACACACTTTTGGTTGTACTAGAATGCTGATAGTTATCGAGTGTAATTAAAGATCATTTCATCTGTCATTCTATGACTACATGACATGAGCAAAATCTTTGCACAAGCAGGATTTCAGGCACGATATTAACTTTATCAGTTTAAGATATCTTTCTTAAAGATGGGTCTTTGCCATAAAATCCTACTTGCGTCTCATCACATGCAATACAACACCAAATTATGACTACATTGAAACACATTTTGTGAGCCTTCTTGTTCGTTGATATGACCTTTGCTTCTCATTTGTGGATTTTAGCAATACCATTATGCCACACTGTTATCCAAAATTACATAGGGAACTACATCACAATGAAATCGTTGTTTGCCAGTAAGGCTGACTCAACAATTCTGTATTGTTTTTGGAGTGAAATGACCTAACAATTCATTCTGATCTTTAGACTGTATTTATTAGTTCTTTGTATTGATTTCTGATGACAGAAGGAACACAGGGTGCTCTATATTAGGAGAAACTATAGCAAGAACACTATATTCAGAGGAAAAGTAAATGTGTATGCTTAACTGTGTATTTAGTAATAAACGTTTTCCCATTGGGCCAAATAAAAAAAAGTTTAGTTTCAGGTAACATGGGATGAAACTCTGGGGTCGGTAGGTCGGATTTTTTTTATTTTTTTTACTTTTTATTTTTTTACATAACCCTAAAATTGACCCCAAAAAAAGTATTAAATTGGGAAGATTTTTTTCAAAACTTTTGAAAACCTAAAATTTACCTTCAAAAAGTGTAAAAATCAAAAGAAATCTTCAAAATTGCATAAAAAAACGTAGGGTCGGCCTTGTTTACATAGGGTCGGTCGGGTGACCTGAAACAAACCCTTTTTTTTTGGCCTTGGGACATTAATGAAAGAGTTATGTCAGTGCAATGAGGTGGAAGGCCCCAGTTACCATTGTGATTGTTGCTTTGTGAACATCCATACCTCATGGCCTGAAGTCCAAGGTTCAAGAAAATGATGCTGATGAGGAAGTTCAACACATGAAACAATGACTTCTGATATGTAGAAGATAGATGATAATTATCATATTAATGAATTCACCTTTTCCCATCCCTGTAAAGAAAGGACATGTGTCGTGCTTATAACTATGTTTATAAAAGCAAGTTAATAAAAGCAACATTATCACTCTTTATAGCATTAAAGTGACATGGTCCGATGATTCGGGCTCAAAAATAAATTCTGTTAAAAATGAACCAGAATATTCCCTATGGCATTTCTTCATGTGCTACTTACTTTGTTTAATCATATTCCCTAGAATTCATCTTATAATTCGACTCATTATTTGATTATGGCTCAATTTATTAATTTTGGAGTGCACACTATAATTCCCCCATTGAAAATACAATGTAAAATGCTATACTTGGGTCACATCTGACCCTATAATTGGGCTCTTATTGCCCATAGATGACATTTTATTAGGCCCTATCCTCCGAATATGATATTGTACTAACAGTTGCAACACATTTATGCAGGATTTAAAATATGAAAAAAATCGGACCATGTCACTTTAACTATGTACTTGGTTTCAGTCACTCATCGAGCTGCGATTCGCTAATTGAAAGCAACAAAGGAATTCTTTGTACATCCATTGCAATCCACTGGTCAAACAATAGATCATTGTAGGTGAGGTGCCAACGACCTCTATATACAAAAGAAAGAAATTATAGTGTATTTTTTGCTATGATGATTTATGGTAGTAGTAAGAGTAGAGCAGATAGGTGGCAGAAAGTACAACCAGTCATAATTACGCCTGTGCCTTTTTACTAAATAGAGACAATCAGAGAGAAAAATCAATGTGTGAAACCGAATAATCAAAACCTGTCTTCCAGAGAGTAGGAAATGCAAATGCAATAGAGGCAAAAAGCTTAAGGAAACCCAAAAAGGCAGTGTTTACAGCCTCAGTGATTAACAATTGCGCTTATAGAGAAGGAGGGGTTCGCATTTCTTGAAGGGCTTTTGTCAGTTGGTTGCCATGTAGCATCATGCTCTAGGGTATGCTCAGCTGCTGCGCAATGGTTAGCAATTAGTCTTCGTGTTGCTTTTGGATTTACCCAGAGCCATCCATTGCTGATATATTCTAGCATTAATAGCCATTAATTCTCCTCATAAAAGACGGGATAGCTCTCTTGGGCCGAATATACAAAAACTGAAATAATCCTTAATTTACTTAAAAAGTTTTAAAACTGGTTATATTGTAATTCCAAAGCAAAACCAAAGTATCCGATAGTAATTTATCTTATACTAAGGGCAGTATGCTGGACAATAAATCATTAAACCCTGTGACATATTAAATAATAACATATGAGCAAATTGAAACTCTGTAATTTACAAAGGGGTAGTATAAATGTGGTATGGATGATAAGTGTAGCACGATTCATTAACTAGCTACAACTTTGTGCAAATACCCACCAAGCCTTACAGCCTTTAGTGATATGATCCTGTTTCTGTCTATTCTATGTGATCAGGTAATGACCCATGAAGTGCAATCAATCAGGGTCTTCTTTTATATAAGGTGAGGTTAGCGTTATATCAAAAATATTCATTGTATATTCTAATGACGTGCACCATTGATGATATAGGATTCTTTATTATAAGCTTTAATAAATTAAGTAAAACACATTCATATGAATCATGGTTCTTGTTGTATGTGATAGCATTTAAGACACGGCCCATTTAACTTAAATATGGTATGACTCACAATGAGTATTCATTGCCAATACAGATTAAGGACCATAGAAATGTATTTGACTACACAATTAGATGGGTATGAACGTATCTATCATACAAGTTGAGCTAGCGGCGGTCCCACTTGTCTATCGTCTAGAAAATGGGGTGTATAGTTAACGGGCGTGCAATTAGAGCTGTAGACCCAATTTAACGGCAGCTGCATTCTGCCTCCTCTGTCAGACTCACCTCACCATGACAAGAGGCAGTGTAAGACCAGTGTTATCCAGGACGGGCTGCCACGATCAGCCTAAGTAGCTCCCCACCAGTCATGCCTATCAAGGAGGTGTCAGAGCCATAGGTGATATCCACTTGCCGTTCACACTGCAATCCTAGTCTAGGTGGCATAATATACTATCATAAAGCAAGCAGAAAAGTGCCATATGCTAAATGCTGTGATGAGCATTATATTTCAAAATCTTGTGTTCAAAATTGCTTAATGTGTACATATGATAATGTCATAAAACACAACTATTTCCATTCATTTTCTTATACCAAAATTCTTTTCAAGAAATCATATAGATTGCTATACATTCTCTAGTATGCCCCTCCCTGTCACCATTGTAGTTCCTGCCAGACACAGCCATGAGACCCCCCTCTTAACTCTGATACTTTGACCTTGGAGGTCTGGTTGATCTTATTAGACAGCTCAAATAATGTAATTATGCCCCATGCAAAATGTTCCGATTTCACTTAATATCTTGAAGATCAAGAATACACATTGGCGTATGCTTTGTTATTAACTTTTGTATCGTCATAAGCTTTCTCTCTGCAGGATCGATGTGTCACATATAAGGCCATGTGTCATCAAAGGGTGAACTCTACTTAGATAACCCTCAGACCACAGATTCCTGGTGTAGTGTAGTACCATGCTTGTGACTATCCAATGTAATTTGAACCCAATTCCACCCTTTATTCATTGACTATGTAATATAAAAGAATTTTTTACAAAAGCATGATTTTGATCAATAACTATTATCAGGTCTGTATATTCTTTTGATATGTGGCTATTTTACAGAACATCACCTTTGCCATAAATGAATCCTACCTGCATCCTCTCATATGATAAAGTATCTTGAAAAGAACGGGTTTATTGAAACTAAATTCGACTGCTTTGCCCCGGGTATATTATACATTGTGGGAGCCTAATAAAACGATTTTTGAGAAACCATTTCCAACTTTTCCCTGTTTGTTGCCGTATCTTGGACAAAATGCAAGCAATCTTAAAAAGAGTGTTCCTTGATATGACCGGTGCTCCGCATTTGTTGGTTTTAGCGATACCATTAAGCCACATTGCTATCCTTAATTACATGGTGAGCTACATAATTATGAGACTGTTGTTACCCAGACACTATGGCTCACTGAACAAATCGAGATTGTCTTTGGAGTGCTATATTTTCACCATTATAGCAAACTATAGCATGACAACTATTCTTCTGACGAAATGTGGTCGTATCTGTTTTACTGTGCTTTGGATTGAGTAATAGGGGTTGGCACTGGAGAGGTTGTTCCTGTAACAAGTTAATAAAAAGGGTATGTCAATGCTTAGGGGCTGGAGGCTGCAATTACCATAAGTATTGGGGGTTTGTAAACATCTATACTACATGGCCTCAAGGTGTGAATATTAACGTTAACACAAAGCTCCTTGGGAAGAGGAGAGAACCGCACTTATAATCTAAATAACTCATTAAAAGATGATAGATCTATGGGGAAGATATCTAGAGTCTATGAGATGGTATATTGATGATTGCCCATCCCTGAATCAGATCAATATTGTTTTAAATGCAAAATTCAACTATATAAAACTCTACAAGCGTGGTTTAGGTATCAACAACCTCGATATCTAAAAGAAAGAAATAATACTGTACATGTGAGTGGGGGGATTTATAGTAGAAGTCACCGCACAACAGAGACTCCAACCAGACAGTATTAAGACTGTGACTTTTTGCACAATAAAGAAAATCAGAGAGAAAATCTGATCAAAAAGTCCACTAAGGACAAATGGTAAGAAACACAATTAAGCGCCAAAGATGCAAAAAGCTTGAGGAAACTCAAAAAGACAGTGTTTACAACTGCAGTGATTGACAATTGTGCCTATGTGGAGAGATGGAGGGATGGCATGTGGTAAAGGGCTATTGGCAGTTGGTCACCGGCCATGTAGAATCATGCTCTAGGATATGCTCAGCTGCTCGGCAATAGCTTAGCAATTAGTCTTCTGGTTGTTTTTGGTTACAATGTAATGCAGACGGAAGTTTCTTCCACTCAAGCAGGATGAGGGTCAAACACTAGATCTAGATAGTGATCATAGCTCAGGTTCGAGCTAATAATAACTAGCAACCTTAGTATAGATACACAGGGTTAGTTCAGCTAGATTATACTTGTACTCAGCTCTTTGGCTAATTATCTTTTTGCTTTTGTATATGATACGCCAGTGCAGGCAATAGTATTCAATATGGATCATATAGTGGTTCACTTGTATGATGATACAATTATAGGAAGTGAGTGAGTAATGGATGTTTAACGCCATTTCGACAACTATGGTCATATTCATGAACCAGGCAGCTTGGCGAATAGCCACCAGGTTTGCACTCTCATTGATGTAAAGCTGGCCTCAGGTAATAAAGTATGAAGGGTCACAGAAATACAGCACATTTAATTTTGAATGTGGCATGACTCAAAACTAATTTGCATCTTCAATTATCAACCATCTGAAGACTATAGCAATAAATCGGACTACATAATAATTAACACATATTTATTTACAACATTAATAAGTCAACATTAATAACCATTGCCAAGAATAAGACACCGCACATTAAGAGCATTACTGAGACTCTAATGAAACTTTGTGGAAATGACTTGCTAGCGCTTGGGCCTGGTATTCCTACTTGTCTCTCAATTAGAATGCGTGGTGCATAACTAACGGGAATGCGGTGGGCCCAATTTAACGGCAGCTGCATTCTGCCTTCTCTGTCAGGCCCCATTCACAATGATGAGAGGCTGTGCACGACCAGTGTTGGCTTGGACGGGCTGCTGCCATCACCTTAAGTAGCTCTCCACTGGTCATGCCTATCAAGGAGGTGTCATTGACATGAGTGATATCCACTTGCCTTTCACGAGGCATTCCCACCACAGACAGCACCAGTAAACCTTGAGGTAAGCAGAAATGTGTTGTAAGCATGCTCAATGCTGTAATTGGAGCTGTTTAAAATGATTTACCATTCAATATTGGTCGATGCATTATGATACACTGTAAAAAGTTAGTTGCCATTTTCGAAGGTGTACAGTAGATTCTACTGTAGGTGTACAATTGATGGTAGGCAAACAGTAGAATCTACTTTAAATCTACAGTAGATTCTACTGTAAATCCATTCTATGGTAAATTCTATTGTAGGTCTACAGGGGATTCTACCGTGTAACTACACTAACTATTTACAGTGTAGCTGTATAATGAGCAGGTGTAGTAACCAAAGATGTCCAGTTATATCCAGGTGAAAACACCTATAGTACTGTGATGTGAATAGATGCAGTAGAACAATCTGTGCCCTTCTTTACAGGACATACTGTTGCATTTGGATAAACAGCCCAAGTCAGTGTGCAATAACACATTATTTCATAGTAAACTGGTGCTAACCTAAATATTCCTGTCTGTTTTTGTGTCTTCCATATGTACTGTATAATAATTGCAATCACTAGATGGCAGCAGTAGCATATCAGTGCATTGCACTAATCCTCGTTTTGGGCCATGCAAAGCCCCGTGTGTCTGAACAGGAAAAATACTTCATCAAGTTACCATTTCATGTATGAGACCATGTTTGAGTCAGATAGGACCAGAAACCTTCACTGTAATTGTATTGTAGGTAAACAGTATAATCTACTGTAAATCCATTCTACAGTAGATTATACTGTAGATCTACAGTAGATTCTACTGTGTACCTACACAAACTATTTACAGTGTTTTTTCGATGTGACATTCTGTCCTTATTGAATGATAATATGCAATGGCGTCCCTTCTATTATATATGCTTCCATTAGCTCAGAAGAGATTAGTGCAATAAATGTCATGGTAGACACATGCGTCACAGATGCATGAATATTATTTGCACAACATGCTGCACATTTTCCAGAATATTAACTTGGACTATAATTATGTTCTTGATTTCTGTTGCTGTGCACTCTTTGCAATCAAAGTAAAGGAGCTTGGATAAGAGACAAGATATCTTATTTGAGTATGACAATCTGTGTGCTTGCTAATGATCGTGTTGCTGCTTCTCCAAAATTAACACTTCACGACATGGATTACAATTTCTAGGGCACCTGTTCCCATCTCATCAGTTCTGAAATGAAGGTGATACTTTGGTCAAACCTAATTAGGTATTTCCAATATGCCTGATAATCAATGCATTATTCTTATTGTCAGGTTGATTATTGCCCATGGAACCCTACTAACCATGAAATGTGCAGAGATAAGTATACTACAATGAGCTCCACCCAGGTACATTACCTTCAAGATAGCCTGGCTGATGGCTCATTTGGCATGGCTATAGTTATATGTTATAACAGCTTCCTGGGAGACATAATTCAATAAGTCAACACAGATGGTCTCGCCTTGTGTTTTGGAATGACAAATAGAATCGAATCACCTAGTGTGGTGCACATACTTTGGGATCCCCACCTCAAATTGTAGCTCTCAATGCATGATAACTTCTGTATTTGTCCTCTGTTTACAATTGGTGTGTACTATCATACAAATAGAGGGATTATAATCCATCAATAAATACAACTTAAGTTGGATATCTCAAGGTATGTGGTCCGCGCAACGCGAGTCTACCCTACCCTATGGTGGTCACCCAATGATAGCTATGTAGTCTACTAGTATTGCAGAGGTAGGAACCTCCAAGAGGAGTTTATCTGAGCCAAAGGCAACACGTACGGCATAGTACATTGAGAGAAATGTTGATGGTCTATTATACCTAATAAATGAGTTGATGTTGTTATAGTTTGAAAGGTGTCAACAATAAATCCCCTCTGACTGTTTTCTATGGATATCAAACCTAAACCTTTAGTCCCTGAGTATGTAGCAATTAACTGATGTGAACAAGCTTGACCTCTCTATCAAAATAAGAGACGATAACGTATATTTCACAGTGAGATTATATATTGGTAGTGATAGCACAGCAGACAGACAGCTAGCATAGACTCCAATCAGTCAGAATGATGATTTGCTCACGAAGGACAATCAGAGAGAAAATCAAACGGACAAAAAGTCACACACACAAGTCATCAAAACCCGCATTTCAGACAGTAAGAAACACAAGCGCCAAGAGCGGCCAAAGGTTTGAAGAAACCTAAAAAGACTGTGTTTACAGTGGCAGTGATTAAGGATCATGCCAATGGAGAGAGAGGGGAGAAGGAGTCTGCATGTGGTGAAGTGCTATTATACGACAGTTGGTCGCCATGTAGCATCATGCCCTAGGATATGCTCAGCTGGTTCACAAGGCTGAGCAATTAATCCTTGAGTTGCTTTTGGTTTTTGCATATAGACTGCTGCCATGACGCAGGGGACCGGGTGTCTGCCACTCAAGCAAGATGAGGGTAAAATACTACTTCTAGATAATATAGGGATGACGGCTCAGGTATTTAACCTTATGAAAATGGACATCCTTGGTATGAATACCACTGCTGAAATCAGATCCTGGCTAAATACAATGATTGTTTACTGCTGTCCATATTATATCAGCATATACAATATTGTTATTATGTAGCCATTCCTTGGGGTTATATTTCATTAATGACCATTAATTTTCTTTATAAAATATTATCACAGAAATTCTATCTGACACTAACCATCTGTGCCAATTCTATAGGTTGCAGAAATCTAACCAGTCGGAGGAACTGTGAGGATAGCTAGCCTGGGCTTAGTATTCAAGTAGAAGTACTAGATTGTGATTCTCAAAGAAAAATGAAAGTATCTGATCAAGATGTCTATACATATGCATACATACAGACACTGTACCTGGTTCTAAAAACTGGGCGGTACTTCGTCCTTGTTTACAAGTATAATAATATTCAGTAAGAGAATTCTAGTTGTAAAATAAGTATTCTTAATTTCGATTCATAGTGTACTTTTTAGATTTCTAATGGATCGATACACTCATGTTGAACAATTACATACATATCCTATACTGAGGGGAGTGTCCTGGACAAATGTCATCCCCACAGCTGCAGGCATCAGCAGCGGTGGTCACCACATGGACTATGGAGGTAATTGTGGAAAAGACACCTGGCAAAGGATAGCTGTCATGTGCAGAAAATAGGAGCTTCTTCCGGCCTGTAGTAGGTAGCACAACGCAATTTTAGAAAATGGTCGGAATGTATCCTATGATATCTCAAAATGATGGGGGGATCAAGTGAAATATAGATATGTAACTATTATTGATGTATTATTGATACATTATTTTCTAAGATTTTTTGAAAAAGAAAAGTTGACATCGTGCATCTGTCAGCTTGTACCACTGTGTTACTCCTTGGATTGGTCCAAGGCTCTCCCTTGGCACCGCCAGAGCCCTCCAAACTTTGAGGGGCTCTCTAGCATTAACTTCTAAAGTTATCATTATTCTGTTTTTATATTTGATTAATAAAAGTCCTTTCTGTTAGACCCACTAGATACATATTATGTGAGGTGCTTGCATTGTATTATATCAGACATTCTCCTGAAAGTGGTAATTCTAGAGTAATGACCCCATTACAGGAAAGCCCCTGTCGCCAATTTTAGCCAGCATATTTTTACACCTATCCAAAAGAGTATTACTCAGAAACCTTTAGGAGTTGGGGTTTCAGGAGTTTCAGGGGGTGCATGGTTATTCTAGCTGCCTGTACATATCACCCAATTTTGTCATGCATTATATTGAATAGTAATTATTATGACAGAAAGTAGAATGAGATACCTAGCATGTCTTCTCAGTCAGGAGAGTCCATATGTATGTGATGTCACCAATCCAAATGAGACTAAATATGATTGACCCTCTTTTTTCAGGGAGGCAGCACTAGTGCCACTCCTAGAAAAAACGTTCCAATCTACTTGCTAGCAATGTATTCGTTTTACCAATTAAAATAGTATTATAATCAACTAGAACTTAACAGATGCCACAGGAAATTAAACAAATAGCCTTTCCCTTTCCCATGCTAATGTCAATCGTTATTGCAAGGCAGTTTATCAGTTTATAACAGAGAAATCCATTGTTGTAGTTGGTGTTTTTAGCACTGTGACATATACAGGCCCGGGATCCCGGCCTCTGCTTGCCCTACCTACCTATAGCCCTATGTTCCCACCAATACATTCTAAAGTGAGCTTTTTATATATAGTCCTTATTATGTTAAAGCACACACATTATTTAGAGCATGCAATGATATATAAATGCTGCCACTTTGTATTCTATATTGTCTTTGAAACTCTGTAATTTATGAAGCCATTGAACTAACGTGGTATGAATGATACATGTAGCATGATTCATAAAAAAACAACCACTACGTGAGTACGTCCAGGCTCTACACCCTAGAGTGATTGTATAAGCCTCTTCCCGCCTGCTCTATATAATCAGCTAATTACCCACGAAGTGCAATTAATAGTTTATCTAATATAACCAGGTGAAGCTAGCATTATATCAAAGATGTTTATGGCAAGTTTAATGACACAGACGGCTAATAGTGTGGACTTCTTATATATAAGGTATAACTAATTAGGTGCAACGCATTTATATATATATATATCACAGTTTTTGTAACATATAATAGTATTTAAAAGTAATTGTGGTGTGATTCTAAACCATTGCACATTAATTGATTAGGGACTATAGAATTTTATAAAATGACTCGAGTAAACCATTGTTAGTTACTGCTCCAAAGTCACCACACAAGATTGAACACCTCTGCATAGGCTAGGGGTATTCATTTAAGATCTCTATTAAAGTATGTTGAAATGAGTATTATTGCTAGTGTATTAAGTGGCCGGTGGGAGTCATTCCTACTTATTTCATGGTGAATACGGTCTATCAATGCTAAAGCAATGGGAGGGCCGTTCCCCAGGGCAGCGTGCAATAACCCTGGACCGTATTGCACGCTCTGGCCGTATTGCACGCTCCCAGGGGTCGCTATGGGTCGCCATGGGGTCGCCATGGGGTTTCTAGGCCGCCGAAGGTCACGTGACTTGTGCGGAATTCAAAATGGCGGCCGACGGACGTAAACAAACACCACGGAAATAAACAAACATCGTGGAAGTAAGCAAACATGGACTGGCAATCTGTTTTAGATTGAAATACCATAAAATAAACACAGAGCGTCACTTAAAAGTGACCTCTTCACTGGTTACTGCACTTGCAGTGCTTGGTCAGTATTGCACTAGGCCTACGGCCAGCGTGCAATACTGACCAAGCACTGCTCGTGCAGTAACCAGTGACTCAGTCACTTTAGCGTGCAGCTCAGTCTATTTATCTGTCACCTAGGAAATGTGGTATGCCACTAACAGGGACGCTATTAAAGCTGTGGGCAGAATTTGGTGACAGGCCCTATGCACCATGACAAGAGGCTGAGCAAGACCAGTGTTGTCCAAGACGAGCTGCAATGATCAGCCTAAATAGCACTCCCCTAATCATGCCTATCTAAGAAGTGTCATAGCCAAGGATGATAACACTTTTACACTGTTATAATGATATCTTACTGTATTGATGGGGCTCTATTTGCCTTTGTATGGAACATACATGTATCAAACAATTCATCATAAGGAGAGCAGAAATGTGCCGTATATGCTAGATGCTTTGATACGAATTATCAAAAATAACTTGCGTTTGAAATTTATTATCCAGCTAGCACAATACATTATCGTATGTCAAACAATGTTTGGCCATAATAAGGAGTCATAGAGAAACGTTCTGAAACATAGTGTAAAGCTGATCCTTTGTTTAGGGATAATGTGGTTGGTACATATGACAGTTGTAAACCAGAACATGTGACACTAAACATAACCAGTTACTTTAATTTCCTAATGGCAAATGTGTTTTTATGACTTCGCCATGCTGATGTTCTGCCCCCCTCCCTTTGCAATTAGATGGATGATGTCAGTCTCATGAATGACTTCTCATATGAATTGATGAGTTTTGATGTAGGTACGCTATGCATGTGCTTATTATCAACGGTTTGCCTGAAGGCTATCTGCATTGGGCGCTAATGAACTCACCCACACTGTAAAAAGCAGCTGTATGACAGTATGTGCTTTCAATATTTTTGAAATACAATATTTCCTATGCTTTAGCACTGAAGAGCCGTGTTCAATTATTTACACATGACATTCGGTTGTAATCGGATAGACAGCACATATTGGTGTGAAATGGTGCGTTTTCTTCACAGTAAATTAGATCTACCTTAAGAAGAAGTCAACATATTTTCAATTTATGCTACAGCAAGCTTTAAGATGAGGATGGGTGAGATAGACTTCAAGTTATCGTATAATGTACAATAAAACCAAGAACAGTAAATGAAGTAGACACAGGTCTATCAGTCTGAAATTCGATTCTCAACTGTCTGACCTGTGTTGTGCTGCTACCACATACATTTCTACTGTAAAAATATAGATTCAATATTAACATAAAAATGAACGAGTATAAAGATACAACTGGATGTACGACGACGAGTTTGGGTGTCCGTATCGTACGGCAATTCAATTAATCTTTCTCCCAGAGAAAGGTTATCTTTGCCAGAAATTGAAGTCTTAGTCACAATCTGTTTACGCACCACCCTGTCCCTTTTGCGCACCTCTTTTCTGTATCACACACGTTGTGATACAGAGGTTTGTATTACACACGTAGCTAGTCCGGCGATCCTATGTTGTAGGGATAGTAAAGTCATATGCTAGGTAAAATAAAATGTGACGTATTGTGTCTGTATGGAGAGTATATGTAATTAAAGTTCCTGATATGCATCAGTTATGATATGAATGAATGATGATAAGTATTGATATCATGTGAAGCACACTTGCTGTTTGGCTTCCAATAGTTACTTGATATTTCAGTCTAAAGCAACCATGTACTGCAATTGAACAGAACTCATGTTGTGTAATTCTACATTAGATCCCTTAGTTTACAGATATCTTAATATTCGAGCCGAACCTGCCAGAAAAACGTTTCTGTACATTTTAGGATCTTCTTTTTACAGTGCACACGGACGGTAGTACCACATTCCTACCACACACAGTGTTAACATTAGTCCAAAGTATGGTCAACAGAGCTCCCACGACCTTTAGGAATGAACATGATGTGTATTGGAACATTATTAAGTCAACATTACAGACGTTTTGAATAACACTTCAGTAATGCACAATATTTTTGAAGCATAGTGAGAGCAATCAAAATGAGTACTATTACACGATGGTTCAAAGCTGTGGAATCGTAAAACAAAAAATCACAATAGTGTGTGTTAGCTTTTGAAATAACAAGTGTGTAAATAAGTTCATGCACTTATTAAATATATAATGATGTAACCCTCCATGTCAACGTGTGTTCATACCCTGATCATACCTGCTCATGGGTTGTGTTCCTAGATAGGCATACACCACTGGAGGCTAACACTTAATATACTCTGACACCCCTCTCCTATGTGAACTCTATCGTATGAATAACTAGCATACATGCATATTTATGAGGCTTTGACAAGGTATCATAAACACTGACAGTGTCAACCGCTAATGCTTTATATAGTCTACTCAGGCCTAGGAAACTAAAGGCAATTTTTCAACATGAATCCATCTTTGTTCATCTATCAAACAGTAAGGTTGATAACCATAATACCAGAGGGTGAGTTATATGTGTATAACATGGAAACATAGGACACAACATTTTATTCATACTACAGAAAAGAATATTAAATTTATAACCGTATTCATGTTAGGCTCGCATGGACTTTAAGCTGCGGGAGGAGCAGTGAACGGTTCACCAGTAGGAACACATGGAAGGGGGAGAGATACACCAGTCACGTTGGAAGGTATAATAAAGGCAGCAAAATAGTCCCGAGAGACAGTCACATAGCAGACCCTCACGCACTGCTCATGACGTTAAATCCCCAACTCACATATAATAGCATAGGACACTGAGTGACGGGCCTGTCTCCAATCTGACTTTTACTGGAGGGGCAGCAAGGTGTGTGCACTAAGACATGACATTCTGTCCTTATTGAATGAGGGAATGCAATGACGTCCCTTTCGTTAGTTAGGCTTCCCTTTGCCCAGAAGAGACTTTTAAGCGGTAATAAAGCTCATAGTAGACCTGCACATGTCACGCATGTACATTACATTCACTGAGTGAGGTATATTTCCCAGAATGTTAACTGCAACTACTAATTGTATTCCTGAATCATGTCGCCTTGCATTATTTTCAATTCAAGTCAAGGAGTTTGGATAAGGGATGATCTATCTCATCTAGGTAAGACAATTTGCGTGTTTGCTTATGGTAGAGTTATTCCTTCTTCAAAGAGAACAATTAGCAAGATAGATTATATTTCTAGGGCACCTATTCCCATCTCATCCATTCGGAACTGAGGTGATATTTGGGTTAAATTCAAATTCAAGGTATTTCCAATATCCCTGATAACCGATGTCTTATTCATATCGTCAAGGTCATTGTTGCCTATAGATGGCACCCTAACAACCATGCAATGTACACTGTATGCTATAATGAGCTCTATCCAGGTACATTATCCCCAAGATGGTCCGCTTTATAGCTCATTTGGACCTGCTACAATTATGTGTTATGACAGCGTCCTGGATAATAATGCAATTAGTCAATACAGATGGCCTCAGCTCGATTTTCAGAATAGAAAATGTAATTATTAACGGTACCATCCAGTCATAGTCCATAGGTATTGTCCTTACTAGTGTTTGTGGTTCCTTTATTCAACGTCCAAGACGAATAGTATTAATATCAGCCAACGGCGGCACAATGTATGTATGGAAATCCTTCGAAAGTGATTTGATGCTGTTACATTTTGATACAGATTCCATAATTAAATCCCCTTTTGACTGTTTTCTCTGGAAAGAAACCAAACCGAAATCCTTACTTTCTTACCCACTGTTATATTTCATTTTTTAATACCAGCATACATACATGCACCTCTACGTTCGGATCTATCATCTTTCTGACATTTACCCTAATGAAGTTAGCTTCAAAGCAACTGACTCTTTTAGATGTCAGTATTATATGATGCTGGCAGTAGGCTATCCAGGTACGCTGATTAAAGGGGCACACTGATATGATACCTCTATCGCATGCTCAGGCTACATTGCTCAAGCGTATCAGAAAGGCACATTTGTGTATCATAGTCTATAGCTATATGACCCCTAATTCTGAAGGATATTCTGTAAGGGATACTGGACTATGCATAACACATTGCATGTAACTAGGTATGCATACAAGGGTAAAGATAAAAGGTATCATGTAGTGATGTAAATTCATATAACTGATGCTGCCAATGTGAGTATCTTCCTGAGCGTGGTGCCATTAAGTCAATGCTACCGTATGTACAAGCTTGATACCATTTAATGGTAGTTAGGATTTATACAGTCCTGTGACTGGGAAAAGGGACCTTAGTGCACCCTGCACTAAGGTCCCTTTTTCGCAGATCGTGTCTGATATAGACCAAATTAAGCGAACCAAAACATTACAATAATGACAGGTTGTTGTTCAACCCGATTTACAAATTGTGTGTCATTGTGTACATGATATGTACTATTATCCCTTCAAATAAATGATATCCCACTCCCATGTGTGGCAGTTGTAATCCTAAATATGTTGATATTCTTATACACACACCACCTCCCTCATAATTAGTATCATGCTAATACAACGCTTTGTTGGCCTGAATAGAACGCTTTGCTCGTCATCAAAGGAATTATTATGTACACACATATATGACATTATATTTCAGCTAGACACTAGGCAGAGTTCCCATCACAGATACGTGTACGTTGTAATGAGTGTAGGGAGGGGGAGGGTGCACAAACTTTAAGAAGTAAAGCTGGTATCCACGCACTTGCCCCCTGGCAGGGTTTATAGAACATGGGAATATGCAGCTTAGCAAGTACCCAGGTAGCAAAGGTATATTTGGCCAATGTCAGCAACGATTGACTCGATCGCAATTGGTATACCAACCACGGCCCATTGTAGGTAATGCATACATTGGTTCAACATACAAATTACAATGATGGCCCACCATTGGCAATTCTGATAATGGGCCATCGCTGGGTTGAGCCCTGGGCCAGAGCTGGGCCATGCTTGATATTGCTGATATTGACCCAGTGTTGGCCCGGTGTTGGACATTTTAGGGCCATCATATCATTTCTGATGGTGGGCCAACATCAATTCTAACGACACCTTATGTGTGGGTACGACACCTTATGTGTGGGTAATGAAGTTAGATAAGTCCTAAATGATAGCAAAACCGTTTGTATTTTTCTCAGGGATGTGGCAAGCAGTTTCAAAGTAGGGGGGGCTGAGGAGTATTTTGACCCTTTTTGACCCCTTTTTACTTGACCTTTTTGGTTTGACCTTTTTTGGGTTTGGTCAAAATTGGGGGGGGGGGGGACATGTCTCCCCCCATCCCCCCGGTTGCCACGCCCCTGATTTCCAAACATTTTGGGATAGAAATTAAGATGGATTAAAAAGACAGAAATGGCTTTTTCTAAACTGATGATACTTAACAGCAATGTCTTAAGTTTGCTTGCACATTCAATTATACACATAAAAATAGTATTGTACAATATAAGTGATTGTTGCAGTGGTCCTATGTTGAAAATTAAATGTTGGGCTGATATATGTATTACAAGGCTGCCCCGATGTTTCATTTCTAGCCTTGGAATAATGTTAAAACATTGAAATGTTGGCCTACTACTGGGCCAACTTGAAATCAATATCCCATTCTCCAATCATGGGCCATTACTGGGCCAGTGGTCAAACCAAGTTTGGCCCAATATCAAAATGCCAACACACCCGAATGGGTCCCATATGGATGTGTCCCTGGGCACCCTGGGCAATGTCATGTTTGAACTGCAAATCCTTCAATTCAAGGTCATTTCTGAAAACGTTCAATTAATTTACATTTTAAATTGACATTATATATGCGTTTTTGCAAAAGTGGGTTTCACCTGGGTTGGAAATGGGCCAACTGGGCAATGGTATCCCTGGGTTTCCCATGGGCTCAGCATGGGCAGCCAGGTAGGGCCCAGGTGGGCTCAGCCCATGTACTGAACCTAGTTTTTAATGCATTCCTTGCATTGCAGATACTTTAATTTATCCTCGCTTGTCCCTTTCTTCTAGAAATACTTTTCTTATGCTATGTTGTCTACCTGGGTTTCACCTGGGCTAGAGCTGGGCTAAGTGGGCTGAAGTCGGCATGGGTTTTCCATGGGCTTGGTGTGTGCTGCCAGGTGGGCCCCATGTGGGCCAGCCCACCAACTTCACTTTCTGGGGTATTTCTACCAACACAACATTCATGATCATGTGTCAAAGACCTTTTACGAAATGAGCCATAAATTCACAATTCCTTTAAAACCGTTGAAATGAAACAGTTTTCACAGTATGTTCATATCATATGAAATTGTCTACACAATTTTGCATATGAATAGAGAAACAAGGAGCATTCTGATACTGACACCTTTCCCCTGAATATGATCATAGTACATAAGCCCAGGACTCCCTCAGGTATCACTATCAGATTGATATGACCTCTGACTGTGTCACCCAATGTGATCAGAGTTGTAGTTAGTCAAAGGATTCATTTTGCTTTTCCTCCTTAAATAAAGGGAAGAGATGACATTAAATGCACATAAATTAATTGACCCACTGGAGTACTTGTTGGTAACTTCTCTTAACATATGGTCATTAGCTACATAACGTCTAAGCTTATAGCTAAAAAAAGTTGCTCCCGTCCCCCCAGCCCCCATCCCCCAATTACATGTTCCCCAACTGAAGGAGCCCACCTAGGTCCCACTTAGATCTGAACAGGGCCAGCCCACTTCAAACCTGGGTAAGCCCTTCTGGGCCCCACCTGATAGCCCCGATCAAAACAAAGTGGGCCCCAGATGGGCAGCCTATATGGGCCCCATAACGCAGCCCATTTGTGACCCACCTAGGGCCCACTAGGGTGTGTTGGCTGGGATATTGGCCCGATCATGGCCCGATGTACTTATGTTACCTGGGTATGTGCTCCCTGGGATAGTGGTTAAAGATACATTACTACTTCAATTGACCCAAAATCAAGTTATGAAATAAACACAATGTATACTTCAGTTAGTCATTTCCTTATCAATTGACAGGCCCTTTATCATAGGAAATACATTTTTCATGAAATCTAGATGAAATACTGAATGGAGGGCTCTCTGGTAAACCTATGATAGGGTGTTCCATCGAAAATTGATTATTTGTCTCACATAGTATTTAAATAGCAGGTCAGTTACAGAATATGTGTACTAATTCTATGTAAGAAAAACAATAACGTATCAACCACTAATAAGCGTGTGGGAAGCACTTAAAGTTGCAGAACTGCCAATGATTTTACCCCTGCTTGTCTATATATATCCTACCAGCCCGGTGGCACCCATGCTCAAGCAACAGTGAGGCCCTCCACCTTAGTGTGTGATTACCCTGTGTACTGCCACAGAACCGAGGAGAGGACATACATGAAGTTCAAAGTACAATATAACATAGTGTATTTATATTAGTTACATGCTTATATTACTAAATTAGTAGTGTGTCCATTGTTGTTTAGTGGGTACATTTATATATTTGCTACTATAAAGGCTTAGTGTTGTTATTTAGGCTGTCACTAAGGTTAACTTCCGGGGAAAACTTCAATAGATGGGTCATATTTTATCTACTCATTCTATTCTTGTATATTTGCATTTAATATCCCCTAGTCCCCGGATTTTGAAATATTGTATTATACATATGTTATATGAGTTGAAAACTTTATTTCTACTATAATTTATCAACTATTCATCGTACAAAGGCCGGGGATAGTCTGGGATATGCCCCTGTATGTATAGAATAATCTCATATGTTTCATTTTAATGGGGGGTTAATAGTAACCCCCGGAAATAGCAGAGACTAACATAATAAGAAGCACGCCCTATTGCATAGTCCAGTGCCATGGCCCGTAAATACCAACGGTGGTAGCGCTGGGGACACGCATTGCTGGCTGAATGAGACTCCCTACCTATGAATTCACTGTGAGTGCCTATGTGTTTTGATTGTTCGTAATGCACCCCTTAATGGTTTTCATTTGTGATTTAATAACATTTATCTTTATTTGTCGTCAGTAAATTAACAATTACATCAAGGTAAAGGTATATGAATTAATAATAATAAACATGTTAAATCTTCAAGTGCAGCTGTGAAATTCTGATATCACCTTTTTACTGAGCATAAAGAAAGGTCCCTGTCAGCCCACACTAACTTCTGCATGGCTGATACTTCGTGGGGGACCCTTTCCTTGTAAAAGGACTAGGGTTTGATATTACATGTTGAACAGTATGCAAGACCAATATTTCTTCAGTACACGTTCACTGGGTTTACATTGTAGTCGACTAGCTTACATACTTGACTTATACCTTAATACAACAGGTATTTGGTTACTCAACCATTCCTTTCTGTCAGTTTTAAATGCTTGTTTTGTAGGGAGAGACCTGAATGGCTCGCAGTTAAATATGTTGCACCCTATTATGGTCATATTAATGATTAAAAGAGAAATAACAGATTCCAGATTTCTCATATAGACTTACATGCACCTTGTATATGGAAACATAGTGAGAAATCAGCCAAAAGTAGCTGGTAATGTATCTTTAAGGAGTAAAATAAGCTATATTTGAGACATAATTTACACCTTTCTGACAAGGGCACATAGTATTCATGTTAAATATTCTTGGTTCGATTCAAAGAATCTTATCCTTTATATCACAGCAGGAGCAGTAATTTAGTGGTATTACCGCCATAGGGTAGCAGCGGTTTTTTAAGGTCATTTTTAAAGCTGCCCAGAGGCAGCAGCAGCCCTTAAAGGGTTAGTATATACATCATATATCCATGGTTTTTAACAAAACAATCTGGTAGATAATAATGGTTTATTTGGTTTCTTCCAGAAATGTGAAAAATGAGGAAAGTATATTGCATTAGCCATCCCGGCCGAAATGATAGCATTGGTACCCCCAATTTCCTTTTGCCCAACGGATTCTATAGTATTTAAGGAAGCATCTGAAATCTTTTAGGAGACCCTAATCTGTATTCTATTTGGCGGGAATAGGGACTTTATGGTGTAAAACTGGATGGACCTTTTCCCTGCAACCATAGTCTTGCATGCTGCCTCTACACTCTAAGAACAGTGTTTTACGTTTACACACTTATCAACACACTTTTCTGCAGCTACTTTTGACACACATTTTGGTGTAACACACTACACACTTCATACTCTTTGCCAAAAGTGTGTTGATCTCAAAGGTGTGTTGCAAATATGTCAGTGTAACTCCCTATGCACGTTCCTGCAACCCACTGCTCTTAGTAGTAGAAGTTGGTTCTGTTCTCAGAACATAGCTTTGTATAACACAGTGTGGGGGTCTGGTATATAATAATCATACTAATAGACACATGATATGTCATTGAAATTACTCCTGAACCTTTGGCTTGGTAGCACAAAGTCCCAGGCTCTTGATTAGTCATTTGGGTTCATACACCTCCCGCTGGTCCTGTTCCAGGAAGGTATCATGCATACTGGTTAAATCCTGCCTCCAGGCTCATTACCTGTAGTGTGGCCTTCACCTGTCTGACAAGGGAACGTATAGTATTCATGTTAGATATGTGCGATATGGGCAAAAGTGGCCTGATGTCTCCCCACGCAGCTCTGTGTGACGTCCAGCATCAATATAATTGCCTGGAAAGATTGAGGGTAGTGGGTCAGGCTATTAGCACATGATCTCCTTTATAAGAAGAAATTTTTCGGTGAAAAGGCCAGAGACATGTCTCTGGTCTCCAGAGACACTAGCCTCCTCTTTTAAGAAGGAATCATCAACAAAACAATCATGGTTGTTTCTCAGAATTTGGAGAGAGACGAACCCTAACCCAAACCCTAACCCCAACCCTAACTGTAGTCTCTTAGAAAAAGGTATGGCTCAGTCTTTATTGTAATTTGTGGTCACAGATAGTAGTCATGTGACAGGATTTGTTTGTCTCCAGGTTCTGACTACTATTCTAGAGGTAATAAATCCTTGTTATAAGAGAAATGAATATGTCTCTGGGCTTTTAATAGAAGGTGTTTTCAGCTGAGAATTTGTTCTTGGAAAAGGAGATCATGTGCTAATGGGGTGCACCGGTGCATCAGAATATATTTTGCTTTCATTGGATTTCACTAGTGTCCGGATTCCCTTATGATATTATTGGTTTCTTATATAAACCCTCAACATGCTTTAGAAACCCACCGGAATGTTGACAGCTGGCTCTGCCATACCAAAACAGAAATTCGGTCAAATTGCATCTGGGATGTGTTCGTTAATTATGCATGGCATTCACTGCTGAAAATTTCCGTTGACTCATTGTCGGAGTCGAATTGTATTTTTGTCTGAAACGTCTAACAGTCAATTGAATGAGGACTGGCGGCTTCAGACATAGCTGTTCAGTTTCCTGAATCATTTTGTCATTTTAAGCCATTTTGCAATTGACTAAAGGCAAATATTCAGAGCAAAGGTAATTTACCTCAACATGTACCAGCTTTTGTCACGCAGGGATGGACAATCAAGTTCTTAAGTATTTCTATTATTTCATTGTCTCTGCCTTAAACCCAACCAATTTGCTTATTTATTATCTTAGTCCCACTCTCACTACCTTCTCCTTCTTTTCTTTCTTTCAGGGCGGTCTGATGACCATTATTTATTACTAGGACCCTTCTTAACACCTTTTTCCTTGCCACTGGCTCGCAAGCTTAAGAATTCTCAAACCGCACTTTCTTTGTTCTCTCAGGTGGGATGGCCATGCTTCCTCTGATTTGGCCAATTTTGTAGAATTCTTTTAGAATAGTGGTTGTTGGCTGATAATTAGGAGTCTGCAGTTTTAATCAACACCCGTCAAATACGGTCAGTGAGTAGTTCATCAGGTTTAATTAGTTATCTATAAAAAGGAGTCATGCTCTTTGGTGATCTCTATTCAATCAAGTAGCGTTCTAAAATTATATATTCCATGCCCAAAATAACTGGTGTTTAGATTCCGGTGGAGATTCCTGTATGAAGACTCTAAATCTAGAAGGTAAAACCGTTGAAGTAATATTAATATTCCAGTCATACATTGATGAATTTATACAAATTATACCGTGGTGCTGCGATCAATAGAAATCTTACCCTCACCTCCGCAATAAAGGCCTAAAGTAGGCCTGCCAATCCTTTCTCCACTCCAAATTTTACTGTTCGGGCATTGATATTTGGATGCTGGGCACATTAGGCTATTCATTGAGATATTTGCACCCAACGTTGATTGCACCGTTGGTCTCCATCACAGGTCGACACAGAGTGTTCGGGTAGAGATGGTCGGCAGGGAGTTGGTAGTATTAGGGTAAAGGCCTGACACTATGGTAGACCGCGCATGTACTATGTAGGCGCCTGTTCTAAGAAATGTCATGCTAATACTGATAGATGGAATTTCCACTATCAAAAGGTTGTATACTCCCCCATGCTTATAATTCCCGCTATATTAATTAACAGGTCTTAATAACACACATCAGACCAATGTTATCAATCTCCTGTGCAGAGGTAATCAAAACAAACCCTACGTCAGAGAAATAGTTCAAACTCACACCTGCTGACCCCTGGTGAATGTGAGAAGGGAGTGATCATTTTTTCACAACAGAAGGGGGGTGAGACCTGGTCATCACACGTGACAAAGTAGGGGCTGCTTTTTTTCACTCACTAAATTACGTGATTTCTGTGGGGAAAGGTGTATTTATTTATACTACTAATGGAAAAAATGGTACCACATTTTGGGAAATGCAGGTTGTGTACATGTACCATGGAGGGTCCCCAGCCAAAACCCATTTATGTACATTCGTTGGCTAATTGTTTTTCGAAGAGAGATCATTTTCTTTGATTAGATAGTGCCACAGATAGTATTACCCCCCCCCCCCCACCTACAAATTTTTAAAAAATGGCCACCCCCTGAGTACCCTTGTACAGTAAGTGGTCAGCCCAACAGCACAACCCCGTATTGCCACAGGACTATTTCCCTGGGGAAATACACTCTAAAAATCATAGTAGGTCGAAGATACTGTTTTTTTTAGATAAAATATGAAAACAGCTCCTGTAAACAAATCCACTTTTAAGATAATGGCTGTCAACTTGACCCATGAATAAAGGTAAACATGAGTATGAATTTGGACCAAAATGGTCGTAATTCGGTGCCTGGGGCATCTTTGAGTGTTTGTTGTGATTACCAGCTGCATTGGAGAATGCAATGTTATACTAGTACTAGGTAGCACAACGCAATTTTAGAAAATGGTCGGAATGTATCCTATAATATCTCAAAATGACGGGGGGATCATGTGAAATCCAGATATGTAACTATTATTGATCTCCTGTTGAGACAATATTTTCTACGACTTTTTGAAAAAGAAAAGTTGGCACCATGCACCTGTCAGTTTCTACCACTGTGTTACTCCTAGTTATTGGTCCCAGGGTCTTCCCTGGCTATATACTCAAGATGGTGCCAGAGCTCTCTCAACTTTAAGGGGCTCTCTAGCATTAACCTTTAAAGATATCATCATTCTGTTTTTTATATTGGATTACTAAAAGTCTTTTCTCTTAGATTCACTAGATAAATATGATGTGAGGTACTTGAATAATATTATATGAGACATTCTCCCTTAAGTGGCAATTCTAGAGTAATTACCTCATTCCAGGAAACCCCCTTTAGCCAATTTTCGACAGCATATCTCTAAACCAAACTAAAAGAATATTACTCACAAACCTGTATTCTACCTAATGGTGGGGGTTTTGGGGGGGTTTAGGGGGTACCTGGCCATATGAATTGCCTGCAAAATTGATGTAACTTAATCAGGAATGGTTTATATAGTAATTGTTGTGACACAAAGTAGAATAAGATACCTATCAAATCTGCTCTGTCAGGGGAGTCCACATGTATAAGATCCAACAAACACAAATGAAAATGTTCATGATGGACCCTCTTTTTGTGAAGGTAGCACCAGTGCCTCCCCTATAAAAACCATTCCAATCTACCTGTCTGCACTACAGTTGTATTTAGTTCACCAATTTATATCTCAGTACTTATTGCACTGGTATGTACAGATGGGTTAGAGAAAATAAGAGACAATTTCTCTCTCATGTGACATGTCATTTGATATTGTAAGTTGTTTCACTGCTAAGTATTGAATTATTTCCTTTGGGCTGTTTAGCACTGTGACACATACAGACCCGTGAATGGGGCCCGTGCTTGCCCTACCTACTAGTTATACAAACTCACCCCTCACCCTCACCCTCCCCCCCCCCTCCCCCACTCTCCCTATGTGATATCACCGCAGTTGCTAATTGCGTTATTACTCAATTGTATACATGTTCATAGTCTAGGCTACCCAATAGCCTATTCACCAAAGCTTCTCTTTGTCTAATTTGTGTAGATAGAATAATAAGACATATTGTGACACTGAAATACTCGGGAGCATATGGAATTTCCAATGCTATACTAGCAAACATACTATAGTATATTATATATGATAATTGTGCATATCCTGAGCTATGATTTTTTGCAACATACCTGTTGCTGCAATACTATCATTCAAATAAGAGACATTTTCATATGGGCCCAGGTGGCAGAACAGCCAGCCGAACCTGGTGAAAAACTTGTATTTCAACTCATTTTTGCCCAAATAAAACCTTGTCTACACTCAGACCTGTAGTGTAGTGTGCAGCCTGTAGATGGCCCTAGTGTAGGCCTGGTCTGAGCCTAGGTGCCTACATGAGCGGACCACCACAGTGTCAGGCCTTTACCCTAATACTATACCACCCCCTCCCCCGCCAACGATCTCTACCAGAACACTATGTTTCGGCCTGTGGTCTCCATATCTCCAATAAAATTATAGTCCAACATGAAATGGAAACATAAGAGATAGATCGCACATACCCCTGTCCATTATATCTATGAATCCCGAATTACAAATCTCTATGGTATTAGGCAAAGTTTCTTGCAGCACACTCCTGTTGGCTGATTTGGCACATAATAGTCCAAATCGGTGACCTGTGAACGATGGGCCTTAGATAGTGTTTGCATCAGCGTTTGTGAGAATAGCTCCCATTTGGTAAGAAAACCACTTATAAATGGCGTTCCAATTACATAATGGCCACCGTACTCTCTGAACCGTTGGCCGATTAAGCCCATATAATTGATATAACTTCGCTCTTTTAGAGCCAGGTAGACGGTACCCATTCTAATTGCTATTTAGATCCACTCCAGTCCACATTCCCCTACTCAGAAGTAGTTTGCCAGTTACATTTGCTGACCCAGCGCATGTAACATTTATGTATCCAGCAGGGTTAACACCAACCCTTTGTTGTCTGTCTTACTCATGTGACAACTTGTGGTGTTCTCTCTATAGTGTTGGGGTACATGCATGACCAGTTCATGGCCGCCGCCCAGTGGGCCTTAGTCATACATTACTGATTAAATACTGTATATAAAGACTGATCGTTGTTCAGTGGATTGCTGTCACTGACAAGTGTATAGTTGATGTTAGTTATACATGTCATACCATACTGTTATTAGTTATATTATACACACACACACACATATATATATATATATATATATATATATATATATATATATATTTATTTATTTATATATTATACGATTGGGCCACTCATCGTGCTTTTTCAGGGATATCCCCGTGCTTATATCTAGTGATATCGGCACTCTTCCGTACGGAGGATATCAGCACGTTTCCGGTGGTCCTGAGCAGTTCCACAAATTCGTTCGCATAAAATCCTACATTTTATGGCGATTCGAACCTGCTACCCCAAGACGTGGAGACAAGCGCTCTACGTACCACGCCGTCCAGGCGCTGGTAACAGAAGGGGGCGAAACAAGGAGTCCACAGGCAGATTTTCAGCTCCGTAGGGCCGTTATTTACAGAGTTACAGAAGAAAGGACATTTTCTGGTATAATTTCTCCGAAAATCCATGTAATTTTTTTTTGTTTCATCATGAAGGTAGAAGTTGGACTTTACTTACCTATTCACTAAATTGATATATAATAAACCTAATATTGTATGGCTAACAGGTCACTCAGGGTGTGTATCGATGGATAATGCACTCGTCGCTACGCGACTCGAGCGTTATCCATTGATACACCCCCTCGTGAGCCTGTTAGCCATACATTATTGGTTAAATATATATATATATATATATATATATATATATATATATATATATATATAATATCCAATTACATTACATCTAATCCTATAAGGGAAAGCCTTTTCCAACTACCAAATGCGCTAAATGATATTTGGAGGAGGTTAATATTGATTACATTACCCAAGCACATAATAACCACCTTCCCATGAGACTCTATACGGCCGATTAAGCCATAGATTTCCTGTATAAGTTACGTATAATTATAAGGGCCGGCCACAACCCAGTGGACAGTGGTCACTGATGAACATCAAAATGCGTCGCTTAAAGAATTGACCACCTCATCAAATATATCTATGGATTGGCAAATATCATTTTCTCTAGCGTTTTAAATAGCATCGCAAATTCCTTGAAACCAGAGCTAACACACATATTCAACCCAAGCCAT
This sequence comes from Harmothoe impar, assembly GCA_947462335.1. NCBI lineage: Eukaryota > Metazoa > Annelida > Polychaeta > Phyllodocida > Polynoidae > Harmothoe > Harmothoe impar. The sequence goes on from OX381715.1 coordinate 60,705,558, forward strand.
AGAGGCTCAAATTAGCTGAGCTATCCAATTATTATGTTTTACTTCCATTAGGACGGACTAATATTACTGTTCAGGCAGAATGAGTTCAATGCATTCAGACGACGTCTTGGAAAGGGCGTTCACTGTAGTTGCCTAATGGGGCTCGGCCTGCACTATTCAAAGTTGCCATATACACTCAATGCAACTATAACACCTGCAGCAAATCCCCATGTCAACAAGTCCTCCAGTGGCTCCTGCCTGGAGGACAGTTACGGTGACGCAGTGCTACCCGTTAACCTACCGTGATGTGGCGAGGCGCTTAATACAGGAAGCGGTATGACCGTTAACACATGGGTCCTACTGACTGGAAGAATGATAAACTCCTTGGGAGATAGTTTCGTATATTATACTTCCTTCATAGCCAGCGTTAATTCCCGCGTACTACCCGCGGGTTGTACGCGAACGGAACCAAGCTGTCATTTGATACCAAACATGCCTATATATATATATATATATATATATATATATATATATATATATATATATATATAGGGTGAGGGTTATAGGAGTATTTTAATCACTATAAAATAGTATAAAATAGAAATTTGCAGGTCCAGAAACGGATTATAGGATTTTCTTGAGTTAGAGGTGCGGGTTATACGCAAGATGCGGGTAATACGCGGGAATTTAAGGTATTTTGATTATGTTGTTTTTGGAAACTATAAAGCTTATTAACTACAATGGTTGATGATGATAAAGATGTGGTTCTAGCGGTTCAATGATGAACGCTTCGATGTATGGATACATCTTCATCACGATCATAATAATACAAAATTGAGATATTCTAGGAATAGGCGACCCCTTCACTCCTAGACATGGCCCCTCCCCCCCCCCCCCCCTGCCCAACCACCCACCCTACCGACCGCTGCTTTATATTACAGAGATCAGGTGAGCCCCTATAGCTCTCTAACTGGTGCAGACCCCTATAGCTCTTTAACTGGTGTAACTGCAATGTTTACACTGACACCAGCAGTCTCGTGAGACCTTGGTTCTGCTCTCATGCTGCAGCTTGTTGTCAGGAAGCAATGGGTTGTGAGTGTCTGATCATTGCCTAAGTCTCACAATAAATTGCGAGCTTAGAACTAACATGGCTGCCCAGACGGAGAAATCCGAGGCTTCGCTATAGTCGAGGTGCTAGCGCTAACCACACAGCAGCAACTTCAGGCTTACAATATGGTTTAGTGCTGGCCAAGTCAGCATTAGAGTGAGTTGTAAGCGGTAGTGGAGTACGCACGTCCGTGCCTGGGAGGCTTCAGTCCAGTTAACTTTACCGGACATTGCACTGAGAAATTGAGGTAATTTGCCCACATATTATTCTTACATTATTTTACCTACATGAAAACAGATCATTTTCATGATTATACATTTTAAACCCTAATTAAGAGATAGGCAGGCGCATGACCCCGTTCATAGCCTATGCCAAATCATTGTCATATCACCTTATTTTATATTCGTTTTATCTACATGATTAAGATTAGGTGCTGCTGCTATTGCAGTTTGCAAAGTAGGCAAATCTGCAACATTGCTCTTCCCCTCATATCAGTGATATTCGTGAAACAATGGTCGTGTTAATTTGAATAAACTTTTATTGTCTTTTATGGGAAAAGGCAATTAATACTATATAGCCTTATACGTTCTACAACTACATTAACAAAAAGCCCAAACAAACATTACATATGGTGTTGCAAGTATAATGCGTCATTCTCCGCCCTAGACATGTGCATTGTATACTAAAATTGAATGATTCTCAGAAGCGAGTACAATATTTTAATCCGATTATCACGATGAGGAAGCAATTAGTTAGGCAATAGTTGATATATTTCAATGTTCAAACGATGAAATTGTGCTTTATACGTATGACCATCATACTATTACAGTGTGATTAGTTAAGGTAAGATGAAAGATACATCATGGCCACCGTCCACAGAGCATAAATCGGCCGTATATCAAAGAAATTCCCATGCATTCCCTATGTAAATTGCATATAGAATGTCTGTATACGGCCGATTTATGCTCTGTGGACGGTGACCCTTACCAACACAATCGACCCAAAATCAAGTAATGAAATAAACCCAATAAAGACCTCCATTAATCATTTCCTTAGGCCAAAAAAAAAAGGTTTGTTTCAGGTAACATGGGAGGAAAATGTAGGGTCGGTAGGTCGGATTCTTTTTTTTTTATCTTCTTTTTTCTTTTAATATGAATGAACTACCCAACTTTTTTGAATCCCCTACAAACAAACCTCTTTCTTTTGGCCTTATCAATTGACAGGCTCTTTTACCATAGGAAAGCCATTGCTATGAAATCTAAATGAAATACTGAATTGAGGGCTCTTTGGTCGACCTATAAGTTCACTGTGAGAGCATATGTGTTTGTGATTGTACATAATGCACTCCTTGCTGGTTGTCATTTGTGTCAGCGGACAGCCATTCATTTGTGACAACATATTGTACTTTTATTATGCTAAATGATGAATGAGAGCCTCCAAACATTCCAAATGGGCATGCAAATATACATAGCATGGCATATACCTAAAATGAGCTGGTATTGTATCTTTATGACAGTTTCCTTTTTTAAACCAGTTGTGGTGGGCTGGGCTCTAAGAAATGAAATACATCATTCTAGACATGCATTTTGGTGCTTCTTTTTGCTAACCCAACCCTTTCCTACATCCATACTGATGAAAGTAAGCACTATATAGGACAAGGAAAACGCTATAATGTTAGAGAATAGTCAACATATGCATCACGATTGCTACAATATAACACATAACATAAGTATTGGTCAGCTTTTTCCAAATATATGAGGACATAGGTCCAGTTATATCAAAGCAGTGGTGGTCATACCAATGACTAATTTGTGCATTCTGTTTTGATTAGATGGGATTGGACCCAATTAAGCCATATTGGAGCATGTTTATTGTTCAGCTGTTGTTTACTGGCCTATGAAAAAAACATGTCTGGTCAATTCCCAACCCATGGATTTATTTACTACAAGTATTCTTAGACTGAATCTACTGGGATATTAAAATGGACGTCAGAACAATAATTATCAATTATTAATATGGTGATATTATTTTATACTAAATTACCATTACAGTTCTAGTAATTTTCATTGTACCCTAGGAATATGTCCCGGCCACACAAATATACACCTTAGTCAGGATTAAGGTACAAGATAGTGTCAAAAGTTATTAAGATGTAATAATAGCTTATATTTGCTGAGTACCTGTCCCGGCTCCACCTTGACTGTCGCTGGAGGAGAACCAAGATCTGCGCCTTTAACTAGAGAATACAACTTATTCGATACGCAAAATGAGAAAGAATGCAATATTGATCAATACTGGTATCCACTTTGATCATGCAATAAAATGCAATTAACAACCAACTGACCAAGGGCAGTAACTGTACCATCCAGTAGGGCTTCAAGATGAACTAAATGTACTGTATTTGCCTACCACTTAAGAACGTAAGACTTAACGTTGAGTGAAATCCAGTGTATTTGCTTATGTAAGCAGCCGGATTTACATACGCCATACTTAAAGGCTGAGACGTAATAGGGGTATATTGGAACTACCACTGTTTGAGTTAGTGTTATTGTGATAATGCATTAAGCGATATCGTGTAAAGCTGATGTAAAAATATTACTAGTCGTCACTTTACCTCAGGGTAAATTCACCTGAAGTTGGCCACACACCGAAAGGCCACCTGTCATCTCTAATTCCCTGTATATTGTGCAAACCAAGGGGCCACATATATAGTGTGCTGGAATGAGGTCTTCTGGTTATTTAAAAAGAGTCTATTGGACATTTCAGAGTACGCAGGCAATATAGCAAATAGACAATAGGAATACAAAACTACAAGCAATGCCCAATTGAATGATTTTAGGGTTGTGCCCCCATATCCAAGCATGAAGAGCGAGTATGTCAGTTGCAGCTAGTCTCATGGTATATTCTATTTTAGCATTTTAGAATGTTTTCATCTCTTATAACGGTTAAGAATAAGACCCGAATGATATGATTTTATGTAAAGGCTACCAGCAAGTCTTCACAAATACTTATCCTGGATTGATTTTTTTAAAATCAATCTACGATGGTGCACATACCTTCCAGCCAATGAAGAGATACATAACTCCAGCATACAGACCGAACAAAATTAAGATGGAAAATCTGATATAGCTATAATTTTTTTAATGATTTCCAAAACGTACTGTTTCACCTCAAGCTATCTGCTTATCTGTTCAATTAATCAATTGACTTAATTTCTCAAATAGGTATATGGAGGTTATCCGGTCTTGTATAAGATACTTAAAATTCATGAGAGCCCTGATGTCAACAAGATTAAGCATGAGTTGCCTTGGGGTGAAATAGACCTTTCTGAAAGGTTCTAGTAAATAAGTAAATAAAGATATAGATATAAGGCGTAATAGAAGGATTCTTGAGATATAGCAGGCATGGTTCTCCTATTCAATTTTTGTATTTTGGAGATCTGTCAAGCTATTAGACTTGGATCTATCACTGAGATTTAGTCGCCAATGAAATATACAGGAGCAGCCCTTTAAAGTGTATCAGAAAGTGGAGTAAGTGGTTAGGCTAAATCGAGATAAACCATGAGGTTACTGCCAAACTCCAAGATGACCATCAAGATGATCAGACAGTCTCAATTCCCTCAGTCTCAGAACACTATGTTTAGCTACCCTTTAATGGTTAAGGTCAGCTGCTTATAGTTTTAGTAAACCTCATCGATGTTAATCCTAACTGGGCTGTGATGATATACATCCATGTCAAGCACCCTTATTCTAATCAACATAGATCAGGTCATAACAGATAGGACTCACTCTCACATACATGCTTTTTTTTACTCAATGATTATTATTAACCACACTCATCTCTACGGTTTCCAGCACATGAGAATAAAACAAACAAGGTTGATACGTACACTGCAAAAAAGGTGCTTAGGTTTTAAACATGTTTAGGTCTAAACATGTTTAAAGCCTAAACATTTTACTAGGTTTGTGTCTTTGAATCCTTCTGTTTAGGAATTAAACACCTTTATTCTAAACACCTAAACATTTATATTGAATATGTTTAGATGTTTAGTATCTAAACAGTATGAAAAATTGGTGTTTAGGATGTAAACATGTAGCGTTTAGATCATAGTATACCAAACGTATACCAGATGGCACCTCTGTGGTTGACTGTAGTTTCTACAACCACTCAAATCTTATTATGGATCTAAAAGTGCTTAAATCTGAGTAAATTAACTTAAATTGCATAGGATACAAAAGAATTATAATACACATTGCAGGATTCAATGATTGAGTGCCATATCACTATGATTATGATGCAATAAAGATGCATCTGCTACATAGACACCTCTTTTAAGAAGTCTAAGAATGGATAAAGCATTATCTTCCTTGAAGGTCTGTTGTATTGACTCAAGGCTGTGTCTATGTTAAAATAGAGGCCTATGTGAAATAGTGATGCATATATTGCCGTAAGGGGGGAGGGCTGCTAGAAGTCTCTTCAAGACACTATATGGAAATGAGATTATTTATTCATTCAAATATAAATATCTAAACATAATAATAATTTACATTTCTAGACACACCACTTTTATCCTTAAACACTTGACAGATAAACACAATAATATGCTAAATTATTGAATTCTAAACTTCATTGTTCTAAACACATTGCTTTAAACACATAAATATCTAAGCACTGAGCTAAACATATTATTGGTCTAAACATGTTTAGAAACATATTGTGTGGACAAAACCGGGGCAAGAATGTGTTTAGGCTTGAGTTTAGGATCTAAACACCTTTTTTTGCAGTGTAGGCACTATCCACTTTTGTGTTTCCACGTGTAGCATAGCTTTGTTTATATGTCTGTAAACATGATAATACTAAAAATTAAACCCAGACTGTATATAGTTCCTGTAGGTACACAGTAGAATCTACTGTAGATCTACAGAAGAATCTATTATAAAATAGATTCACAGTAGAATATACTGCAGATTTACAGCGGATTCTACTCTTTACCTACAATGAACTGTACACCTACTGTATAATCTACTGCACACCTACACAAATAACAACCAACTTTTACAGTGCACATGGATCCTTGTGGGCAATATATTATAGAGGTAAGGGTCACCGTACACAGAACATAAATCGGCCGTATACGGCCATTCTATACACAATTTACATAGGGAATGTATGGCAATTTTATCGATATACAGCCGATTTATGCTCTGTGGACGGTGGCCATAACTGTACTATGGTTTATCAAAATGTTACTGAACCTCATCAGCAATTCCATGTTGGGTCCATAGAAGTCCATTAGAAATTAGGAATCGAACACTGGAATGAGTATTTTAATTCAAAGTTAGCTTCAACGTGCAAGCTCTCACGTACACATGGAGATTTATAGCTGTGAACTCTTTTATCCCGCCATAGAATGAATCTATTAACGACTGATTAAATTCGGCCATCTGTGACAATGTATATAACAATATCTGATTCACAGTATCGTTACTGTAGCATATCTATTGAATGATAATGTGTTTGAAATAAAACATATGGTGTCCAAACCAGGTCTGTGCTGTAGTCTATATCAATATATGAATATATAAATATATATTTATATATATATATATATATATATATATATATATATATATATATATATACATATATACATATATATATATATATATATATATATATATATATATTTACATATATATATATATATATATATATATATATATATATATATATCCCTCCCTTCTCCAGTGACTGATGATATGTGTACATATACAATATGAATACTATGCTCTAGACCCTGATTAAATTAGCTAGCCGCAGAGGAACTAGTGGAGACTAGTTAATCATATTAGCTACTTACGAGCATCATTATCCTGTCTACATGTCTGTAGGTATTTGATGCCAACATGTGTATCCTGCTACTCATAATAATATTAGGCTTCACTGGAAACAGTACCACTGTTTGGATCATAGTTATAGTCTTTGACACTCATAGCGTGTTGAATTTCCAAGTGAGTATCAACATATACCATTACTTATTCCTGGGCCCAAGTTTTGGGAAGTAGTCATTTTCCCTCTGAGGAAAAACTAAAAAGGATATTGTACAGCTATAATACAATACACCATACATCTATAATGATATGGCTATTATCATTTTAAGATTTGGATTAGGATGAATGCATAGCTATTGCATAGTCAATAATGGTTGATGTATTTAGTAAGGAACTTGAGTTTGAAAAGAAAAGGGTTAGCCTATATAAAGAGGAGTAGAATATGGGCAAGTACAAATAGGGTTGGAAAGACGATGTGACAATGGGAATCGACATAATAACGTAGATATAGCTACAAGGGTTGGTTTTTTAACAACATACAAAGAACGCGGCAGTAATTGCCCCTTTCATACTCACAAACAATAGAATACAGGGGGGTCTAGTTATGAATAGATCGTTATGTGGTGGTAATTGCTGTTGATACCTCTTACTTGTGTGGGGTGTGGAATATGATTACGTACAATAAGTGTCATTGTTTTTCTGATGGTGCCAATCTCAGCCATGGTTCTAGTCCACGTCTGTTTCTGTTTACACTATATAGCAGCACCCAGTGGGCGCCCTTTAGTACAATATTGATATTCATAATTATAAACGTATTCCCATTCTAGTGTTGGTCTAGGTACAGAGTATTGTGATAACAATTTGTGTCACTGGGCCGGTAATCTAGTTAGTTCATTTGGCATAGAAGGATAGCATACTGTATCATGGGAGTGACGATGCTGGTGACTGGAGGATTTAGATGTTTTACTGAGTTTGGATTCGGCTCATATAATTTAGATGTGATAATCCTGACAAATTTTGTACTAGATAAAAATTCATAACTGTCACAAAGGGAGTTTTTAGCAGGTTTGGTTTTTGTCAACAGTTGTCTTCTGCGTATAGCATCCATTATAAAAATGTGTTTACACCATTTCATCCCATTGCCATATATAGCGGATGTATGTTCTCAGTTGTCAGGAATCACATTAAGACTCCCATTTTCACATGGGATAACAAACATATTGGATAGCCATGGCTGTCACTGAACCTGGAATTACATCCCCAAAGCAGGTTGTTATTATCATGGTCTCACATCTCCATTTCAGCGGGAGAATACCACACGAATGTCGACGGGCGGGCCAGGCCGTCCGTGGTACTACCCTACGTTGGAGGACTGTCTCCAGGCATTAGGGCCTGCCGCCTACGGACCTGATGAAGGTGAGTGGGCAATGTTCTTGTACCATTCTCATTCGATGTACATAGGGTGTATAATTCTACTTTGTACATTGCTCTCTGTATATCACCTTACTCCTTCATCTTTTGAATAGTCAAAGCGTTAAGACAAAAACTGAGTTTGGCTATGCTATGTCACTCGTCCATAGTTTAGAATCCCCTTTCGATCGAAGTGTCGGATGTGTGACATAACCTCCCAATAGTAGGATCTTAGCACAGACATGGGCTTTTAGATCGAGTTTGAAGGTAGATCTGACCGAGCTGGAAGAATGTGTTCCCCCTTTACATGATATTGTGGTAAAAGATGCTACTGATCGTAATGGGCACATGGACTTACAAACAAACCCATGTTTGTAGCAGGGAATATCAGAGTAATTTGTATGTTTATAAAAGTCCGAACGAATTCTGCTAGTGAGGATCAAGTACCGTCAGTTTAATCGATACCACGACGGAAACCAGTCAGGGTTCAACGTCCCGTGTGTGTGTTGGAAAAAGAGTGATGCCAAGCACCGAATGGTTATGGTGGGGAAATGGCTATAAAAAGCACCGAGGTATCAGCAATACCCATAGCAGCGAATGTGATTTACACAGACTACTGGGTCTTAAACCATCCTTTTTAAACTCCATATCGACTTTTGACATTATGCTAACATAGATGAGGAGGAGACTTTGGTCATAAATCATCACAAGAGACCAAGACTTTCGCAGATTGAAAATTACACATGGCTAATGGAACTGACATATGCTATATAAATCTCTAACATATGTATACTAGTGCTGCCTAGAAGCAGGCCATTGCCGAAAAGATGTAGCTACCTTAGGTACATTACTGGAAACGCAATGCAGCTTATCATTCAAATGCAATGGGGCATCTCAGATATCAGATGAATGCTTCCCCAGTGCACAGAATGAGCGCTCTGCATGCACGGAATTCTGTTCCAAGGATAAGGTTCCCTGATATATTGTGTTGCTCTATATTCGGTGCCGTATCCACACCCTATTATATCGTGTATTATTGAGGGGCTTACACTCTAAACAGCTGTTAAATCGTGTGTATATAAAATGCATCAATCTACCAGCAGGTGAGCTATAAAGTAGAGGGGTGAGTGCAAGAGAACTTTCACAAATGAGCCAACTGCTAGGGTATGTAGAGGTGAGAATCTTTGAGTTTAGTAAATGAAACGTGACCCGGGCAATAATCGAAAAAGAAACATCGAGTGGGGTGGTGATATTATTGAAAAAATATCTCAAAACAGGTGATGTCATTTATGAACGTTCTCTAAGTCCCTATTTGGCAAGTCAGTCGGTACTACGATCCCATGACTAATGGACAGATTAGGAGGCAGACTTGGCAACCAGCTGTGATCCAAGTCATTATTGCCCTCTCTCCATCCGCGGCCTCCGGAGGAATTACACTGCTTAGAGCCTGGATCAAAGGTTAGGCTATCCCTCTTTGTTTTGGTTAGGGAGCAGTGAGGCATGGTGTCTATGTTTGGTAATGCCTATATTAGCCGTCCACATATAGATCGATACCCTCTCATTCATTCCGGTTAAATGAACCCCAACGTGTACCAGCCGGTAAAGTACGGCTTATTACCGATAAGCTACTGAATCTACGGGGATCTGTAACGTAGTTCTGGGTATTAGCATCTCAATGCTGTTGGAAAATGGTAATCTCCCATGAAAGCAGCTTAGAGTTAGAGTGTTGAAATTTAGAAGATTATTGGAAGTTGGTAAGGTACTTGATCTATATGTTATCATATAGATGTGTCCCTTTCTGATCCAGCGAGTTGTATAACAAAAAACATGTGATGAGAGAGTGACCGGGGAGTGGTTAAATGATATATTACATGTTTCAGCTACTGTGCAATTTCGTCGCCATTTCCCTTTTACTATGTCATTTGTCGGTAAATTATCATCCATATGTATCTCTGCATTCTCAAAACGCCAATAATGAATAAAAGGTGTGTTCAATCAATTCAATTCAATTTAAAAAGTTTATTATCCTGAGCGTACAATCTATGAATGAACATAGGAATCACTTGAATAGCTCAGCTAGGAGCAAGAAGGTTTTGTTATTCTTCCTTAAAACTAACAACGAGATTGACAACCATATAAAACCTTTCTTTAAGCTTTGGTAGTATTTAGAAGGATTAAAGAATCCTTGGATGATATTACTTAGGGTCAGGGGGGGAAAAGGGGGGGACGATGAATGATGAGTGTTCAATATTCATAGTAATTTTATACTCCATTGTACATACTAGTATTAGCATTAATAATAAATTACAAATATGCTATCAAATATAAAAAAAGAGTGTAACATGGTAATGCACGTAGCTCGATAGTTACTCTTTTACAATAATCTCCTCATGGAAGCCCATATATGTCCATATACAACATTTTTCAACTTGTACAGACAATATCACTTTTACAATTTTTCATTCAGAGAAAACACAGCATTGGATGCAAGATATAATACATATACATTTTACATTTTATATTTACTTTAAAAGAAAAATAATCACATGTTAGCTGGTGAGATCAGGCAACTCGACCCTAGTTTAAGGTGGGGGGGGAGTATTTCTCAACCATTTTTAGTGTATTTTGAAGTTATCATTCTTTAGGTAATCATATTTTTCTAAATTTTAGAAAACCTTTGGTCAGGAAGTTCAAGCTCTCACTGATTTTACCCTAATCACAATCCTTAGGAGTGTGGGGAATTATGCCGACACAGACTATACTAGGAAGGGAAACGAGAAACATAGTGCATGGATTGGAGAGTGAATTAGTCCAGATACACCATGGCGGCAAAAATCAATACTTGCTCTCTTCTCATGGTTAATGTTGGACGTAGGGATGAATTACAGTCACACAAAGGGATACTCTGCCTCAGGTTACAATCCAGTGCCCTGTCGTTAGTCACGAGTATGTCCTCTCCCTGAAGGTGGAGGCTGTAATCAATCAGAGGAAGACCTTAGATGTTGGAGATGCAGGTTTCAGATTAATGGCACTAGATGCAGGTCACTAACGGTGACTTATAAGCCCTGTAGTGTTCTGAATTTATAAGAGGCTATCTAAGCGCTCTGGAATATATTCATAGAGCATAATGTGACAGGACTACAAGAGGTTTCAAAGTAGGGTTGTGTGAAGTCCATTTTGTCCACAGGCTACAAATTGTGTCCATATACACATTCTGTCCACCCCCACCTCTCATAAAGTGTTCATAAAAATCAGTTTGTCCACAACCAACATCACAAAGTGTCTACAAATCAAAATTTGTCCACACAAAAACTGTCACAAAGTGTCAACAAAGCACAATTTGTCCACACACAACTAGCATGAGATATCCATAAACACAATTTGTCCACATGCAACTAGCACAAAGTCTCCACAAAACACACTTTGTCTACACACAACTAGCATGAAGTGTCCACAAAACATGGTTTGTCCACACCCAATCATCGCAAAGTGTCCACACAACACACTTTGTCCACAGCCAAACATCACAAAGTGTCCACACAAATGGTGGACACATCATATTTTGTGGACATTTTGTGATGATAGGCTGTAGGCAAACTACATTTTGTGTACACTATGTGATAGGTATGTGTGGACAAACTGTGATGTGGACACTTTGTACCCTGTGCACAATGCTGGACGTATATATAAATGTATATATATATATATACAAAATACAAAATATCTTCAGATATGTTAGAGCACTCTGTATACTTTCATCTGGGATTCACAGCTAGTTTAATACTCTTCCATGTTAGTACTTTTCCCTATTTAAAAAGATTATAGGTTCGATTTAGACAGAAACCAACTGGCCCTCAATTGACTCTAGCTATCAAACTATCAGAATGGGGAATTAAAAATAGAGAAAAAGTGTACAGCACCCTGTTACATGGTAGGAAATGACACATTTTTGCCCTAATTCAGTGAATCAAGTTCATAACTAAAATATTTCATCATATTTTTTCACTATTTTCATGTTTATGATAATATCTGGTGAACGTAACACAATTTTGTTTCATTAGTAATTGTATTTTTCAAACTTACACAGAAAAAAAGTAAGAATCCTAGTATCACAAAATTTGGGAATGTGATGGTTCATTGCCTCCTTTATATATAGACAAATCTGCTACAACATTTGGGAAATTCAGAAATATTATTATTTTTCACTGGAAATGGACATTTTCTGGACCCCCACCCATATATATATATATATATATATATATATATATATATATATATATATATATATATATATATATATATATATATATATATGAAGAGTTTGGATGTAAAACAACATAGTATCTCCATCCAAGAATTGAAGCATACAGTGCTTTTTGTAAAGACACCCCGGGTCAATTATTATACAGAGTGTATACTGAGTAGGTCCTAAGGATATGAAAAATAGTAGATCTTGGAAAAATAGTTTGAGAATTATTTTTCACTCCCCCTAATCTTCGTCTTTGTCAGATGTTTGTCCCTATCTTTAGAATGGCGCTTATGTCATTTTGTATCCAAAGTTTGGATGCAAAACAACATATATCTCCATCCCAGAATAGAACCTCATAATGCTTTTTGTTAAAACACCCTGAGGCCAATTATTGTACTTTGGTAACAGATGTACACATCTTACAACTTTATGCCTTGATGATAAGATGCAATGGCAGCTTCCAAGTGCAAAGCAAGACAAAGTTTATTGTCAAAACCTATACATAAACGGTCTAATTTCCAGCATGACATATGATAGCGGTGAGTGTCTTTCACCTCGAGTAGCAAGCAGTATTGAGTCAGCCTAACCTGCATTGACTGTCGAACCTGAGAGGAGCAAGGCTTTTTATGGGACTAGCATGTGAACGCCCACAATACACATGTCTAACAGCTTATCATCCACTGTGATTAAGACCGATTTTTATAAGTTATTCTAAAAAAGATATTTAAAACTAAAAGATTGAGAAAAAATAAATGCCAATTGCACCCCCCTTGTATCGTAAGCAGGAGCCTTAAAGTCTGGTTAAACTTTTGGGTTATATCGTTATAGTTTCGGTGATGTCGCTTATTGACTGTATCCAAAATAACCTTTCTGCGATTTGCAAGGGGTGGCTTACCAATGAACTGAAACATAATCAAAGAAAATACACAGTGTAATCATCTAATAATCACCCGATGATAGCTATGCCATTTCTGATTACACCTAGGGATCTGTCATACAATTGGTAGACATGCCTTTGGTTGGTGAACAATGTTCGATTTGTCCGAAAAGTAGGGGGTACCCAAGGGGTCGTTGGAGATTGGTGTCATTCAGCTACCTAGAGACAGGTGTGATGTATCGCTTCGACGAAGGCTTTTAGACGAATCTTTAGCGCGTTCGTTATCCGCTAGGCGGCACTTCGCCACCAGATGGTGCTGCGGCAGTGGTGGGATGAGGAGCGGCTCACGGAGCAGCTCACAGAAACAATCCAATCAGGCCAGGACACATGGGGCCCCGGGGACACAACAAGACAAACGGCAGATTCCCACAGTAAAGCACACACTCCCCAATCTCCAGGGGCTACAAACCCTTTAATGTACCAGGTCTAGACCAATGTAGATCGTGTTGAGATATGTTGGGAGTGGGTTTCTTTTTATGAGTTTTTGTCCTCAAATTGAGATTAACATTGAAAAACTCTAATTTTTTCATTGGGATTCCTTATTTATTAGTTAATCATCGTAGGCAGGTGGATTTATAAGCTTGATTAGTTGGTCTCTCCTTATCTGTGACAGCACAAGGTCCTGGGGGTATCTATCGCTTTTTAGATTGGACCAGTGTAATTCCATCTGTAATTCACAGGGGGTTTTGTACATAAAATCCCATATAAAGCGTAGAGGACCTCAGATAAGGAAGGGTTGTGGCACTCATGTCAGGAGGGCAGTGTAGTTAACTTGGTAATTGTGACTAATAAAAGCAACCACTATCGCAAGCCAGCTGATATAGGGTCCCTTCGAGGTAGATATTTCCAGATACCCCAGTGCAAATAAATGGGCCTATATTCCTAGTTGCATTATCATTTCATCAGGCAACAATATCTTTTTAGTAAAGAACGCTCCTTTTCCCATTTTGCCGAGCTGGGATTAACAAGGGGAACGTTCACAAATGACGCTAAATACGAGCGCCACATATTAGGAGAGTCAGGTTTGGCGACCAGAACTCCGTTTGCACTCTTGTATGGCCAATCCCCCCCCCCCCCCCAAAAAAAAAAAAGTGATAGAAGTTAGTGGTCTATAGGAAGGTTTAGAAATAAATGACTTCATTTTTTAACGTTCCCCAAAAGCCTTTGTTCAGTATTTATGCAGTCTCATTGCTCATGTTTGGAGACACGTGTCTCACAAATGATCACTTCTGTCATCTACCTGCCTCTCATCTGTAAGTTCGTGGACACGGCCTTAGTCTAATTGGCAAAAATCACACCATAACAGTATCCAGGCAGAGGGACATATATGCCTAGTTAGTGCAGGACGTGACGTGCAGTATATACATGCCTGTACAGGGTCTATTTCACTGCCAGGCCTATAATGAGCCTTTCCTAAAGCATCGGGCGACAGGAGGCTTGGGAACACGTTCCTACCCTATCACAGAACAGTCGGCTGAGGTATGCGTTGCACTAATATATCTTTCATCTCGCTGAGCCTGATACATACATGTGTGTGTGCCATCTGAAGTCTCATATTTATGTTCAACTATTGTCTCAATGTTTGATAAAAAAAAACAGCATTCTAATTAGCTACAGGGAGATCAAACACATACAAAATAATCATATAACCATTATATTCCTCAGCGCACATCTACAACGATTTTTTTTAGATAAATTCATTTTAAAGACCATATTCTAAATGACCTTAATAATTACTGCAATACTAATCATGCTCTGACATATATTGTACATATGTAGTACTTCCCCACGTTGGTGTAATGTACACTTCACTGGAAGTGGTCCATATCAGCACAAAGCGACATTTTCCCCCATTAGAGGAGCCCCATATTATGATACAAGTGTCCAGTCAGGATATGTCCAGCGTAGACCTTTAGAATATGTCTAGCTAGTGAATACGACTGTCGGCAAGTCCCAAGGGGTATGGAGTCCCCGTACAAGGTCCGAGAACCCTGTCTAGATGAGCTGCTCACTCACCCAAGGGCTGAGGCGAGCTGCTCCAGGACCCAGGAGGGCCAACTGGTGCTCCCACCTGGCGTCTTGGATATGAACTGAGATCCTAGTGCTTGCTATGGGTGAAATGGCTGGTAAGGTAGAGGCAGCCAGTCTGTGCAGCTAGCATTAGATGATGTTGAAACCAAATAACATAGAGTGTCGTCGGGCAAATGATTTATGATACATAGTTTGTACTATAATGTGAAGAACTATCTGTTTGTGTTGAGCTACTATCAACATGAAGAGATGGATTAGGTCAGTGTCTCTGATGTCTCTCTTTGGATCTCTTTGAATAAGACATCACTATTACTAAGGGATACGGGCATATATATCACTGCTAGTAATACTTATCTGAGAGTGGATAGAGAAGAACCCACTCACATAAAGCAGCTACTGGCGAGGTGAAATAGCAATGCCTCTGGCGCCACCTTCTGTGAACGGAGTGAACCATTCTTACTTTGCCATTACTGTGTTACGTATTATTACTGTCCTACGTATTCTTTTTGGTTACCGTGAACGCTGGTGAAGGCCAAAGGCATGCATAGGGAGAGATGTGTGTGGTTTGTCACATTGTTTCAAGAGTCAAGTAGGCACTGTTGAAACCGATAACCTCATACACAACGGTTCCCACGATGGTTTATTTCTATCCCATTTAGTATCTAGCATTGTAAATTTAAGACCCTATACTTATAGAATGTCAGGTTTAAGGAATCAAATCTGAACAAACCACAATAAAAGGCCAGTTCGCCTGACATAAGACCTATACATACGATCATCAGGGGAAAAGGATTAAGGCATTTTACTCAGTGAAACGGGATAATTTTGCCTCATTGTTGATATTTCCTATGTGTTATTAATCAGAATTACAAGTTCATGTTACAAGTTAATAGAGAGCTTCACAATAAACCTATCAAGACTGGACGTTTGGCCGTAAGTGTGTAATGGTATAGGGTCTCAATTAAGGGTTGTGTCTCACCAAGTCAGTCCAAATTGAAAGTCTATGACTGGGTGCAATCTATGACCGGGTGCAATCTATGACCGCTAGTCCATGGCCTCCAAATTTGTTGATTTTCTTCATTTAAAGACTGTAGGGCTATGTAATAAACACAAAACCCTACTTATTAACATACATGTACATCATACATCACTCGTTGAAGCTGGGTCATATCACACTCAGCCTCCGGCATCGTGTGATATGACCCAGCTTCAACTCTTGAAGTATGATGTTCATGTGTGTCGATGGTGTGGAGTTTTGTCTTTATATATATACTTCTAGCTACGGATACCCCCTGTGGAGTCACGTTTCCACAGGTCAAGGAAAGACACAAGTTGGTGCTGTTAAAATGAATTGTGTTTTCACTTGGAGTATAATTTCTTTGCTCCATGGATGTGTTCACCATACAGGCAACTTTAGGACCCACCTAGACAAGAAGTATCAGTTACACTTTATTATGGTATAATTGTAGGCTACATCTTATTCCATTATGTACTATGTATCACCAGGCTGGGAGATTCAGTCATCTAATGATATCTCTGTTAATGAACTTACTAGAACTAATAATAAACCTTGCAAATTTCTTGTCTGAAGAAATAAATTAAATTTCTACAAAGAGTTTGATAATGGGTGTGGACACTTTGAAGCATGTGAACAAAACGTGACTCCACCTCCCCCCCCCCCCTTGACCTATGACGTTAATACCCATGCACCGTATGTACATAGAACTTGAAGGAGGTTTCTAAGAAATATTTAATGAGAAAACAACTAGGCCAGTAGACTATATGCCATCCACTTGCTTGAGGCTTTGGTTATTATACAGTGTGGAATATTAATTTGGTCTCTAGTGCACTGCAGCGTTACCATTGCGTGGGTTTGTATCATAATCACTGCCAATTTACTCATTGCGCCAGGGGGAAGGTCCAAAAAGAGTGCATTATATTCTGTTTTTAGCATCCTATTTCGTAGAATGTTGGGTCTAAGGAATCGAATACGACACAATGGAAACTAGTACAAAAAATCACCATTGGGAACAAATAGTCTAATCAACCCCTTATTAAATTAATTAGTATTTGCCACATTGTTGATATTTTCCATGTGTCATTGACCAGTACACTACAATTGATAAGACCAATTAATGAGACGTCCCACAAAGAGTTGAGGGGTAAGAATGTACCAGTAAATGCTATTCTCCAAATTGCTTGCAGCTTTTCTATTTATGGTATATTAACTGGGTATGTAGGGCACTGCTGCCTACTTAACTCACTAAGTGTATTACTAAAGACGAACAGTGTGGGGCAGTACATAAACCAAAATTAGTCCCATTGACTGAGATACATGTACATAAAACCACCTCGTTCAATATTCCGTTTCTTGACCCTTTAAGAGCCACATAGCGATTTGATGAGTTCTTCTGTTTGTCCTCGACACTATGATACATGGATGCATGCGGCTCTGGCTGACTCTATAGGGGTGACCCCCACCCCCTCCTCCCCCCCCCCCCCCCATCATAACATACCAAAGGCACCAAAGCAGCACCGGGTAGATGTTCATGAACACTGGATTAAATTGGCGCATCATGATGGGAAATGTTGCTTTCAGACGTGTATGGTTAAACAATACGGATATATCCATAATCTATACATTGCTCACCCCATCAACACACAATACACAGAGCCCATTCTAAGTTCATTCACAGAGACTGTACAGTTTAAGGCTCCTCTCTTTATGCCGCAGCACGATGGGAGTGAGTTGGTTGTCAACGTGAGCTGCTCCACTTGAAGGTTAGGAGCAGCTCAGATTGACCGTCTCTCTGCTGGCCTTTGGCCGCCGCTTCCATCTGCTCACATGCGACCTTTTACACAACGCCAGTCCTAACGAGGGACCTCACGGACACATAATCACCCAGGAAGGATTCATAGCGCGACAATCCGCACCCATCCGGCCTTTGGGAATGGTCATTTCGTAAGGACTGGGTAAGGGGGAGGCGGGGGGGGGGGGGGTGGACATTTTTTAGTTTTTGCAATCTTCCCCTAAGGCCACCTTATTTTGATAACTTGGATTACGGGCTTTTGGCTCTAAATTTTTCGAAGGGCAGAGGAAAAAAAAAAAAAAAAAAAGCTGCCCTACAGGAGGGGCCGGATCAAAAAATTTCCCGAAGGGCAGAGGAATAAAAAAAAAAAAAAAAAGGCATCAAAAACATCATTTTTTGGTAATCTAAGGAAGATATGTTGAGTAATATCCCCAATCTGAAAGGCCTCATTTTACCTTTTACTGGTCAACATGTACTTTTTCTTTTTTTTAAGGAAAATTCTCAAAAAAATCTCGAAGGGGAAAGGTAAAAAAAAAAAATAAAACTTTTTTTTTTTTTGCAAAATGCCAAAAATCTCGGAGGCGGATCCGTAATCCAAGTTATCAAAATAAAACGGCCTAAGACGGGTTTCGATAAATCACCGCCGACCCCTTTAAACTTCGCGCTAGATTTTTCGCCAAATAGGGTTTAACCTGTTTTAGTCCTCCTAAATACACCAACCTCCCTGATGTTAAAAAATGACCATTCCCCTACAATGTGCAATCTCTTCTCTGTTTTTCATTTAAGGAGAACTCTGTGCAGAGTGGTTTGCGAGAGAGGTGAGACGATAAACCTGGGTGTGAATACAAAACTACCTGCACAGAATATTCAAATTGTTGGTTATTTTGATCGCAATGACAACAAAATATTGATTACCCGCTATCTGAAATATAATATGATTAGTATTATTATGAGCCCTGGTACCATTCCTAAACGATAGCGATCGACAGCTGTGTCATCTGCTAATGAGCTACATTAGTTAGCCTTTTCTCATATGATCATTTTGGTATAATATATCTACATCGTAACTATGTCCATTAAATGATTGTTTTATCCTTTTTCATCGCCACATTCAGGATTCCGACCTAAGGGTCACCGTCCACAGAGAATAAATCCGCCGTATGTGGCCATTCTATACGCAATATACATAGGGAATGTATGGCAATTTTGTCACATGTACGGCCAATTTATGCTCTGTGGAGGGTGGCCATAACGTAAAATGAACACTGATGAATCTTCCATCACTGCCCAGTTAAGTCTGGGAGCTTATCATGAAGGCAATGCACTATTTTAATCCGTGTCAGGCATGATTTGTTTTAAACCTACCTCTTCTGAAGGCAGAACTTCCAGTTCAATTTGCCTTTTGTTTTTGAAAGATCGATTTTTCTCAACCATTTTCCCAGACGTCAGAGTCTATTGACTGTGGTTCCCCTGGGGATTGGGGCAATCAGGGACAATGTGTGCTCGGCGTCAAACCATCGGGGCAGTGTTACCTGCACTGTGGGCTACAGTGGTGCCAACACTGATATTCCTAGGCTCCCTATACGACCAACCTCTCATTCACTAGTACTTACCTGACCTAGTTAGTCATTTTTTGGCTCCCTATACGACCAACCAAGGTGAGTTATTATTGTCAGGTTGGTCAGTACTGACCAATCAACCTCAGTCTTTTAATTTCTAGGGGGAGCCACTGAGTGGTCATCATAGTATCTTACAGGTGGCACCAACTAGTGGTATACAAATCCAACACACCAATGATGAACCTAGGTTAGCCACTACTGACTGACCCCTCAGTCATTTTTGAATATAACTTTGCCACTGTGACACACATATGACAAACCTAGGGTAGTCTGTACTGACTAACCCTTTCAACCTATGGATTTTCAGTGTATAGCATATTGAAGGTTCACTGCCTTGTAAAGGGATACAGCGGAGTTCAGTTAGACATGTCTTTAAAGTTCTTCTATTTGAATAAGAAAAAAATGTCAGTGCATTTGTAAATTGATTGAGAGCTGTAGAACTATTCTAATGCACTCAACAAACTGCAGTCAGTTTACATTTGTTTCTATAACACCCTTGTGAGGCCTTCTTTCAACAGACTGAAAATTTCGATTTGCGATTTATAATGTTTCCCAACCAACATGCACAACAACACCAAGTAAGGTAAAAAAAAAGAGGTTTGTTTCAGGTAACCCGACCGAACCTATCAAAACAGGACCGACCCCACGTTTTTTTATGTTTTCGGAGAGGTGTACAACCGTGATCTGCAGTAACTAACATGAGCTGCAATAGTACAGATAACGGCAAACCATCCAACCGTGATCTGCATCAAATAAATGTGATCTGCATCAAACTGTTCTGATCTGCTATAACCTCCAACTAGTATCTGCATAGTTTTGTCAATTTCGCACAGTTTTTCTACCCAACATGACTTTGAAGCATGTGGACAAAACGTGACTCCAACCCCCCCCCCTTGACCTATGACGTTAATACCCATGCACCGTATGTACATAGAACTTGAAGGAGGTTTCTAAGAAACATTTAATAAGAAAACAACTAGGCCAGTAGACTATATTCCATCCACTTGCTAGAAGCTTTGCTTTGAATCTAGTGCACTGCAGCGTTACCATTGCGTGGGTTTGTATCATAATCACTGCCAATTTACTCAGTGCGCCTTGGGGAAGGTCCTAAAAGAGTGCATCATATTCTGTTTTTAGCATCCTATGTTGGGTCTTAGGAATCGAATACGACACAATGGAAACTAGTACAAAAAATCACCATGGGGAACAAAATGGTCTTATTAATAACCCATTATTAAATCAATTAGTATTTGCTACATTGTTGATATTTCCCATGTGTCATTGACCAGTACACTACAATTGATAGGACCAATTAATGAGACGTCCCACAAAGAGTTGAGGGGTAAGAATGTACCAGTAAATGCTATTCTCCAAATTGCTTGCAGCTTTTCTATTTATGGTATATTAACTGGGTATGTAGGGCACTGCTGTCTACTTAACTCACTAAGTGTATGACTAAAAACGAACAGTGTGGGGCAGTACATGAACCAAAATTAGTCCCATTGACTGAGATACATGTACATAAAAGGCTCAGTCTCATGAGTTTGTAACAGTTGAAACGTCTTTGACCGGGTGTCGTCTTTGACCAGTGTAGTCTTTGATCGGGTGTCATCTTTGACCGGGTATCTAGAAAAGATTTTTTTTCCAATTTAAAAAAAATATTTTATATGTATATGATGTAATGTACTTGGTGGGACTTCTTATTGCATAATATCTTGGACAGGGCAGCTGGTTAAAATCGTTAGAGATTTTTCGCCAAATAGGGTTTAACCTGTTTTAGTCCCCCTAAATACACCAACCTCCCTGATGTTAAAAAATGACCATTCCCCTACAATGTGCAATCACTTCTCTGTTTTTCATTTAAGGAGAACTCTGTGCAGAGTGGTTTGCGAGAGAGGTGAGACGATGAACCTGGGTGTGAATACAAAACTACCTGCACAGAATATTCAAATTGTTGGTTATTTTGATCGCAATGACAACAAAATATTGATTACCCGCTATCTGAAATATAATATGATTAGTATTATTATGAGCCCTGGTACCATTCCTAAACAATAGCGATCGACAGCTGTGTCATCTGCTAATAAGCTACATTAGTTAGCCTTTTCTCATATGATCATTTTGGTATAATATATCTACATCGTAGCTATGTCCATTAAATGATTGTTTTATCCCTTTTCATCGCCACATTCAGGATTCCGACCTAAGGGTCACCGTCCACAGAGCATAAATCCGCCGTATATGGCCATTCTATACGCAATTTACATAGGGAATGTATGGCAATTTTATCCATGTACGGCCAATTTATGCTCTGTGGACGGTAGCCATAACGTAAAATGAACACTGATGAATCTTCCATCACTGCCCAGTTAAGTCTGGGAGCTTATCATGAAGGCAATGCACTATTTTAATCCGTGTCAGGCATGATTTGTTTTAAACCTACCTCTTCTGAAGGCAGAACTTCCAGTTCAATTTGCCTTTTGTTTTTAAAAGATCGATTTTTCTCAACCATTTTCCCAGACGTCAGAGTCTATTGACTGTGGTTCCCCTGGGGATTGGGGCAATCAGGGACAATGTGTGCTCGGCGTCAAACCATCGGGGCAGTGTTACCTGCACTGTGGGCTACAGTGGTGCCTACACTGATATTCCTAGGCTCCCTATACGGGACTAGCGCATTACGCTATGGGGGCCGCCAGCTTGGCTCAGAGCAATGCATTGTGGTTATGCCCCCGACTCCAGAGCAGTGCATCATGGGAGAATTTATTATCAGCACCTTTGTTCTAGGTGTTCTAGCCGTATACGACCAACCTCTCAGGCACTAGTACCTAACCTAGTTAATCACTTTTTGGCTCCCTATATGACCAACCTAGGTAAGTTATTACTGTCAGGTTGGTCAGTACTGACCAACCCACCTTGGTCTTTTAATTTCCAGCGGGAGCCACTGAGTGGTCATCATAGTATCTTACAGGTGGCACCAACTAGTGGGATACAAATCCAACACACCAATGATGGACCTAGGTTAGCCACTACTGACTGACCCCTCAGTCATTTTTGAATATAACTTTGCCATCCTCTAGGGTAGTCTGTACTGACTAACCCTTTCAACCTATGGATTTTCAGTGTATAGCATATTGAAGGCTCACTGCCTTGTAAAGGGATACAGTGGAGTTCAGTTAGACATGTCTTTAAAGTTCTTCTATTTGAATAAGATAAAAATTCCAGTGCAGTTGTAAATTGATTCACAGAGAACTGTAGAACTTTTCTAATGCACTCAACTGCAGTCAGTTTAGATTTGTTTCTATAACACCCTTGTGAGGCCTTCTTTCAACTGACTGAAAATTTCGATTTGCGATTTATGATGTTTCCCAACCAACATGCACAACAACACCAAGTAAGGCCCAAAAAAAAAGAGGTAACCCGACCGAACCTATCAAAACAGGGCCGACGCTACGTTTTTTATGCACTTTTGAAGACATTTTTGTATTTTTACCCTTTTTTGGAAAGTTTGAGGGTTTTCGGAGAGGTGTACAACCGTGATCTGCAGTAACTAACATGAGCTGCAGTAGTACAGATAACGGCAAACCATCCAACCGTGATCTGCATCAAATAAATGTGATCTGCATCAAACTGTTCTGATCTGCTATAACCTCCAACTAGTATCTGCATAGTTTTGTCAATTTCGCACAGTTTTCTAACCAACATGACAACCTTTAGAAAACATGACCTTAAATTTGTATTTTTCTTTTCTCTCGCCATGATGGTCATTTTTAGGAAAATTGATCTTTTGGCGATTTTTAGGAAAAAAGGAAACAATCACAGGTCCTTACAGGCTGCCCCTGGGTAACGTGACCTAACCCCAAAATACTTCCTAGATGCCCCATATGTCCTTCTGCATAAATAACATTATTTACCTCTAGATATCCAAAGCCAAACACCGCATTAAGGCCTACATGTCTTGATACTGATAGAGGATGAGTTCTTTTGATGCAGAACACAGATTTTTGAATCACATGAATTGATGCAGATCACATTTATTTTGATGCAGATCACGGTTGGATGGTCTGCCGTTATCTGCGCTACTGCAGATCACGTTAGTTAATGCAGATCACGGTTGTACAAGAGGCCGGCTAGTACTTTCATTTAAAAAAAAATGTTTAAAAAAAGAAATCCGACCTACCGACTCTACATTTTCTTGCCATGTTACCTGAATCAAACCTTTTTTGGGGTCTTAGGCTCTAAAACAGTCTTTTTACATTCCGTTTTTTCACCAAAGAATTTTCTAAAGTGACCTATTGTATTCTACATAAGAAAATAGTAAAGATCAAATGTTGTTATATTTTGAACCTATTTGCCTATAATTATAGAGCTCCTGGTGGACAAAGTTGGTACTAAATAATCCCTCGTGGAGGTCCCTTTCTCCTTGTTGATCCATACATGTATCAACAGATATTTATTCTGTCCCTCAGGGGCATGTGTGAACGAACTGACCGATATCTGCAGGCAGTGATATTAAGTATCCTGGGAGTGGGAGCCCACATCCATTTGGACTGGTCAGTGACATACATATCAGCATGATTGGTATCAATCTACCACTTTCAATAAAACCTACATGTCCTAATAAATATAGAACCTATCTTAGCTGAATCTTAGAGAAACATATTGAAGAAAAGATCTCCTTCTCTTCTTTGGTAATAAATTGGATATAAGACTTACCAAAAGTTAAATCGTTGTAAGATGTACTACATGTGAGCTTCCTATGTGATATAGGGTGATTATATAACACCCTCGTATCTCAATATGTTGAAAGGGAATTTGTGGTGTTTGGAAGTCAAATACTAGGCTGAACCATAGTCATTTCATAAACTTCAATATTGATATTCAGCAGCAATTCATGTATAAACAGTGTTAATCTCACAATAATAGAATATATTTTACATATTTTTTAACGAGACCAGCGAAGTTTGGGTTTGAGTAATATAAAGTGTATATTGGCTCAGAAATCCGAGGTGTTCTGCCTTTCAATCAAAACTTTTATAGATAGACAAGGCACAGTAGAACGCTGAAAATGTAAACTGTAAATTAGGATATTGTATATCATACAGTAACAGCAATGTGGGCCCCTCTGTCTTAAAGTGAAGGTTTAGCTTGGTTTCATTGTCACACGAGTTATAGCATAAGCCATGGCATGCACACACAACGACATGGCTATTGTGACATACGGGTGTCCCTATGTTAAATTAAACAGAGAGATTCATAATAGAGAATAGCATGTAGCAATATTATGTATGCCATCAGAGATTGATATAGATTGTCTATGACATATAATAATCGCTCCCTAGTTATATAGATAGAATAGAATAGATGGAATCTATTGCATTTTATCATAGGTAAGCCTAGTGTAATTTCCTGTAACTTAGACCACTTTCAGTTAAATATTTAAATTAAGGGGGATAACCTATACGTTTTAGCAGTAGGATAGTATAATTATGTAAACACTGATATTCGTTACACCCAATACCAAGAATGCTGACCGAGAGAAATTTGACTAGAGCGCAGCAAATTCTATCCAGAGATCGGAGACTATTGTCAAGATTTCTCCCGTTTCCACATCGCAGCTCTCACACTCCATGTTTTCGTTCATGGGATCTGACATTGGCAGGATGCATACTACTCAGCGCAGAGCACAGCGTCAGTTAGAATTTGTCACCTTTATATAGAGAATGACAGCTTCACCTAAGTGTCAGGTTCACCCAAGTGTCCAAAGCTTGCAGCCACCGCTTTTCCTTCCTTTTCCTTTTTTAAAGAAAGACAACAGGACGACATAGTCTCTATCAACAAATCGGTGTAGAACACAGACCTCAGGTAACATAGGTACATTGGGCCATGATTGGGCCAATATACGCCTGTCAAGCATCATTAGTTGAATAAAAGCCATTTCTGTGTTTTCAATCCATCTTTATCTCAATTCCAAAATGCTAAGAAATCATACAAACTGTATCACAATCCTTTGGCACTTATCAAACTTCATTACCCACACATGAGGTGTCTTCAGGTTACTTTTGACAAACTATCAGTGGTTTCATGCAGTAAATGACAGTTTTAGATATTGAATTTCCTCTGACTGTTCAACATGTAGAGCACAGTTGGGCCACATTTATGGCCCAATATGATGGCAAAGTAGAGGCAACCCTGTCAGAAACTCTTCAGGCAACATATAATCCCCCTGGTGGAGATTGCGCAGCCATTTTGGACCTATGTAAGTTAGAATCAATGTTGGTACAACATCAGAAATAATATAATGGCCCTAAAATGTTCCAACACTGGGCCAACACTGGGTCAATATCAACCTCTCCAATCATGGACCAGCTCTAGACCAGCGGTCAAGCCAGCAATTACACTTCAAATGAGTACTTGTCAAGGATGGGCCATCATTGTAATTTGTATGTTGAACTTATGTATGCATTACCTACAATGGGCAATGGTTGGTACAATGATGGAGTCGATCATTGCCGACATAGGCCCAATATACCCTTGCTACCTTGGATGCTTCTCAAATAGATTCATGTCTGTCTTGCTATAAAGTTCTATCTGATTGGTGTGTCAGGAAGTCCATTCACTGATTCCTATCCCAGTGTATCCATTCCCCTTTTCTGAATGACCTTGTTCGACTCACCCCTGCTCCTCAACCCTTCCCCCATCTGCACACAATCAGCTTGCCCCATTGTTGGTGGATCCCTCGTACTGCCAACCTCCTGCGATGTTAATGTCACCCTTCTACACACCTGCTGCTGCCGTATATAAGTATACATCCTCCCTTTTCCCCTCACTTCCTACCTGACCTTTGTTGTCCAGGCCCTGCCTTTTAGTGTGTTTTTTTATAATGAAGTATTAAAGTTAAGTAGAGAAAGTAAATAAACTACCGTAAAACCTCGCGTATAAGCTGCGGCTAGTACGCGAATCAGATCGCTGGTGCGCCTTATAGGATCCGCACAGAGTCCAGGTGCGGTTTATACGCGAGTTTTTGCTCCTTTAGTACAGTACTAAAGTCACCATAACCAGATCCCTGCTGCGGCTTAAAGGGTCGGCCCAAAGTCGGGGTGCGGCTTATAAGCGAGTTAAGCTTATACGCGAGGTTTTACGGTATTGATGGAAATATATGCCTCAATAGGGCTGTCATATACTGGAAAGACATACTGGAAAGTGTATTGGATTAGGCATTCGAACCATGATGTGAGACAAATGCTTTCATTCTCTTATCCCTTGATCAGCTATGCATATATGATGGTATGGAGTGAATTTTGAACGAAACAATGATTAATATTAATGTTTGAAAAGGAACTTGAAAAGAGTTAGATCAAGTGTAAGTACAAGATCGTAGATTTTATTCATGTTGGTGAGCATAAGGTTCACGTTTTTAGGGATAACACATTGTAATCTTTGTTACATTTTGGTCAGAGGCTCCTACTCCCCAATCTGGCGTCACCCCAATATACCTTGCTTGATGCTGTCTTCGAGTATTTCAATTTATCCTACATTCATTCTCCTTAAAGTCAATGTCTGATAATTCGCTAGCACGCCTGAGGACTAGACTTTTATTGGATCTATGCGAGCAGTCATATGTCTGATATGGATTAGTCCATGCTCTAGATATCAGAAGACTGTACATATTTGAGCGTCAGAAAGAGTCAATATAGGACCCCATCCCTAACTCCGGGCATGCCTGGTCATCTCAATATCAAATAAAGGTGTCTATGCCAACCATCATTCCTGCACGTATTCTCTACTGCTTCTTAATAAAAGGAAGCTAATCTTCTGGCCAAACTGTGGTCGGATAGAGGATTCATACTTTTTTTTTCGTTGGTGTACAGTAATATCTATTTTGAACGTTTTTCCTCTAGACGTGATCACTGATCACTTATCTGAGTAGATTGCTTTCATTTGAAGTTGATCAATGAAAATCGAGATTAGTTTGATTATTTCTGAAATGGAAAGCCTGGTCACTGCGCTGTAAAAAGTTGTTGTTCGTAAATAGCAAAATGTGCTGTAAATGTACAGTTCTTTAGCTGTAAAGATTAATACAGCAAATTTTGCTGTACATGGGATGCTTCTGTTACTGCAGATGCAGGTTAGGAACCTATCAAATTGAACCTGAAATAGGCCCAAAATTACTTTGAACATGAATATTTTTTCAAAATTAGATATAAGTTTTTCTCTGACTACGGCATTGACTCGTAGCCTATCAAATTGACCCTAAAATTGCCCTAAAAAAACTAAAACATAATTGGATAAAAATTTCTAGGGTCGGCCCTGTTTTGCTAGGTAGGGTCGGGTAACCTGAAACATACCTTTTTTTTTTGGCCTTATATCGCAATATGACCATTTGTAACACCGGCTAAGTGGCGCAACGGATCAGGGCCCGTCTCCAACACCAGGGTCGAGCCACTTCTCTTGTTTTACCTACATCCACCTAAAATTTGTTTTTCCCTCGCATGGATGATTAAAAATATGATCAGCACTGAGAGGCAAACCCAGGACCTTCAGACTATGATTTACAATCGACTTTGCTGTACAGTAACAGAAGATTTTGTACATAGTGCTGTAAATATACACAAGCTGACTTGCTGTAGGTCTACAGCAAAATTCAGTGGAACCAAAGTCGCCTGCAATATTTGATGTACAGGAGCTGTACTTACTTCTAACAGTGCAGTAGCTTGATGTAGGGAAAACAAGAAAAGTGGCTAGACCAATTCCAAGCTAGAAAAACACTATAGTAAACCACAGTATACTACAGTATACTATAGTGATTCAATGCGCCATAGAGCTAGTGTTACAAAAAGGTTAAATTGGGATATAGGCTACCTCAGCCTTCTTGCTAAAGATCCCTAGTGAGAGGTGGCTAGACCAGGGATCGATCCCATGACCTCCCGTGTACATATCACAGGGAAAAGTGCTGTAGATCTACAAGTCACTACCGCAACCTGCATCTACAGCAACAGAAATGTACATGTACAGCAAATTTGCTGTTATATTTCAACAGCAAATGGACTTTATAGTTACAGCACATTTTGCTGTTCAAGAAGGACAACTTTTTACAGTGTGGCCTATGCGATACATTCTTATGAGGGATCTCATTTAAACTACAAATGCATGGTCTAGACTATTCATTGCTGCATCATGCATCAACATTATAAAGTATTTCAAGTAAAAAAACGTTTTCATGATTATCTAATATATAATTTATATATTCAAATGGGCCAGTCATGCCAATGGTATTTGTAATTGAGAAGCCATGCATGGCCAAACATAAGCCATTCAAAATGGTGCAGGAAGGCATGCAAGAATCCAGAGGCTGGCGCATATACATGGTAGTAGCATGCAGAAGCTGCCCCTGCTACAGGTCTATCACACATTTTAGACATATAAATCGATGATAGCCTTTGCTTTGATTAAATTCTCGAATGTTTAAATTGCCCGGGATTTTATATAAAATACCTTCCTGTCTTTTGGGTTTACCCTTGCAACAAAGGTCTGGTGATGATTCACATGGACTCATGATATATGATTCACCCCAATTATCCTCACATTGCCTAGAGCTGTCCTTTCAGTAGAATTAGACATGCAATGCCATTTGATGGTTCAATCACCCCCCCCCCATCCCACTCCCCCAACGCCCCAATCACAGAATTGTGCATGCCTTAATTTAAAAGTAGTTGCATTGCAAAGTATACACGGCTCTTTGTCCAATCACATTGATCTGCTCCTTTCATTGCCATAGTGACCTTCAAAACATTTTCAGTATTCTTCCTTATTTGCATACAGTCACCCCGCCAGCTCTCCCCCAGTATGTTATCCCGACTCCCCAGTCTACCTATACTGTAAAACGTTGGGTTGCCCTTTTTGTAGGTGTACAGTAGATTCTATTGTAGGTGTACAGTTCATTGTAGGTAAATAGCATAATCTACTGTAAATCTACAGCAGATTCTACTGTAAATCCATTCTATCGTAGATTCTACTCTAGATCTACAGTAGATTTTACTGTGTACCTACACTAACTATTTACAGTGTAGCCCCATCTTTGCCAAGTCTGCTAGACACCTACTTCTATAATTATGCCTCCCTTTCTCATTTATGACTTGCAATCTACCTTGCTGCATGCATCCTTCCTTCTTCCACCACTCAATGTCTCCTGTCCCTAAAGCTCCCTCTCTACCATCCATGACACAGCGTCCGCCCCCCCCCCTCCCACCAGCTTAACGTCTCGTACATCAACTTAATAACAGTGTACAAATATGGGTAACAGGGAACAATATACTAATGTGTCAGTTTCAGCTCCTTTCATTCTCTGATCTCTTGAATTTGCTGCTCGTCATGGTGATCACAAGCTGCTTCAGTGAGTTGTGAAAGAAACACAAATGACTATTGGAGATTAAGAAGGGACCGGTTCTAAGCAAGTCTAGTCCTATCAGGATGACGGGATTAATGTCTACGAGTCTGAGGTGCTCTGCTGGGGGCGATATGGGATGGGGTGACACATGGGTAATGGTCCTTATCACATGCCTCAGGCTGGTCTCCTAGTTCCTTATCCCCCACCCAATATAACTTGTTCAATCCTGTCTTCTAGCATTTCAATTTATCTTTATTTTTGCCAACAGAGAACCACAGCGACTGATCAAACCATAATCTGATAATCCACCAGCAGTCATGAGGTCTGATTTTTATCCCATCTATGGTGACAGCTATGTTTCATATGGATTAGTGCAGGGTGCAGATGTTAGTAGACAATGTACATATTTGAGCGTAGGAAATAGTCAATAAGGGACCCCATCCCCACTGCCGAGCATGCCTGGCCACCCCAATATCGGATAAAGCTCCCTATTGTAAACACTCCTCCATGTGCATCTTCAGCTCTATCATTCTATTGACAGCAATGTTTAAATGCAATTGTGTAGCAAATATCACAATGCTCCCTTTGGAATAGCAGAATTTCTCTTTGAGCAGAGACAACTCTCTCATTACTACATGTCTGGCCTAATTATTTTTTATGTTATAACCTAAATACGAGGAAACACTTCAGCCATGGTATTGAGAGTAATGCATTGCTAGTATGCACCGTCCTAAAGCATATTTGCCATGCAGACAAAACCCCAAAACCCAATTTGTTGAATATGAAACGTTTTCCTTTTATCACAGTATTGCCTCCCCTGTGCTCTCAAGATAACATGGGTCCAACTGATTTTTTATTTAAACAATATATATATATATCCTACATGAAACACCTTTCAGAAATTGTATGGGTTGCCATGGCACTGTGTATACTTTCTGAGAGATTACATCATAGTAATCATGTAGTCAGTGGGATATATATTTGCAAATACAAATGTCTAGAAAGTTTACATGTAATGTAGCGGCTGTGGCTCTCTCTTTATTAAACATATCCCTAAGGCAAATGCCTACACTGTAAATAGTTAGTGTAGGTACACAGTATATTCTACTGTAGATCTACAGTATAATCTACTGTAGAATGAATTTACAGTAGAATATATTGTAGATTTACAGTAGGTACTACTCTTTACCTACAATCAACTGTACAGATACAGTAGAATTTAATGTACACCTACAAAAATGGCAACCAAACGTTTACAGTGTAGCCAAGCTATCGAACCCGAGCTGGCGTGTTGAGGGGCAAGGCCTGTTAATCTGACCCCACCTGGGATGTTGGTGCTCAGAGCAGGTCACACAATGTCAATCACGCACTGACAGGGACAGTGCTGTATCATGTTGCCTAGTCTCTACCGACCAGGCAACTACCTTTAGTAGCCGTCTTCCTGTGGCCAAAACATAGAGTGAAGTAGCCTAGTTCCGGATACTAAGTAGATATCTTCAAATTTCTCTGCCTAGGAATTGTCTGATAACACCCAAATAGTGGCCTTTCTTTTAGCAATATGGGTCAGGTTCGCTTGATTAAATGTCAACTTGTCACCTAATTCCGGACATAGGCACCTAATTCCGGACACCTTACAAAATACCTTAATTCTGCACAAGAGGATAATTCCATTTGAAAACCATTGGTCACCATGGGTGGTCAATACTCTGTGTGTCCATATCTGGTAGAATGTCTGGTATGCATGGGACATATGTATTAACAACAGTTTAAACCATCTTTGTGCTTAGCATCACTGCTCAGGAAATTGATACACATAGAGTTGGGATGGTACATACCAACAGTAATATGGGATTTAATTATGATCTCCTGTGTGCTACTTTCCAGTTTCTTGGGTTATGATAAGGTGACATGTAGGGCATTCACCAGGTATAGCTACATAACCAATTATGTATGCATTTAGTACAATAATCATTACATGATTACAGGGTGTCCAGAATTAAAGCTTGACTGTCATGGTTTAAGTGAGGCCAAAAGCACTTTTGGATATAGTTCAGTTTTCATTCACAAGAGGGCTCTTAAGGGCTGGGAGCTCAGCTCTTACAGGCACAAGATAGGGTGAATATGTTGTAGCTGGACAATGCTCATGGTCCCCTGTCCACACACTGCTGCCCTCTGGTGGAACTGTTATTTCAGTCCATGTATGGAAAACGCTGAACTTATTCCCTGACGGCCCAGCTTTAAGGTCTGTCCGCCTCTGGGTGCCTTTACTCTGGTTAGCCACATTTACACAGAGACGAAACCGAGTATATGCTGCGTAAAGAATGCCATGGAGCATGTTATACCCTCATATAGACTCCCTATCAACGGAAGTACGTACTGACTCCCTTCATGAAGAGAGTCAGGACGAGAGTCAGAAAAGGGAGTCATTCAGGAGGCAATCCCGGACTCCCTTTGGACTCGTTTTTTATGTGTACATGTGATGATGATGTGATACTTTGAAGACTTAACGGCTATCAATTTACATGTACATATAGGTATAACACATACTATACTATATTATCACCGACTATCATTGAGCATGCCCAGACTTGTCATGGAATACCTATGATCACCACTGTATGGCACTCGGGTATATGAGGGCCTGCACTACCGGCTACTAAAGAGCTCATTCTGGGTATTTCTGCAGTTTTATTAACATCTACATTGTATGTATGTACAAAAAAAACTACACATCTAATTACCTACTACTGTATTGTCATCACCTACCTTATGAAGATATATATAGCAGATCATTCTGATCATGATGGTCTGATACGACAATAATAATTATGCATCCCTAGTACAATCAGAGATTTAAACATTCATTCTGAATATTAGATTTTCTTTTGATAAGGGTCATAGGGAATTATTCTTGCTCCATCTTCTGATATGACTGTTCAAGCTATATTGTCAGTTTCCATTACAATTAAATGATGATAGAGCTCCCACTCACTACCCTTAGTACATGTTATGACCCATTGGCAATTTGCAATCATATAGTAGGATATAGGATATCCCTCATCCCAATTATCGCCAGATTGATGAACATTTTACTCTGCCCCCGCGGCAATCCTCTCATTACTGGTGGACATGCAATGTCATGAACTTTAGCTAATAGAAAGGCAATATATATAAAGTCGATGTTTCTACCGGGAGTCTGTGTTGACTGTTGATGCAGACATATGTTAGCTTACTTAATTTTAGTAGCAATGATAGCAATGAGTCGTGATTACAATTGGCAATATTACAATCAAGCAATGCATTTCTACATGTTTATGCCTGCTTGATCAGGGGCTCGATTCATAACAATGTCCGACAGCTCAGTAAGGCTACGATCACAAAATAACATGTCTGTAGGGAAAAGAGGGCAAATCGTATCTTTTTTACAGGAAGTAGTCAAGGCATCATCCAAGGCTGTAGTACAAATAATTTGATATCATTTCACAATGAGATCGTAGGACACATGCCCATAACATAATCATACCACTACCCAGCAAAGGGTGGTTGTAACAATAAGTAATTTAAAAATAAATTAATGTATTGTAGAAGGACATAAGAATATTACACATACTACGATTTAGGGGTAAAATGTTAAATAATGATTTTCAAAAAATGGGTAATATTGTGAATATATGAGGCACACATTTTCACAAGGTGATCTACATGTCAATATCAGACACAACATCTTGGTTTGGTACAAAACAAACCGTTATTAAAGAATCTTTAGATGGCTGAGATGACTTTAGAGTCTGTCTAAGCCGTATGTTGTGAAATGGGCATTTCCTCCCTTACAACCACCATATACAGGTATTCTGTGCTGTAGGACAATTGGGAAATTTGCTCCAATTTTCTTTTGAAATTCACCCCTTTTTTTCATGAGATAAGCTAGTCGAATGAGATAAACTGGTCGTAAGTGTGGTTATTTTTCTCCACCCTTACAACTGTTATTAAGCTGTCATAGGTTTGACACAAAATGACCCCTAGACGATCAGCAATGGTCGTAGCAGTAAAATAGCCCGCTATGTCTTAGAAACTTATGAATCAAGCCCCTGTGTTAGTAAGCGTGCAAATCTGGCATTGTATTTTTATTGCCTTTAAAAAACTGCTTCCACCAGGGCTTCACCTGATTTTTACTTTTTGGTACGAAACTTGTCAGCGACCTTACATGCAATTAAGTATCAACACGACCCATTAAAGTCTACATTTTAATCATTCTGCCATAACAATCTTATTGAGTGGGAGCGGAAACAGATATAATTAGTTTCACATAGCAGTTGCAATAAAACATTGTATGTTGATATTATATACTTATCCCTCCAACTCCACTATCCTCCTCCCCAATCAATATACACCCTTCGTATCCAGACTGGCTCGCGCCTCGTCTTGTTACACAACTGTATTTTCAGACTTTAACTTTATATGCTAATGTATATGCCTGAATGGCAACTGCTTGTTTATGCTGACCCAATTGTTTATTGGACCACCATAAACAAACACCTGAATATCATGAACTTTACCTAAAGCTCTTGGAAAAGCAATGACTACACTCATACAATCTGGAGTGTAACTGGGTACTACATAATCCGGACCCGCGGCTTCTGTATACTACTCAGTATAGATAAGGGAATTCTATACTATTTACTATACTAATACTGATTATAATGATATCGTTTTGGAGCCCGGAGGGCGTTGTCGCGCATGTGACAGACCCACTTGATGTAGCAGCCCCACTGGTCGAGAGTAGTACATGTACTGCTATAACTATACGGCGTGCCGACCGCATGCAACCTAGACAAAGTCATATACACTATAGGCCTAATTATATGACACGTTAAAGAGGTTGTATGATAAACATGCATATAACCCAGCTTATGTTTATTTAACCATTGCTGTTGGTCATTGAGCATTGACATTGGGATGTTGTTCCCTTGTGCGTTTTACTATTGTCAATCTTCTTCGGGAGAGGGAATCTGATGGTGCCCAAAGGTCCCTATCCAACAATCTAGTAGCCCTCCTCGTGAAACACATCTAACACACATATTCGTTTTACCTTTTTAGGCAGATTGTCTAATGCCAACCCCTTATTCAGGACTACACAACATTGACATTAATAATGATAATCAACAATACTACCACAACCTTGTACAAAATGCATCTAGAATGAGCACACTTACGCACTTGATGTGGATAATATCTAATAATCATAATACATTTTAAATGGGGGTGGGGGGGGGGGGGGAGGATGTAAAACAAGAAATTACATGCAGTAAAGTAAATGAGCAGCACCATTAGTTTAATTGTTAAAATTATTGTTGAAGACTCCATACCATGAGGTGGCGCCTACAGGGGGGTGTTACAGAAAAAAAATGTAATTTTTGGAACATAAAAGTAGTTTTTCTTTTCAAATAGGTGTTACAGAAAAAATTGATGCTGTTGACTTTACATCAATTAACGTAAATTTTCATGTAAAAATTGGCACCACCTCCAGACATGGTGCTGATATTTTGCCTAAGCAGCGCAAATTTGAAGACATTGATGTAAATTATTAAATATACACTAGTATTAACGTAATTTATCAAATTACGTTAAGCATTAACGTAAAATCGCTATATTTATGCTATTTCTTACGTTGTTTCTGTAACGGCCCCCTTGTGAGTTATAAGGGAAGGGGGAGAAGGAAGGGATCACCTGGGACTTGAACTTAAAAAGGTGTGCAGCCGTAATGAAGGTCATTCAATGATTAAGGTGGGCGATTACACAGCCATTTTCTTTCGGCATCAACTGGCAGTAAATTAAAATGGACGACTTGTCTCGATGGCTCGCGGTGTTTTTTCATTTGTACGTGGGTCTAATACTTTGGGCGCTATGGACATGGTAATTTGTGTACGCAGCAAACCTCCTGCATCCTAACATAGCTCTGGCCTTTGGTTCGATATGCAAGCTATTCAATAAGGTAAATATGTATTGCACATGGCGTGGTGTGCGTATGAGCTGCTCCCCCTCCCCCACTCTCTTGGAGCTGCTCCTCTCCCATTGGAGCACGCAGGCCCACTGAGAGGAATGCCATTGTGGTGCTCTCCTATCTCGGGCTGTGCAGCTGGCGACGGTTCCTGTCCACACAGGACGAGACTGGCAGAGGAGGACACAGTCCGCCCAAACCCAAAGAAACAGCCTGAAGAAAGCGCGAAGAAGCAAGAAGAAATTGACAAAACGGGACGAGTCGGAAACGGTGCCTGACTGGCAACACACTGGGTGGCAGTGGACGCTGCCAGAGCCTGCCGAAAAACAGGGTCTGAGCGAGTTGGAAGTGGCTCAGAACTCAGTGAGCAGTTGGGAGCAACTGCTGACCACCTCTTGCTGGTGCTAGAGAGCAAGTGGTTGCTCTGAGCTCTGCGGGAAAGAGCAGCTCCCTGCCAGTGGTGGGAACACTTGTAAGGCTGCTGGGGGAGGTGTAGATTTTAGTGGAGAGCGCCGTGGGAAGGAGCAGGAAGAGTGCTGGCTGGTGAGCAGCTGATGAGCAGTTTGGAGGCTGGGGATAGCTCTCTCACTCACTCACTCACTCTCAGAATTGCTCGCGCCTACAGGAGGAGGTGGTGCCGCAACCGCTCTTCGGACGGACAATGCTGCCCCAGACCGCCGACAGCCGACACCCTGCACGCTACCTTTACATCGCTGATCCTCTCCATGGGAGCTTATTGCAGGCATACTAAACCACCGCAACATTTACCAATCAGCACCCACTCTGCAAGTTGGCCCCTCTGAAACCATCAAGGAGCTCTAATACATCTTCATTTAAGAAGTAACTCTGTGATACATTTAAGCGTGTTCGACCCCAAACTAACACGCAGGGAGAGGAGTGAAAACTGTCACAGTGGGTGTGCCTCAGGAGAAGCGGGCTGATGCTATGTCAGCACAAAACGACTGTAACGCGAACGTCATTTTCGAGAATTACGTCCCAACAGGTAGGTTGAGAAAGGCGTAAAACCTTAATCCTCATCACATCTCAAATTGCGCTAATCTATAAAATTTTCCCCCGAAACTATGCCTCAGTATCGTCTATCACAGGGCCCATGTTCTTTTCCTCCTGCCACAACTCGATTTGCCTTGTTAAGTCTAGACGTTCCTGCGCCGCGGGTAAAAGGAAGGACAACTCCTGTAGATTTGCGGCCTCTCCACCTTGCCCCCGAATTAATAGGATCCTCATCCTGACTCGTGGCGGCAGGAGATGGACGCCTCAGGCCGAGATTGCATCTGAATATAAAGTAGAGGGAGGGGAGCATGGAGAGGATGGCATAGGGCTACCCATCGGCACCTCTGACCTTTCTAAAGGAGGAGAGGAGGAGGAGGGACCCATGAGGTGGGAGGCTCGCTCTCTCTCGCTCTCTCTCTCTCTCTCTCTCTCTGTGTGGGAGCTTGTTCTGGAGAAGAAAAAAGGAGAGTTTCTTTATAGGTACTTATTTTGCCTGTTATACACGCAGTATTGTTTCCCTATAGTGAATGAGGGTCATGTACATGATATTTCTCCACATGCAGGTGGAGGAAAGTGGGGAGGGTAATACGGCCGTCGTTTCTATCGCACAGAGGGATGTGACATAATTATTGATCAGATATTTCCCTTAGCATGACAAAGGTACTGATTATAAACTCATGTCAACTTTGTAAAATGGAACCGACATCAACAGATTGATAATCCGATTAATAGTCTCTCCATTAATGTATTATAATGCTGGGCACAGACAAGGCGAGACAGACAACGATTGCTCCAAACATGGGGAATCATGCTAATGGCTTGGAATAATTGAAATCTCTCAGATTCCTTGTTCATAACTCGCTAGATCAAAGGTCACTCAAATTAATGACAATTCTGACGGGCATCTTATTTCCTACACTAGCAGGCGTCAACATCTAACACAGACACTAGCATGACTTGCCTGTTGAGATGGCCACCTACCGTTGAATTCTAGTTCTATCACACGACACAAGGTTTGGAACCTGATAAGCAGCTGGTAGGATTGTGAGAGGTTATCTGACTAGGGCTAGACTCCTGTATCTAATAACTAAGAGACAGGAATCGTATCACTCTGCCATTCTGTCTATATTTGTAGATACTCTTGAAAACTATGCACATAGCTCCCTCAACATGAAGTTTCTATTATAAGATAACCCCAAACCTTAGGACTACACTGTAGATAGTTAGTGTAGATACACAATAGAATCTACTGTAGGTCTACAGTAGAATCTACTGTATAATGGATTTACAGTAGAATTCAATGTAGATTTACAGTAGATTCTACTGTTTACCTACAATAAACTGTACATCTACAGTAGAATCTACTGAACACCAAAATGGGAACCGACTTTTTACAGTGTACGCACGGAACTATATCTATACATGTAACTGCTTTGCAATGTCATTTATGGCATTTTATAATCACAAGTCTAGACAGGGTGAGTTTTTTTCAAAATAGGTAGAGTAAGTCTGAAACGCAGCTAGTTAAATTGTATTTGGTCTAAAGAAATCAACCTTAGATTCTGTGCCCTGGCAGGTCGGCCACATGAGAAGACATGTGACTAAGTCTCATGAACGTGATGCAACTGGGGTGGTCAGGGGGGCCCAGAGTAAATTTGGTATATGGTCAATTCCTTTCATATTAGTATACTACAGGTATGGGGGCACACTACTGTGTCAGTGGTTTTGATTAAATATGTCTGCGGTTGCCATGGCAACCATTGAAATATGATCGGTCAAAATCATTTCACAATCTGACCGGTCAGATTGTGAAATCCTATATATGGTGTATTTCTAGGTAGGGAAGATGTAGCAAATTTCTATCACTGTAAATTATAGGGAATATCAATGCACTTTCAGATAAAAATAGCAGTTTACCCATAATGCATGACTTTCTACCCTACCATGCACCTCAAAAAATGGGTTTTTTCACATTTTTTCACATTCGCGAGCTTAGAAATATCAACCAACTTTGCACATTTCTCCTGCCTAACCTGTGATACATGTATTCTGACTTTTTGCTTTATTCAACTACGCAATTGCCTCTTCTTTCAATCTGTATCCAACAATATGCCATTTTTTTTCATTCTCTGCTCGTATTGTACACTTCCCTTAATGTATTAAAGCGGTCAGATTGTGAAAATAAAACGGTCAGATTGTGAAAACATAGATGTGGCTGTACTGAAGTCATGGAATATATGTAGCATGTTTCTATCTATGTAAATGTAATGAATATCAACAAACTTTTAAACAAAAAAATAATTATTGCCATACTCCACCACTGTCTACCCTACCGTGCACCTCAAAAAATGGCATTTTCCCCTTTTTTCACTTGTCAGAACTCAGAGTAATTCATCAACTTTGAACATTTCTGCTGCCTTAACTGTGATACATGTATAGTCACTTTTTGCTTGATTCAACCACTTAAATCCCTCTTC
This sequence comes from Harmothoe impar, assembly GCA_947462335.1. Taxonomy (NCBI): domain Eukaryota; kingdom Metazoa; phylum Annelida; class Polychaeta; order Phyllodocida; family Polynoidae; genus Harmothoe; species Harmothoe impar. The sequence continues at coordinate 60,745,402 of OX381715.1, forward strand.
TTTCCATCTGTATCCAACATAAAGGCATTTGCATTCATTCTCTTTCAGTATTCTCATCTGCCAGAAAAATTGCTTTAGGTGGTCAGATTGTGATCAACCCGGTCAGATGGTGAAAAAAATATGCAAGTCTCAAAATAGGTCATGAAGAGTCATAAATCATCTATTTTCTACAAATGTTTATTTTTGGTTACCATAGTGTCTGCCTTACCACACATACCCATTTACTCATACATTGGGGCTCATAATGTGTAGTGTGGTAAAAGTGGTCAAATAGGTGAAAAAGAGGTCAAAAAGCGGTCAGATAGGTGAAAATTTGAAGAGCAGAAGTCATGAGACATCCCTCTATACAAAAACATAGGACACTGTTCATATTTGTTGCACCTTATGTACCCATATGAGCCTTTTTGGGACAAATTGGGTATTTTGTTCAACATTACCGGTCAAAATCATTTCACAATCTGACCGGTCAGATTGTGAAATCCTATATATGAGTGTATTTCTAGGTAGGGAAGATGTAGCAAATTTCTATCACTGTAAATTATAGGGAATATCAATGCACTTTCAAATAAAAATAGCAGTTTACCCATAATGCATGACTTTCTACCCTACCATGCACCTCAAAAAAACGTTTTTTTCCCATATTTTTTCACATTCCCGAGCTTAGAAATATCAACCAACTTTGCACATTTTTCCTACCTAACCTGTGATACAAATGTATTCTGACTTTTTGGTTTATTCAATTACGCAATTGCCTCTATTCTCAATCTGTATCCAACATTATGCCTTTTTTTCAATCTTTGCTCTTATTGTACACTTCCCTTAATGTATTAAAGCGGTCAGATTGTGAAAATAAAACGGTCAGATTGTGAAAACATAGATGTGGCTGTACTGAAGTCATGGAATATATGTAGCATGTTTCTATCTATGTAAATGTAATGAATATCAACAAACTTTTAAACAAAAAAATAATTATTGCCATACTCCATCACTTTTATAAACCTATCTTTTCAATCTTAAAAATGATCATAAGGTGGTCAGATTGTGATCAACCCGGTCAGATGGTGAAAAAAGTATGCAAGCCTCAAAATAGGTCCTGAAGAGTCATAAATTATCTATTTTCTACTAATTTTCTTTATTTTTGGTTACCATACTGCCTGCCTTACCACATATACCCATTTACTCATGCATGAGGGTTCATAATGTGTAGTGTGGCAAAGGAGGTCAAATAGGTGAAAAAGCGGTCAGATAGGTGAAAAAGCGGTCAGATAGGTGAAAAAGCGGTCAGATAGGTGAAAATTTGGACTGGAAGCAGAACTTGTGAGATGTTCCCCTGTTTACAAACATCTGACAATGTTCATATTTGCTGTGTGTTATGTACCCATAGGGGCCTTTTTTTGGACAAAATGGATATAGTTATCTAACATTACCCTCAATGGTACTAAGAGATAGGTGTAAAGCGGTCAGACAGGTGAAAAACAACACGTGAAGTTTACAACATGATGCAAGGGTGAGAAAGGAGGCAGATGTAAGTAGGCTACCCTTAGTAATTTGTGGTGTATAACATCAGATAGTGTATACACCAAGGAAGAATACAGTATTATACAGTAATTGGTTGTGGGGAGTGCATATGTATTTTATTTTGTTTACTATTTACAGGCGGTCAGATTGTGAAAATTGATTTATTTCAGGAAAAGCCCTGGGGTACTTGCTGTAATCAGAAAATGTATTGGATTTTCACTAAAAACGATGACAAAGATCAATATATAACTCATAGATAAGAAAAAATGTACATTTCAGGTAAAGCTGTTTTTTTATAATATTTTTCATTAAAAACGCTTTAAAAAACGTGAAAGTTTAGGCTCTTTTTGGCCAAAATTTACTGGGAAAGTGCTCAGATAAGGGGTAAACTATATATTTCCTGGTAGAACTAAACAAATGCTAACATATAGGGCCAAAAATATAGGTGACATAAGGATTGGGTGGAAAATATTTGGGAAAACCCCCTAAAAAAGAGTTGCATCACGTTGGTGAGAATGAGTCTTGTGTGCTGCATGGCATTCTCACGTACCGGCTGATGAATTCATCCGATTACACTCAGAGCTCAGGAACCATTTCTCTGAGTTATTACACAAAACCTCTCTTACAACAGGGGCAGAAAGCATTTACCAACTACAAGTCGGGTACGTTGGTCATTGTACTCATACCTTTGTGTTAGTAAACAACGACGAAGTCCCATATTGTTGTACACTCTTTTAGCTACCATACTAATAGAGGTCTACATTTTCTATTGATCTATATAATAATGTTTCTCTATACTATGTGGGTTAACATTAGATTATAATACTATATTACATAATAATTGCAACAGAATAGTTGATATGCATGCCACTTGGTTGAAGCGAGGAGCAATTGTTGAAATTCAGGGGCTTTATGCAATGGCTCCTTCATGCTTTGCAGCAAAGCTGCATGGTCGGTTACATATACTTAGTTAATCTTTAATGATATTTAATGTCTGTGTCTTAGGGCAAAAGCAGTTGTGTGTGTGTGGGAGGGGGGGGTAAATGTCACATTCATATTAGACGCAGTATGGGGCGGAGTATGAGGCACTGCCGGGGACCAAGTTGAGGTGTGATAACACTCCCCTTTAAGGGCCGCAAAGTGTTGACATGAGGCCCGGGACCTCCTACTGGGACTCAGTGGGAGGTGTGATAAACTAGTGGCTTGTCTGTGGAGGTGGTGGCTTGGGTGTTCCTGGAATATCATATTTTCAGAACATGATTGTACTGGAAAGTGCCTGGGCAAAGACCAAGGAGGATAAGCATACAGCCTCTTTGGTCTGGGGTTGTTGGGAGAGGTGGTGCCCTGTGGGTAGTGGTGGCATGTGTGCGTTCAAAGTGGTGACCCACATCACATTTTCAGAACATAAATGTACTGGAAAGTGGTGCCCTGTGACACTTTTTGGTGGTGTCCCTCTGGGGATTATGTGGTGCCCATGAAGTCCCTTACAATAGAAAAGTGGTGCATGTGTGCAGGGGCCAGGGGCGTGGCAAGCAGTTTCAAAGAAGGGGGGGGACTAAGGGGTATTTTGACCCTTTTTGACCCTGTTTACTTGACGTTTTTTGGTTTAACCTTTTTTGGGGTTGGTCAAAAGTTGGGGGGACATGTCCCCCCCCCCCCTGTCGCCCCCGGTTGCCACGCCCCTGGGGGCTCGTCACGCAAGGCTGCTTATTTGGGTATTCCTTTGGGCTTGCATAGAGGTCAGTTACTATCGTAACTGACCAATAAACCTAACTGTTTTCTATTCGGTGGGAAAAATAAATGCGTTTGAGGAGGAGCACATTGCTGCCACGTCAATACAATACAAAGGTAGATTTAGGTCCTCTCATCTCATTGGATGGAAGTAAGATGGGAAACCCATTATTGAAAAGCTAGAAACAATCCGATCCAATTGAGATAGTGTTAATGTTTGCAGGTCCCTTGCGAATTGGAAATGTAACACCTGTCTAGGAGGAAACCGTATTTATTCTTTTACCAGTATTGTAGCTATAGCAATAGACAATGCCAGCAACACTGCAGCCTAAAGCCATTAGACATATTTTTACTCGAATGCAAATGCTTTGGTTGACAATGGACATGAACACCATTGACTCTCTTCTTGGGCAGAGTTAGTTTGCAATGATGAATCTAGAACCAAGTTCAAGTTCCAGAATTCTGCTGCTTCTTAGTGGTTGGACATCTTTCTTCAGCAATCTGGGACTAAACCGTTTCCTGTACAACATGATGTTATTCAAAGGTGTAATACCCAGTAAGCAAAAAACGTTATACAACATTTTATAACGTTACATGACGTTAAATAACGGTTCTCTGAGGTAAAATAACCTTTTTTGTTAGCCGTACAACATCGCGTATTATAAACCGCGGCTAGTATGCGAGCCAGATCGGCGGTGCGGCTTAAAGGGTCGGCCCAAGGTCGGGGTACCGCTTATACACGAGTTTTTGCCACTATGGTAGAGTACTAAAATCAGCATAACCAGATGACAACTGCGGCTTATAGGATTGGCCCACAGTCAAGGTGCGGCTTATACGTGAGGTTTCACGGTAGCCATGTCTGAACAAGCACACAACTGCACACACATAACTCATTCAATTTGACGTGAGGAATCAGGCATAGCTGCTAACAGAAACTTGCGCAGCTATACACTTGGATGCTTGGTGATGGTGACACTGGGATGGAAGCCTACACTGATTTAACATGGCTGCATAACCTCAATAGAGGACTAGCGTCACTCATACAGTGGAGGCTTCAGATAGAATCACTGCTTTGTGAAAAGGCAATTTCCTTCGCCCTTGTTGCATTCCTTGAGAAATATACAATAAAGCGGATATGCACCCAGGTTGACACTCCTGTTGCTTCATACAATAACTCCTGTCTTCAAGGACAGACGTCTAGAGGAAGGAATAACACATACAAAGGCCAACTATAACTAGTATAAGGAGGAGAAAATCACCAGGTCTCACAAAGGCACACCCGTGGTTGCTATCTGAACAGAGACTTGCTCTGCTAAATGCAGGACGAAATCTGAATGGCATATCCTGCCCAACCATAAGATGACATAGTGCTTTGATGCATAATGCCCTTTTGTCGTGAGGATTCATGAATGCCGCACTGGCGAGTAACTCGCCAGTGCTGTATTCATGCATAATCGATTCCATAATACAGTGCCGTTGGAAAACTCACCGGCACTGCGCATGCATTGGTGCTTCATGATAACAAATAGAAGACACCTTCAGGCATCATACCATCTTTAAAGGCCTAAGATGCCACAAACTGTGTTCACATAGTGTGTAGCAGGAGCTGTGATTGCCTGTGTAGAACCACAGCTTCCTCCAGAGGCCCACATTGTAGCTTCAGCCCCACCCCAGGGGACACCACCACACAGGAGGAGCCTCACACAGGAGGGGATCGATCCACCTGCCCAATAGGATTCTCCACGGCGTGTAAATGATATCAGCCCCAGTCACCCAAAGCGGCCAGGCGCAGCGTAGGGATTAATGTTACCCAGCCTAACACCTGGACTAGAACATCCTGCCACATTGGAACAATCCCATGCTAACAGGCAGGAGGGGTGCACTGATATTCCTAGGCTCCCTATACACCCAACCTCTCAGTCACTAGTGCCTAACCTAGTTAGTCATTTTTTGGCTCCCTATACGACCAACAAAGATTAGTTATTATTGTCAGGTTGGTCACTACTGACCAACCCACCTTAGTCTTTTTAGTTCCAGGGGGGGCCACTGAGTGGTCATCAAAGGTGGCCCCAACTAGTGGTATACAAATACAACACACCAATGATGGACCTAGGTTAGCCACTACTGACTGACCCCTTGGTCATTTTTTAATATAACTTTGCCATTGTGACTACCACTCATATGACCAACCTAGGTTAGTCTGTACTGACTAACCATTTCAACCTATGGATTTTCAGTGCAGGAGGGGTGGTCCTTCAATAGGTAGCTATAGTATCGCCGCTACTGTGAGTGTGAGACAATGCCAGATGTTATCCCTTGTATTTCATTACCTCGGTTCATTCTGTGCGGCCTGACAATGTTGCTGCATTAGCTACAATGCTAGAACCGATTGCTGTATTCAATTAGAATGCACAGTTCTGTATTTAGATTCCGTGATTAAGTGAAATCGATATACAACTGTTATAAAGCATACATGCAGTAGCTTGAATAACAAGTTCTTATAATTTACTCGGTTTTGTAAACCAATAGCTTAATTCTGCATAATGGCTTGCTCTATTTCAAACCATTTTTCATGGAAGAGTGCAGCACCAGGTATTTAAGTATAGGGAGGGAACAGTTACTGGATCCTCTGAAGATGAACGACCACTGTACCCTAAAATTAGCCCACTCGAGCTCTGGCTTTCTATAATGGGGTTGGGGGGGGGGGGGGGCTTATCTTCCACTTAAGTCAGTCGTCCAATGCCCGATGCAATGGTGTGTTTCTCTTGTTTGTTTTTAAGTGTTTTATATGGGTGAATAATAAAATTATCATTATGCATACAACATGCATGCTAGGTTTGATGCATCACCCTTGTAACTGCGTCATTTACCGCAACTTTATGAAAAGACGGCAGAAAAACACCATTCGATCGTTCAGTGGATCCCTAGGTTACGTATGTTAGTTTAGGAGTATCAAAGAATGAAATAGCGAAAACACATATACCGTAAATTCCCGCATACTACCAGCGGGTTGTACGCGAACCAAACTCAGCTTTCATTTGATAAGAAACATGCCTATATAGGGTGCGGGTTATACGATGGGTTTTATTACTATAGAACAGTACTAAAATTGAAATTTTCAAATTCAAAAACGGGTTATAGGATTTCCCTGAGTTGGGGGTGTGGGTTATACGCGAGATGCGGGTAGTACGCGGAAATTTACGGTATATGCGAAATGCGAGGTCACTCTCGGGTGACCCGGACATTACTATTATTATTACACTTCCAGGCTAGTCTGTTCTGATTATAAAACAACCAATGATAAGACACTATTTCTTGTTTAATATAGCCCTGTATTGATCAATCATCACCCGCCATGCTACTGTACACATGACCATAAAGATAACAATTTATGTAAACAATATCCCAGGCTATATAGCTGGCCAACTACATCATAAAACTGGAAAGTATGTGATAAAAATGGTCAGAGGGATGGAAAAATGTATTTTGGTCATGTCATGAATATTTTATTGCACCTGGGCTCGGGGTTCTTCCCATACAATCTGGATGGAGCCGTGATCTGAGCAATCTGAGCTTCTGACGTTATAACTAGTTACTTACTACATCGTACAATCGTGGTGGGTGGGGGAAGCATTTTTCTCCTTGAAAGACCACTATTGCTACCTGGGCCTCGATTCATAAGTTTATACTACTAAGTAAATTTTTGGGTTACAGTCGTAAGTAAAGCTACAACTTTTAGAAAAAACGATTGCATACCCATTTCACAAGAGGAAGTAGTATCTCCTTCAAAAACAGTCAGAAGTAAATTGATTTACGATTAGGAACATCTGCAGTTGTAAAGTATAATTGAAATCTTATGTGCCCCTGTCGTACAATGTGGGGGAAACCAATTTATTGCAATATTTATTGCAATATTGGGGTGTTTCCAATCAATATGACGTCATTTCCGGTGAGGAGTTCCCACCTAGTCGTACAAAGAAAGTTGAGGAAATGGTTATGTGAGGCTAACTCAAAATATGACACCTGTAGACTGACAGGCACCCTATATTTCTATATAGCATATAATAAAAATAGTAAATAAACCAGGTCGGAAATTTCCTTCCTATCCTGCTGTCATGTTATCCCACTGCACCATGCGGTATACAAAATACAGTATGATTTCTTATAACGACCAATGTTTTATTCATATTACATCCACTTGATAAAGCATTGTATTGTAATACACAACATATTGACATAGTGCAGTACATGTTTCTCTTTCTTTTGCACCGGGTTTGGAATCTCTAAAGGTTGAAATGGAGAAAAAATCATTGGCTGAGATGAGTTTGGACCCTGTCTCAGCCGTTGATTGTGAAATGACATAAAAAGGACTTACGACCAGCTATTACCCTTGTTTTGTAAGACTTCATGACCAGTAATATTCTTACGACTGCATTGTGAAATGCACTATATATGACCTTACGACTGCAAAAGGAACATGTCTTTAACTTACCCATATGACAATGTACTACACCTACTATTTTGTACGAGAAATGGTAATGTTCTGTCGTAATAGTATTTGACTATCGTACATTGTTATGAATCGAGCCCCAGGTATGTGTGCAATATGTAGGAGGTGCATGCGATAATTGCACTTTGTATCATATTAAATATATGTATACATATTATAAACAGAGAGACACCAGTCATTCTCGGCACGTTCATTATAAATATTGTACGTACACGTATGCTGATTCGGCAGCCATTTATTAGTCATGAGATTTTCGCATTTATATCACCATGTGGAATTGGCCTTAACATCGGAACAAAGAATGTTCTTGTACAACAGCCAAAATTAAGGGCAAGCAGGGGGGGTAGGCATATTTGATATTATCGGTGGGAGGATTTTCAGCTGTTTTCAACTAAATCGCCCGATAGACACCCTTGTCCAAAATCCACAAACATCTGACTGATCAAGTTCATGTGGAAGATAGGCTTGAGGAATCCGATTGAGGCGTGGATAGTTTTGAAAATGTCTCTGACAGTCTCAATCTGCTGCTTAAATCGTTAAACCCCTGTGGACTGAAGCAGCAATCGCCCGAACAAAAACACACTTGTACTTTACAGGCATGCCCAACCACCAAAGAACATGCCTTCCAAGAGGTTTTGATGCAGCCCATTTCCTTGGCTGTATAAGAAAAGAATCGGATGCTGCCGCCATCTCTGTGGACCCATCAGCTCGTCATCTTTGCAGGTGGCGCTACAAACGAAGCTTGTTCCCGAGGGGTGGGTGGGTCTGTCGTCAGCAATATGACAAGTCCCCTCCCTGGGCTGCCCCCTGGAGGCCTCCTGTGTAATTAATACCCCCTGGGCAGAGATTGCCATGGCAGCCATATCCTTGAGGATTGAGGGGTGGCTGGAGGTGGTGGTTGGGGGGAAGGGGGGGGGGCTGAGGGGGATACATGTTCACATGAAACAAGTAGCTTGATCTTTCCCACGGCAACTGTTGCCATTCACAACCCTTAAAGCCCCAGCGCCCCTATATATAGGGCTGAGTACCTGTCCCGGCTCCACTGCGATTACCACTGGAGGGTACCGAGATCTGCGCCTTTGAATACCTGCAAGCACGATGGGGGCTATGATTATTGATTAAGCATAATTGAAATGCTTAGCTGGTGCAAAGAATTGAACGGCTGGGTGCAGGAATGAGAGGATGACAATTTTGTATTCTATATTGAATGAGAAATACGTAAGCATTTATGCATTCATCCCGGAATGCCATGTCATTTCGAAAGCTTTCAATATCAGAATCCATCATTTTAACTTGGTGCCTTAACAAATATCTTATCAATAACTTATTTTTACCCAGTTTTCGAAAGAGAAAGCGAAGAATCCTGTTTGTACACAGGAAAAAATAAAGGATCATTTTTATTGTAATTTTTTTCTCCTATTATAATTGGTGTCTTTATGCCTTTCTTAAAGAGACCTCCGGGTGCCTCTTCTGCAATATTACTAAAAAGAAGTTACTGCTGATGACGTGATTGTCAATCTGAGCTGAATAAAGGTCACACTGGAACCCACACGTTGTGATCAGTACTAGATACAATTTTAATGGTCGAAGTACTGAGCAAATATATTCCCATATTATTGGACCAGCAGGCCACAATGTACTATACTTTAGCATTATGGTGTTATGTACTAGGAGATTTAAAATTACATACCGCCATTATGTAAATCTTTAAGTAATAATCCACTTACGTCTACTGTCTTAATGTAGGACACCTTTGATAGGTCACTCGATCTGTAATCATTTCGTGAAAACATGACCAATCAGCACAATTCTTTCTAACACACCTTAACTCCAGTGGGCTTAAGTAGGTTTTCAAATATCCATTGAAGTATCGCCACGTAAATAATGTTTTCTTCACTTCCAATTCAACTATCTTCAAAATTCTGTTAAAATGGAAAGCTGAAGTCATTCCTCAGACGCTAGTAAAAATTAAACTTGGGTTTCGTCTGTCTCAGCCAGCCATCCCTATGATTTGGATCCCAGGTCATCTGCAAGATGGGCCCCATGTGGGCCCAGCTTCTCAGATAAAGCCCATTTGAGGCCCATTAACGAATGCTGCCTTTGGAAGAACTCCATTAGCAAAACAGCTACAAGCTCAATTAAGAAATTAATTGAGATTTCAAAATGAGCTGCTAAATTAAAAAGCATGATGTATTCACTGTGCAGTATTGAATTATGACAATTCTTCGCAAAGATAACAATTCCATCAGTACGTTCATATAGGGAGTGCTCATTTTTTAACAACAAGCGGGTGGTGGGTTGGGGGGCGGGGAACTTGACCCTTTGACTGGGGGGGGGGGGTAAAAAATTAATCAGTTTTGAGTCAAAAAGCTGCACGTTGCTATGCTTCAAATGGCCTGCACGCGCCCCGATTTTCGGTAAAAGTTTTTGCATGCTCCACACAAAAGAAAAATCCACCACCCACCCTGTTGTTAAAAAATGATCACTCGCTCAGTTATGATAAGCGCAACAAACTTACATTGTTGTATTCCTATACCTTCAGGTATCCACTGCAATGCTACCTGGGATAAGGTGTTGTGTTGGCCGGCCACACCAGCAGGGGCTACTGCCAAGCAGTCATGTCCTCCACTACGAGGTCTCGATATCACAAGTAAGTTGGTTTTCTTTCTTTATCTTCAATTATCAAACAATCCTCACAGTGGTTTTACATTTGCATAACGTTTACACTATTACTCCAAAGGTCACATAATTATATGGATGATGCAGTTGAAGTTTTAATTAAAGTCAAATGCAACCCTTACTAGCAGGAAATTACCTACATTTTAGTCCTACCCAATAAAAGGTTGAAAAGGGTCAATGCAATTATTATGGATGTGAAATTATATCAATGATAAATGCATAGGGGGGTACATGATTCTTCAAAGAGGTATTATGAAAAAGAGAGATCCAGTCTGGGCTAGCTGGTTAGCCGGAGGTAACGTTTAATGAACTCGGTATACTTCCTTTAGGTCTACATTATTTCAAGTTTAGCAGGGGTAGAGGGGAAAAGAATCGTTATTTTACAATCACACTGAACGCCCCCTCATTACTTAATACATCTAAAGTATATTAAATTAATTCGCCGGCTCATTCATACATCATGACGACAACATAATGCATGAAAACACTATGCTGTCCTAGTGCGGCGAAGCCATTATGTACAATTTCATTGGTCCTTTGTCATTGGCCAGGCGTGGGCCCTTCTGCTTTCAAGTTATTCGCAGATGATATTGGAGATTACAGTAGGTTTTGAAGTCCAAATTCAAAAATAGTCATGACACATGAACTTACAAAGAGACATTTATGGGAAACTCCATACATATGGTGGCAAGCATACTAGTGCAGACTCCCACCATTGCACGTGTAAAATGACGGATGAGGCCATGCTGGGTTGCGATAGGAAGCAGCCGGCCAGGCCTGTCTGCGTCCAAGACACGTACCCACCCATGGTCAAGTATCCCCAGTATAGATAGCTAACGTGGTAAGGTCATTTCTCGTTGACCAGTTCCATTATTTATCAGAGGGGGTGTACGGTGCTGTGGGAGTGTGATATATACCTCGTACCACGCTAACAAGACGCTTATCGCTTGTACTGGATCACGTGACTGAACTGAGCCTATGGCAGCAAGTTTTACATATTTATAACTGAGTGCATGCAGAGGCTGTGAGCAGAGATAGGTGGGGTGGCCGGAATGGACAGAGGAAGTTATCCAAAGCAGAAGTATCACTTAAACCAGTTTCTTTCTCCTTTCTTTCTCCTTTCTTCCTTGTTTTCTTTTGTTTTCTTTTAAACACATAGCATACGTGATATTGCATTTTGTTGTACAGGTTAGGGAGTGTTAGGGAGTGTTCATTTTTTTTAAACGGGGGGGGGGGGCGTAAAAAATTTGACCCCTTGACTGGGTGGGGGGTAACAAATTTAGACCCCTTTTTGGGGGGGGGTGTCAAAAAAATTCAACCTGTTTTGAAGGAAAAGGCCTGCGCGTTACTATGCTACAGAGGGGCGCGAACGCGCACGATTTTCGCCCTGCCGGGGGAGAGGGGTAAAAAATTTAGATCCCTCTAGGGGGGGGGGTTGAAAAAAATGTGCGCATTCCGTGCAAAATCTCACCACCCCCCCCCCCCCCCTGTAAAAAATGTGCGCTCCCTTAATATGATTATAAGGTATTATATAGACACCATTTTCGCTCCAAGACGGGTTGTCAGAATTACAATTTACCTGTCTTTTTGTTTAGTTCAGTTTTCGTTTAGATAAGTGAACCTCGTTTACACAGAATGTGTGTATGTATTCACCTTCTGATATACGCCAAATATTCGGAAACATATCCCCCACATTATCTATATATATGAAGGCTATGGTCTTTGCTACATGGGTAGTTGGTAGGTATTAGCTATGATAAATGGTTTCCAGACGTGCCAATATTATATACGGAGGGTGGTGAATATTTACTGTGCATGTCATTTTGTATCTGCATCTCCCAGGGCCTTGCCTCAGTCCCTCCCCACCACCGGACACCCACACTGTTAGTACAGCCTTTCCCTCTCCCCACTCATGGCTAATATCATTTACGCCTGGTTTTTGCGCTTGATGAACCAATCGATATATCATGTTATACGCCCTGTCAGCTTCTGTGACTGTAATATCAGGACCCAGCTGTCGTCCAACTGTGGCGAACAACCACCAGACCTGGTCTTTTTACATCGCACATTGTCAAATCAGATTAAGACTCGATGAAACTGGCAGCGAAAGGTCTTCAGAGGTGAATTATTTTGTGAAACCCTACCAGTGAAGTCAACGCTGGTTATGGGGAAATATAATATGAAGGAGAGGGTAGGATCTTTGTGGTGTTTTTTCCGGGTATTGGTTAGAGACAAACAGAAGCCATCTAAGGCTGAGGACTACTTCTAGCTTCAATTAGAATCAACAGTATTTTCATTTCGTCATAATCATCTTGAAGCCTACTGGTATACCAACAGTGATGTGGTATTTAAATGCAATATGTCCTATTCTGACGTTTACAAGTGATAAGCAATATGTCTCTTGTATAAGCAACGTCGCTAGATCTGGGTATTCTAAAAGAAAAATAATGGCCAAAACAACTATCCGAATCTAGGGGAAGACATGGTTATACGGGGACAGTGTGTACATACATCTAGGGCCTTGTGTATGTATATAATTACTCTCACCATGTAATAAGCCTTTGTCAGTAGAAGCATAATTTACTACGCCAACAAATTCTCAACAACCAGTGGTAGGGATTCTTTAGCTTTTAGCTCCCTATTGTGTCACTCTCTGCTCCCACTAAACAGTGCTGAGGGATAAATCTGTTTGGCATTTGACGACAAAAGAAAATATTGCCTATGCCAAACAGTTTGACATTTCTCGATGGACGAGAGGCGACACTTTGGGTCGTGTTTATGTGCAGATTTCTGAGAGCCTCGATCATGACATGATCAGTTATTAAAGGACCTGTGTGCTATCGGTTTGGGCATGGTATTAGGAAGAGGTGACAGACCCAAATCTGAGATATTGTATAAAAAAGAGGAACAACACAAGGAGACACTGAGAGTGACTTGAACTACCATGTCACAGGTATCAAAATGGCATTAGCAATTCCAGGAAAAGATCATGTAATTATTGCTATGAAATAGTCTTGTTACAATACTATTAGGCCAAACAAAATAAAGGTGTGTTTCAGGTTACATAGTCTGGAAATCTAGCTAGGGTAGGTCGGATTTTTATTTTTATCTTTATTTTCAACTTGGACTGAAAAGTACCCAAAAATTGACTTGCAAACTTCAGTGCCAACTCGCCAACTATGGGGTCGACTCATAGACTATTAAATTGACCCTGATCGAAACGAAATAGGCCCAAAATTACTGAAAACATGAACATTTTCTCAAAATAGACCCTGAAACAGCCCTAAAATCACTTGAAACATTAATGTTTTTTCAAATTGGATAAAAATTTCTAGGATCGGCCCTGTTTTGCTAGGTAGGGTCGGGTTACTTTAAACACACCTTTTTTTTATTTGGCCTTACCATATACAATGGTTGGTGTTGTTGTTAAGGGGGACACAATCGGGGTGTCAACCCAGCCAGCATTGGTCCCTGGGGCCCATATGTGTTTTACTTGGGCCAACTGGGCTTGCCCATATTTGGGTTATGGTCCATTTTGTCCAGGGCTACCAGTGGGAGCCCAGATGGGCCAGCCCAGGGAAACTTTTTTCCCCATAAATACTTTGTAGATATTTCAAAAGATGCTGATATCTGATTTCCCCCCAAAAATCACCATTTATTGTACATGTTTATAGTTTATATTAAATCTGGGCTCGGGCTGGGCACTTTGAATCTTGGCTGGCCCATTTGGAATCCCACTGGTAGCCCTGGACAAAAAAGGACCATAACCCAGATGTGGGCAAATCAGCTTTCCCACGCAAAACCACATTTGGGTCCCACTAAGCAATGATTGATTGATTGATTGATTGATATTTTCATTGGCACAAAATTCATAATACATATTACGTTTTTCAATATGAGCCAATGTCAGCTTTAGCCAACAGTAAACTTATCACATTTATGTTATATATCCATCAGACAAGTATCCAGTAGCTAGTTATGCTGATGCAGTTTATGCATCATTATCACAATCTAGAACTGACACTTTACAAATGAGAACCCGTTACAAGTACTCACGCAGAAAACACAATTATAAATATAAATAGATAGTAAAGTGGGTGACTAAGTATGACTCGTTTCCATGAGACAGCGTTCATCATTACTAGAATCAGTGGCATAGGTACATAGTAATACAGTAATTACACAGTCCAAGTACTAACATCTACCATATTATTATCAGATATTTTCAATCACATTTTGCTTTCCATAGCACATATCATATGTTAAGCTTAACATTAGTCCTTTATACGCCTCATAAATTCATCAATCAAATCTAGGTGCTGCGTCTCAGCATCCAGCTTTGACCATTCTCCATAGCCCCTATATACAGGACTATTCTTGTATTTAGCACCCTTCTATCACTGTATCTTTAATTTGATCTTGTCATGACCTCGCAAAATACGAGTAAGTAACATTACATTATCAAGCTTTTTTGAGTGTTCGAACATGAGATTCAGCAGACTTTGGCGGCGCCTTTCAACAAGAAACAGACATCCACAGGCTTGATGCAGATCCACCCTCGTAATTAGTCATGGATCTCGAATATAAATTTTATACAAACTCTTAGGCTATGATTTTGCAGTGTTTGAACTTCAGATACAATATCATCATTTGAACTCTCCAGAACAAAATCCCCATAGTCACAAACTGTATCAATGTATTTTTTCAGATTTTTTAGACTGTGGTACTCACAATGAAGATATAAGTTTAATACCTTGGGGGACAAAAGTTAGTGTTTCATCTATCAAAATCCCTAGGTATTTAAATTTTGGGACAGTCTGTATTTTCAGGAATACATCAAACTGGTCATACCTTTTGGTATCTTTATCACCCTGGCACCACATAATTTATGTCTTATCAGTATTCACAGTAAGTTTATATATATCACATTGCGCGCTTAAGATATCCAAATCCTCCTGGAACAAGTACTGAGCAATAATAGGATCACAATTTGAGACACAAATTGCAATATAATCAGCGTACATAAAGAAGCTGGAGTGTTTTAATTTGGTAACTAATTACTACATCATCACCAAAGGTGATTATCATACCCTGAGTTGCTAAACAAGCGAGCAATGGAAACATTTCTAAATTTCCCGAATATACTGTTCAGAATGTTGTATAAATCGATGCCACTGCAATGCCTGGTATAACAAAACCATCCAAATTACTACACAGAATTGACGTAGAGATATATTCATTCTTTACATTACTAGTCTAGGGCAGTGTGCTTTTTCTTATCGTTTAGCCTAATTTAATATAGATTGGAAACTATATTAGTCCTTTGCTTCTCTTAGTCCAAGGTAAATGTAAATGTGTGGACCTTAACTACGTCAACATATTTACATAACAAACGCAATACACCTGGGCAAGTTCCACCAACCCAGTCGTTTTCACCTAAACTAATCCATGGCATTAGTCCTTGTTTCAACGTGTGGGTTGGGCATCTGACTCCCCTAGTCGGAAGTACAAGGGGACTAATAACAGACGATATCTCCTTCACACTATACCCATCGACCCATCTGATACTTGGAGCCGTGGGAAGTGGTAATCACATCCCTGCTCGACTGAAATAATTCCATTGATGCTCACCACTTAGTGGCCTCTAATGACATGTATGTGGCGGCCCAACAGAGGGGACAAGTAGCCCACTCTTAGCAATGAAACAGTCACCGGATCCGGAAATGGGCACCGCGCATGCGTAGAAGAAAGGCCACCGATAGCTGAGTGGGGAGTGGGAGTCACTTCCCGTTTTACAGAGAGAGCCTATAGGCTTTGTGTATTGCTTGACCAATTCCAGTGAAGAAACTCTCATGAGATTCAATTGATTAACTATTCAATTTGTGTTTTGGCTAATTGCAGTGGTTCCTCATAAATGCCTCCGTGCACGTGTTATTATGGACATTGGTAGACGTAGGCAGGGCATTGCTTGCCAAAAGCCGCTATTAACTGCAATCAATGGTGATGTAATTGATCCTAATAGAGACCTTGCTGTCGTTTTATTTTACTTTCTTTATCATTTGCCTTCCTTGACACTTTTCTTACCCAAATGACGTTTACTGAGGGGATAATTAGGCTTTCACTATTAGTATCTGTATTAAACACTCAACACTAATTCTGGAGTAATATTGAAGTCATACAGCAGTCATTCACCTCAGTCTCCATGTAAAATAAAAAGTTACCGTCTAAATTCCATGGTTAGGAACACAATAGCCAAGGACATCAAATCGACATAGAACAATGTCATCTGGCCATTGTAATGAGACTGTTTCATTGTCTTTCTTTTTGGAAAGTTAATTTCATATTATTTTATTCGGAGAGCAGGTTGCAGTTATAGTCCGTGGGTTTGACCATCCACGCCTACGGCTTGGTATGCTGGCTATCAGTCCGGCCACTGCAGTGCCACGATCCACTGATTGGGCGAATTAGTGCATGTTCTTCACGCTTATATATGTCACTGTCAGGCTGTGCTAAGCTTTTCATCTCTGGCTTCATACGGTCTTCCTCCCTTCACGGATGGGCTTATAGTTATAGATATCCATTTTCTCCTATTTTCTATTCATATCAACGAGCTTATATGGATCCTTGTTCATATTGCGTATCTTCTCCTGAAGAATATTACATCTGGTGTCACGTTTCACATTGCCTTCTCTTCGTTCTACAATGCCTGCCTTTTGCAACTGAGGATGGCCTGTCATGTAGAACAAGGATCGAATGGCATAATCACACAGATGTGCTCATTATTTTACATCTGCACATGCCAAAAACAAATCTAGTATAGGTCAGCCTTACTCCCTTTAGTATTATGACGTTCCAGATTTTTACACTTCGGACGGAGGTTGGTACCTAGACTAAGACTGTAAAAGGTATATGTTATACAACAGATTCATAGAGCTCAGAGATCAGTTAAATATTACACGAATCAGCTAAAGGATGTCGGCCTAATTCACAATATGTAGGCAAAGTTCCGCGAGTCAGACATTACATATCCCTCAAAGGGTATTCATATTGTAATACGGCTCTCTCGTTTCTCTGTGCAGTTAGTCTCACAAAAGGGAATAGGGTCCTGGGGACAAAGTATCATAGAGAATCTGGTTCTACAGACAATATTCTCACATGCAACCTGGTTCTGCATATATTATACAGGGTTTTAGGACTAATATCCCCTGGACATCTACACCCCGGACATCTACCCCCTGCCATTTACCCCCCCGCCCTGGTCATCTACCCCCTGGACTTCTACCTCCTTAGGACATTCACCCCTGGACATCTACTCCCTGGACTTCTACCCCCTTAGGACTTTTCCCTCCTAGGACATCAACCCCCATGGACATCTATCCCCTTGGGCATTTTACCCTCTAGGACCTCTACCCAAGTCCAAGGGGGTAGATGTCCAAGGGAGTGGATGTCCTAGGGGGTAAAAGTCCTGAGGGCGTTAAGGTCCAGGCGGTAGATGTCCAGGGGGGTAAAAGTCCTAGGGGTAGATGTCCTACGGGGTAGATGTCCAGGGGGGTAAATGGCAGGGGGTAGATGTCCGGGAGGTAGATGTCCGGGGGGTACATGTTCTGATACCATTATACCGTATGTAGGGTCTCACAGAGAACCTGCTTTTGCAGATGGGTTCCTCACAGAGAATACAGCTTTGTTCTCAGGGTATCAGAGAGAATGTGGTTCTGCTAGCATGCTTCTTTAGACAGAGTGTCACAGGGAAGCTGGTTCTGCAGAGTCTCAAGAGGAACCTGTGGCATTTTACACAGCAAATAACGATATCGTTAGCCTTTAGAAAAGCCATGATGAAGGTCTCCTTTTTGGTGATCTTTGCAAGTGTATTTCTCACAAAATGGCATACCTATCACATGTAACAATTCAATAACGATTGCTCTTAAAGATGGCATTATGACCGTCAGTTTTGTGATTATTTTTGAAGATATCATCACAATGTTGCTAGTTCTGTAGAAGGGTCTCACATGAAAACTGGTTCTCTAGAAGGGTCTCACACAGAAGCTGGTTCTGTAGAAGGGTCTGACAGAGAAGCTGGTTCAGTAGAAGGGTCTGACAGAGAAGCTGGTTCTGTAGAAGGGTCTGACAGAGAAGCTGGTTCTGTAGAAGGGTCTGACAGAGAAGCTGGTTCTGTAGAAGGGTCTGACAGAGAAGCTGGCTCTGTAGAAGGGTCTGACAGAGAAGCTGGTTCTATAGAAGGGTCTGACAGAGAAGCTGGTTCTGTAGAAGGGTCCCACAGAGAAGCTGGTTCTGTAGAAGGGTCTGACAGAGAAGCTGGTTCTGTACAAGGGTCTAACAGAGAAGCTGGTTCTGTAGAAGGGTCCCACAGAGAAGCTGGTTCTCTAGAAGGGTCAGACAGAGAAGCTGGTTCTGTAGAAGGGTCTGACAGAGAAGCTGGTTCTGTACAAGGGTCTAACAGAGAAGCTGGTTCTCTAGAAGGGTCCCACAGAGAAGTTGGTTCTGTAGAAGGGTCTGACAGAGAAGCTGGTTCTGTAGAAGGGTCTGACAGAGATGCTGGTTCTGTAGAAGGGTCCCACAGAAAAGCTGGTTCTGTAGAAAGGTCTGACAGAGAAGCTGGTTCTGTAGAAGGGTCTGACAGAGAAGCTGGTTCTGTAGAAGGGTCTGACAGAGAAGCTGGTTCTGTAGAAGGGTCTGACAGAGAAGCTGGTTCTGTAGAAGGGTCCCACAGAGAAGCTGGTTCTGGGGAAGGGTCTGACAGAGAAGCTGGTTCTGTCGAAGGGTCTGACAGAGAAGCTGGTTCTGTAGAAGGGTCTGACAGAGAAGCTGGTTCTGTAGAAGGGTCTGACAGAGAAGCTGGTTCTGTAGAAGGGTCTGACAGAGAAGCTGGTTCTGTAGACAGGGTCAGACAGAGAAGCTGGTTCTGTAGACAGGGTCAGACAGAGAAGCTGGTTCTGTAGAAGGGTCTGACAGAGAAGCAGGTTCTGTAGAAGGGTCCCACAGAGAAGTTGGTTCTGTGGAAGGGTCTGACAGAGAAGCTGGTTCTATAGAAGGGTCTGACAGAGAAGCTGGTTCTGTAGAAGGGTCCCACAGAAAAGCTGGTTCTCTAGAAGGGTCTCACACAGAAGCTGGTTCTGTAGAAGGGTCAGACAGAGAAGCTGGTTCTGTAGAAGGGTCAGACAGAGAAGCTGGTTCTGTAGAAGGGTCAGACAGAGAAGCTGGTTCTGTAGAAGGGTCAGACAGAGAAGCTGGTTCTGTAGAAGGGTCAGACAGAGAAGCTGGTTCTGTAGACAGGGTCTGACAGAGAAGCTGGTTCTGTAGAAGGGTCTGACAGTGAAGCTAGTTCTCTAGAAGGGTCTCACACAGAAGCTGGCTCTGTAGAAGGGTCTCACAGAGAAGCTGGTACTGTAGAAGGGTCCCACATGAAAACAGGTTCTGTAGAAGGGTCTTACAGAGAAGCTGGTTCTGTAGAAGGGTCCCACAGAGAAGCTGGTTCTGTACCAGGGCCTGGCAGTAAAACTGGTTCTGTAGAAGGGTCTCACAAAGATGGGGAGATGCGAGTTGGCAGATGCCATTCTAAGGCAACAGCCATATAAAAGACTACACATCACCACATTGCCTCTAAGTATAGTCAACAGCTTAAGAAGTGTTCAAAATACACCTAAAGGGAAATTGAAAAGTGGAAGCAGCTGAGAATCTAACATTGCTGGAAGTGATTAGCTTTAAGGATAGATTGATTAGGAAATAGTGAGGGAGGTGTTAAATACACAAGAGTTAATTGTTAGCGCGTTGTTGCATCCATAGGTGTTACTGTACAGTAACATGGAGTTAGTATAACATCTAATGACCAGCACACATCATATGATATTGATAATAGGCCATTAAGGTACGATTATATAGGATTACAGGTAAAACCGATCCCAGTACGGATAAAGCAACAACCAAGTATACTTAATTGTCTAAGGTTTATCAATTAAGAGTTGTATAATGGCCTAATGGGTGTCTGACGTATGGGGCTTGCATCTGCCGGACATGAGTAGTAGCGTTCGTAACGACTTCCCTCGTAACGACGAGTCCTCAGCATCGGTACATTTGGCACAAGAGGCTACACAAGGTTAGCCCATGGCTCAGGGGTCATGACTTTTCTCTACATCCTCAGCGTTAATCAAAAGGAGTATTACTATTGGCTATGTACAATTATGAATGTGCACTGCACGATTCTGCATGGAGACATTCCACCTAAAGTATATTTATTCAGGATGGTGGAACTACTTAATAGAGAATACACCTGTACCTATAATCACCCACGAGTATATTGTAGAACTATGCTGATATTGGAATGAACGGCGGTATTAGTATTGCCAGCAATCTAGCTAATGGGCTGAGCACGACGCCAGGAGCTACTCAGCATCAGTACGTGTCAAATGAAGATAAAGCAATTAGAGTCCCATGCATGAACTCTCATTGTATATATACCAACAATCACACATGAGCCACCCCCTCGTCCACCTCTATATTTCTACTAGGTTGAACTAATCTATTTCCTACAACGCGAGATGTGTGCAGATGTTGTAAGATTCAGCTGTATCTTTTGATAGACATTATATCAGCATTCAGAGCTTTGTAGTATGACTTGGAAGCACAGGAAGGAGAGGCCGTTGGTGTTACACATGTTACGTTAGTTGCCCAATGTTAATTCTGTTCTTAATTACAGGTGTCATCAAAAAGATATCATGGGAAATCCCAATTTTTCTTTTTATGGCTGAAAAATAGTAGAACTTAAAATTGGAGGGCAATTTTCCATATTTGCATAAACAGGCCTTGACTTGTGGCCATCCAATGAAGGAGGAGGGTCTCGTGCTGACAGTGTCTCTGGATCAATTGGCAAGAAAAAGAAACGAAACCTAAGAAATGTAAGGAAAAAGTTGGAGTGAAAAAGGACTAAACATTACATGAGCGCCATGCAGATCTGACAACTCTGACAGGCGACAGGCAGGGGCTAGGCCAATCAATGCCCACTGGGCATGCACACCCACTAGCACCGTACGTGGGGCTAGGCAGGGGGGGGACTCTTCATCTTCTAGATTTTCTTGACCTAAATATTACATCAGCTGTGATGATTCCAATCGTACCAAAATGTATCCGATGTTATCCTATAATATTTCAACTATTCCAATATCATAGGGCAGGAGGCTTTATAACTAATGTTGGGGTTTATTTATCAATTATCATTACTATAGTATTGCAGTTAGTGGGACATGGTGATAGAACCCAAGGGAATCTCCTTCGGTGTGCTTACAGGCCTACATCCTGTGTCGTCTTTACTAAATCATCATGGTCACCCTGCGTGATTCTATAGTTCGATACCTACTTGTTCAGAAACACCACCAGTAACTAGAAACAATATACCGTATTCGAACTAATAAGCGCCCTCCCCCTAATAAGCGCCCCCCCCCCTTTTGGGACATTTTTAGACTAGAACAAAGGCTCAGATTTTACGATTTTTAAGACAAATAAACTCTTAAGTACTAAAACACCATAAAAATAATTTTATAAGCGCCCAGGGCGCTTATTACGTCGAATACGGGTATTCAATTTTGCAGTGCCAACAATAACCATTCACAAATATCTAACAATAAACATACGAAATTTAGGTTCTTCCATCTAGAACTAGAGCTGTCATTGAAACATATTAAACCAAGGAGCCTTATCATTTCCACGCAAAACAAACTTCCAAAACAGTTAGTGAATTTTGATATCCCTCATCACCAGCGGAGCATGATAGTATTATAAATGGGACATCCTTGAGGAAGAAATTATGACATTTCTAGATTGGTACTTCTCTTGCATTCTGTGTGCCCCGCTGTGCCTCTATTGTATTTAAACAAGATGTTCCTTACCTCATCGATCATCCTGATCTTGACAACAGTAGCACATGACACCACTACAGAGTACATTGTTACCCCCTTATGGTCCGCATAGTGCATGCAAGGCTTGTATTCACAGGTCGACATGATGCACCAACGCACCAACTAACCAGCGTAGAAGTGATAAAGAATTAATTCATTCCTTGCATGTAGACACACAAGGGCTGCATTCGGGCATTTTGACAACAACGGGCATAGCACAATCTGAGCCTTAAAAGCCTTCGGCCCCAAATTGGTTTACATAATATTCGGTCTGCATATACAACTAGTCAACCATATCCTTGAGCGTTTCACTATAGATACCATGCCCTAAAGCTCCGTCAAATGATGTGCTCAGCAGGATGAGTTGCTCTCCGATCCTTCCTTAGTCAGGAGCAGCTCACTTAATAAGGGCAGGGATAAAGCATATAGGACAGTATAGTCTATAGTTAGGTGCTGTTAAGCATATTGATAGCACTGAAGGGAATTCCCTCTGGTATCTTAGTGCTACCTAGCGCTATCTTTGATAAATTTTAAAGACACTATCAGTATCATGCTAATTAGAAACATTGTATTTGATGTTGGCTATAGCAGCAGCAACCATTCCTTAAGGTTTACAAGTGCAAATAAACATTCTTAATGTCGAATCTCTATCCTTATCTACAGTTGTGATTCAAATACATGTAACTAGGGTTATTATACGATTGGGGCTCTGATCGTGCTTTTTTTGGATAACTCAGTTCTGTTATCACACGATAACAGCACGATTGAGGTGAATATTTAGAGTTAAAATCCTACGTTTCGTCGGAGGATCGAACCCGGGGCCGCAAGACTATGAGTCCAACGCCCTATCCACCAGGCCGTGCTGGCCATACAGAAGTAGGGGGTAAAACAAGAAGTCTACAGACACATTCTCAGGCCTCTAGCTCTTATATTAACAGCGTTACAGCAATTCTTACACTTTTTGTTATAACTTCTCCTAAAATCAAATTATTTTTATAATTAGTTTTTTACAATAAAGGTAGTAGTTGGACTTTACTTACCTATTCGTTAAAATAATTCTAGGGATTTTTTTTCACATACATATAGGCACTTTAAAAAGGGTACGTTTCCACCCAGATTCGATCCGGGGCCCTCTGGTGTGTGAGGCGTACACGCTAGCGCCCATGCCTATCTGGCCATGGTACAGTGGTAGGGAAACGCTGGTTATAAATTAGGCTTGCACCCCGCCCTCAAAATCAAAAACGTCATCCCCCCCTAAGGATCGAACCGGGGACCCTCGGCGTGTGAGCCGAACGCGCTAACCATTCGGCCACAGCGGACATGGTACACTGGAGGGGAAACGCTGGTTAGGTTCCAGTCTATCTAAGGAATGCCCCCGCGCGCTCAGGTGCCAAAGCCTTTTTGTATCGCGTCCTCTCATTGGCTGTCCCGTTTTAACTCCACCAATCAGCGAGCAGGTTGGTGGGATGTCAAAATCAACATGGCGCCCACCTTGCTCGATCTAGTCTACCTATATATCCTTCAAAATGGCCAAATTAGGACGAATCTAAGGTAATTAATCACATTTGAGTTGAAAAATCGTATAATAAACCTAACAATATATGGATAACGGGCACACTCGGGGCTGTATTCCTATATAACACCCTCGGTGCTACGCACCTCGGGCGTTATATAGGTATACATCCCCTCGTGTGCCCGTTATCCATATATTATTGGTTAAAGAAACATTCTATGGTTCCCTGCAAAACAATATCCAACTCCCAAATAGTCAGTATACATCCCAACCTCTCGTTTTGGAAGAGGGTGATAGTAGTACTGTGAACATGAATTCGACATCCCTTGAGGGGAAATCTTGGCATCTCTAGATCGGTACTTCTCTTGCGTTCTGTGTGCCCCGCTGTGCTTCTATTGTATTTAAACAAGATGTTCCTTACCTCATCGATCATCGTGATCTCGACAACAGTAGCACATGACTACTGCTACCGACAAAGTACATTGTTACCCCTTTATGGTCCGGTTCATGCCTCCAGGTTAACGTTCACACGGCGTCGTGATGAACCAATGCAGTACCAGTCAGTAACTAACCGGCACTGCATTGGTGCATCATGCCGACCCTTTGTGAGTGTTTCAACCTTGTAGGGTCAGTATGATACATACAACGAATGCAGCCCCGGCAGGCAGTCTCCATCGGGCTGTATTTATGCAGCATAAGGACAAAGGACCAAGCACAATGCGACCCTTATCAGTGCTTATAGGGTTAAGCCCCAACTTGGTCTATATTGTCTGCCGGTATCCCTATACAACTAGTCATCCACATCCCCGACAGGTTCGCTATATAGATACGATGCCCTCAGGCTCCATGATGTACTCTGTAAGATGAGTTGCTCTCCCATCCACTCACAATCAGGAGCAGCTCACTTCATAGGGCAGGGATAAAGCCTAGAATATAGTTTATAGTATTTAGTTTCCTCAGTGGCCATAACCGACATCCCATCGTGTTATTTATGAATCATCGATTGGTCTCAGGGATATGGTCATACTGCCAACGGAGGCGACACTGCCCAGTGGGCGCAAAATTCGGTTTAAGTTGAATCAAGGTTGAATCAACATTGGATGAGCATAGTCAACAAGTTATCAATGTTGATTCAATGTTCTGTGCCCACTGGGAGGTAACTGCATAACAAAAGACCCCTGTGCCACCACTGTATAGTGTCTGTGCCATCCATGTCCACAGGCGATAAGGCCCGATACAGACGATACAGATGCGATACAGGTGCGATACAGGTGCGATACAGGCTCGATATAGGCATGATACAGGCGCAATACAGGCGTGATACAGGCATGACACAGGCGTGATACAAGCGCAATACAGTTGTGATACAGGCGTGATACAGGCATGACACAAGCATGATACAGGTGCGAAACAGGCATGATACAGGCGCAATATAGATGTGATACAGATGTGATACAGGCACAATACAGGCGCGATACAGGCAATATACAGGCATGATACAGGCATTTAGTGGTGATACTGTTTGAACTCAAATATGATGTGTTCCAGCAGTCGTGGACCAAGGACTTATGATTAGGCACTCTGGCAGTGTGAATGGTTGTATCCATGGTTGTCGACCCCGGTTGTGGACTCTTCAGTATACACTAATTCTACCATGACATTTTACATTAAAGCTGTCTAGTAATATTTACGTATCCTAAATTTCAATATTGGAAATGGGAATTAGGTGTGAATGCCATGGTCACAATTTACTCAGACGATTGCGCAACATTTAAACAAGAGCAAAATGTAAAATGAGAGCGTTGAAAATGAAGGAAATGCCTGACATTTATCTAAGGCTCTTTATTAATCCTGACAATGGATCTTGTTCCTTTCCCTATTATGGGACATCACTGGTTGCTTCTACACAAGTATAAGACAGCCGGGGAGACAGCCTTCCTCCAAAATGGATACAAGCTTGCTTTGAAAGAAAACGAGAGTAAATGGACTTGATGGGGGCTATGCTGGAGGGTTAACTAGCATTCCCTCTTCAAGGGGAACAGGTATGGCTGCCCAAACACAGCCACTGAGCCCTAGGCTAGACTACCCACCCTTAATCTAGCATACTGGTAACCATTGATGGGGACATGAAGGCC
The DNA here is from genome assembly GCA_947462335.1 of Harmothoe impar. Lineage (NCBI taxonomy): Eukaryota > Metazoa > Annelida > Polychaeta > Phyllodocida > Polynoidae > Harmothoe > Harmothoe impar. The sequence goes on from OX381715.1 coordinate 60,771,394, forward strand.
AAAGCAACAGGAGTTGTTTTCCCAAAGTGGATTCTCTTGAGCCGTCTTCACTGTTGCTTAGGAGCTTTTCTTTAGTGAGAGGAGTCAGTGCTTTCCCTTAGAGATTGACATGGGCGGCTATTACCTCAGTATCTTCAAGCCTGATGTGTCAGGATAAATAGGGGACCCTACTAGTGTTGTCTGACAGAATAATTGCTTAGAACTCTTTGATTTAATACTTTTAAGTTATGCAAACTGGTAAAGTGTTCTGTGATCATCTTCTGAGAATTGGAGCTCGTAGTATGAGGATGATGTATGCCTTCAAATTAGATAATTTGTGATGATGATAACGATAATTGTAAGATGATATTGGCATTGGGATAGATTTCTTCTCAGAGGTTATGTAAAGATTATCAGGGACGTATGCGTGATCAAAATGATTTGTTAGTATATATTGAGTTTTCCTTTCCTTCAGAGTCGGCCTACAAGACGTGTGGCGCTGAGGGACGGTGGGTTGGTAAGATGGCCGGAGACTTCTCATTGCCCCAGGGGTGGACCAACTACACCGACTGTTACACGGCAGAAACCCGCCGGATCTACCACAAGATCTTTGGACAAACCTCTTCAAAGGTAGGCTGGACTCCTCTGGGAATTAGGTATTTCGTCTATATCCTCTCGTGGCATGTATGTCTATAAGATACGTATAATACACTATCCCACCAGCTTCAGACATTGACACCGAAGTTGGAAGTATACAGGTATAGTGGTTATCAAGTCTGCCTTCAAATCGGAAGGTTGGATGTTCTATCCCAGCAGGTCCCAAGAGATTTTCTTTGATAGAAGAAAAAGGGGGGGGGGTTGAAGGGGGCACATCTTGCTACATGTATTTCGAATTGTCATATAGGCCTAGACTATAACAGAGGACTATGATATGTAAGTGCTTACTTAAATGGCATGGATTAGATGTATAGAATCTATAGTGAAGTTGTTGTTTTTTCAAAATGAGTATTACAGAAAAATGAACACTGTGACATCATTTTTTTTCCATTTCCTATTTGATTATGTTGTTCAACTAGTATAATCCAAAGTGATTTGCAGATGGCAATAGAATAACATCATGTTCATCTGACCACCAAACAAAAGTTCTCCCATAACCAAAGTTAAGAGTTAATTTTCATCTGGCTTTCCCATAGAATTGAGCACTGTAACATGGCATTTTCTTTACATTTGTTACTTCCTAATATGATAAACTATTTCTATGTGCAGTTATTTGCAGACATCAATTGAATATCTAGATCATCTAACAGGTAGAAATTCCCTTTAATTTGTTTTGTACTGCAGGCATGGATTAGTCTTGGTGGGATATATATGGGTGTCAAACACAGAATCAGACATGGGTGATTTGAATTAAAGCTGGCATTTATTGCAGGGTAATGACACCAAATGATTTCTAAGACATTTGTCGGAATTCAGATTACCTACTGAATGCCTAGGCCTGTTCTTTCAACGCTAGAGCTACATGAATAAAACATCTAATTTGTCTACCACTTAAGAGCCAGAGGTATTATACTTTGAAAATCATGGGGCACTCGGCAAGAAACCAGTACATGATGTGAAAATATTGCATCGAGAAGCATAGCTGCATCGCAGACAAAAGGGGAATTGCATCACATACAGGAATGGTTGAAGCAGCAAACTGCAGACCAAAATAGTGTATTTTGTTACCTGCTCTGCATCGACTAGCTTATGTTCCATTGAAGCGGAAACATAAAAGCTACCTTCTTCATTCACAAATCCGTTATTCCCGGTATTCCGTGCTATTATCAGTTAGATATGTCAACAACTCATCACTGCTTCTATATGCCTAGTTTATCTGAGCGCTGTGCACAGTGCAACTTCTTATCTATCAGATACTTTAATCATGAGCTAATCATGGAAAGGTTATGTCTTACCATAAAGTATTAGCAATGTGACAACATGTCAATAGAAATGTTTCCATTTCGATCGCTGTAGCAAGTATGTCATTCATCAAGAATGATTTTCAGCGATGGTATCCTACCTGAGATCATTATTGTCACAGATAGGGCCTGCATTGTATTGTGAATGGCCCATGTTCAGCATGTGAAATGATTGGCTGACGTGTTGGTAATGCCCTGCCTACAGGGGTAATCTCCTCTCTCAGCTCTGCATGAAGATGCGAGTCTTATCTTTGAAAACCTCATTTCAGCAGGGAAAGCCATTTGGCTTATCTGACATGGTTTGGAGATAACCAGTTCGTGGACTGCGAAGTATGCAGACCGCGAACTTGGGAACAAACAGCAGTAACCAAAAAGTCCACAGCTTAGGGGAAATGTCTATTTCTTCAACCCTTATCTAAATAGCCAAGTCGTGAGCTAATACAAGATGTAATTACTTTGTTGTAGGCTATGTAAATACATTAAAAAAGGGTAAATCGTCCTTCAATTGTATTGCACATTTATGCAAGATAAAGAAGGGGTTCCGAGTACCTGAATAGCTATGCTCGGAAATAGACAGGTTTAATTGAGGATTTTGAAAAGAAGTAAAGCTAGACAGGGTACAGAGGTCGAACTAATAAGGGATTGCCTTGTTATATTAGGAATCAAAGCAGAGCAGAGCACAAAAAGTTTGGTCTGTGGGGAAAGTCAAAACTGTATCTGAATATCAGCTCTAACAAATGACAAATGGAAGCATATGTCACACATGCACATATGAGCCTTTGATGAACTCTGACATTTATTATCTTATTTTACACTAGAGAAGCAGCCCTCTCGTGACTGAGGCATATAAACATACGAGCCTAAGTTACACTGTGGCTTGACTGATTGGGACATCTGTCAGGCTCACTACTCTTGTTTCACTCAACATGCTCTCCCATTGAAGTCCCTCCCCTGATACTACAGTTATTTTCTAAGGCTCTCCTCATCCACAGGCATTTCACAATAACATTATTTGTTCCGCGGACGCCCGCAGCCGCTGCTGCTAGGCTGTGCCGTTGACCTTTGGGCTCTGACATTTTGAGTCGCACTGAGCAGCTTGTTACAGCCCTGCCAGAAGACACACCGACCAGGCAGCTTGCACATTGAGCTGCTCCCCCTCCTGCCTCCCTCCTACTAGCACTCCCCTCAGAAGGCCATCCCCCAGAGAAAGCAAACTAGGGAGATTTTAAAACGCCGCAGCATTTGACAGGTTCGTTTCAAAATGAATGCAGCTGTTGTGAGAATGTAAACTTAGCAGGCTTTGGTATTTGAAGTGTTTCTACGCTGAGGTTGGTGATCAACTTCGGCTCCTGTTCTGACATTTTCGGGTGGTAAATGCCGTAAGGTACGGGGACTTCAGGACAGGAATAACAATTCACATGACCAGAGCTGCTAGTCAATAATCATGTCATGAGATTCCCTCTCATATCTGATGATGTAATTCCGAAGGGGGATACAGTGCACAATCTTATTTGGGGTGCACAGAATAACAGCGCAATGTGGCCAAACTGTTTAGATGCATATCTATAATTATACTGCTCTTTTTTTTAGGAATTCAGATATTGGCGCAGTAATTGATGGCTTTGTTCTAACTTCTAAGTAGTAAAATCTAGAGGCCTTTGTTCCTATTACTTTATGAATGTGTAGCCTGTTTAGCTCAGCAATAGGCATTGGCTTCTTTTTAAAACTGCATAAATCTGATGAAAGGGATCACTACATTGCTCAAATATCAACCTTTGCTGATACCAGCTACTGCTAACCAGAGGCAAATTATAGGGGAACACTTGTACTTCTGACAGGAGCTTTCATTGGTATTTCCCCTAATAAATCAGTTGTTATATCTTTACACGTCGCAGCCGACCCAAAAAGCACCCCTTATTACCTGCTATTCGCCTGATCTATGCAATCCTAGCAAATTCCTTTGGAGAAGGCATGCTGAGCCTTCTGAGAGAAGCACAACCTTAGTCCTCTAATTCCAAGCTGACCAGTGCTCATAACCCACTTACTAAAAAGACGATGACAGCACAGACCTTCCTCATTCGTCGCATTTGATAGAGGCATGCTGAACTGGCCATGGACCCAATTAATTCAGCAATTCCTGTTGTTATAGTCCAAAAAGCTATGCTATAATAAGCAGATGCCGTCTTTCCCCCCGAGGAGGTATGCGGTTTTAGATGTGCTCAGTTGGACGAGATACCAAGCTTTTCTTCTCAGGCTGTCTGGCTGCAGCGATTAGGCTAACTTGGTAAAAAATAAAACTGGTATGAAGATTAGCCCAGTGGCCTCCCTGAGCAATCACTTGAGACTGAATATAACAAAGGATAAAGCTATTCCATTACTTTAAAATAAACATGTGACCATGTCAGGTTTTACTTCCAGAAAGGAACATTCTACGGATACCTCAGTTCTTTGTAATTGCCATGCTTTGAAATAGACTATGACAATTATTCTGGGTTTGAAAATGGAATTCTGTAAATATTTATGATTTATGTGTAATTTCTCTAAAGATACGAATCATTGTGTTGTATTCATGGACAGTTAGTTATCTGACACCACTGCTATGATGGAATGGCCCGCTAAAAGTGTTTACCCTAGATATCCAGGGGTTCGGTATGCCAAATATAGTAACTGTTAGACCTCTAAGGGTACCAGTTCGTGGTAAAGGCACAAGGAAGGCATCCGCGGGGAACCAACAACAGCCATGCCTTGTAGTGCCTGTACCTTTGATACGGAGAGTAATTCAAAGCAATTGGATCAAACAGGTGAAAAAACCCTGAGGACCTATTTAAGTGCCATTAACGTTGATAGAATATTAACACTGTATTCATCTTCCAGGTTCTCAAGAACATTGCACAGGGAGCACGGATCATGGAGATGACCGGACTGTCCATTTCCCTAGCCACCCTTCTCATATCACTCTTCATATTCTGCTATTTTAGGTAAGTGGATTCTACCATGGTTTTGGCAATAACCAACCATCTTCTCAATGTTTTTTTATCAGGGTACGATCCATACATGTAACAATTCTTTACATGAAGATCAACTAGAAGCGGATTATAAATTGTTCCATATCTGAACTCTATACCTCATTCAGATCTATATCTTTATTGATAATATCTGTATGATAATAAAGTAAGCGTTGAACACTTCACCATAGAGCTACCTATATTACTTTTTACAGTAGAATAGCGGGATAGTGTTTCTGCAGTCGCATTCTCTACTGTGGTTATAGGAAATCTCTATCACTAGTCTCCGGTTGGTTATTGTCTACAGACAACATACAGTCGGTTATTGCAAGCTTCCTATAAAATTTTCATGTGGTAGATATGGTACATGTGAGTCGCTGTAGAGGTGTTGTGATCCAAGAACATGGTCAATGTCGAAGGCACCAGCCTTGGATAATTACCATTGTCCAAAGCTTAAAAGACTTATACAACGAATCACAGGTAACCATATCTAACTTATACCCAGTGATTGGTTTTCAATTGGGTTGTACGTGCTATACATAGGTAGATCGGCCCAATATGAAAATACTGAGAACATTGATAAATTATTTATTTTGTTGATCAGATATGATGCAGAACACATATACTGTAAAATGATGATTTTTAGTGAAGATCTTGGGGAATTATCGATCATTTTCAAAGCTTTTTGTCCCATACGCTTTCTGCCGTTTACCCTGTAGTACACCCACGGGCCAGAAATGGACTGGGACTTATCACCAGTCCCTGGGCTGAGCCAACAAAGCACTAAAACCAGTGATGTCATCAGTATTGGTGCTTCAACTTCACAGAGAAAGACATTTTTGGAGGTTAAAGGGGTATGCCAGGGTCTATGCATACGGCACCTAGTGGCAAAAAATGAAACTACCTAAAACTATCATAAAACCATGTCTCCCAGCTCTATATATATGTCTTAACTCACCTTTATTAACCCTTGAATGTGAGACTATGGCATTCTACACACCTTATCACTGTGTTTGGCTACTGCCAAATGTTATGCGCTATTCGATTATGACCTGTCTGGGCCGACCGATACATATTTGAATATGTCCCCAACTGTATTAATTTATCAATGAATCACTATTATTTTCAATGTTAAGTGTATCTTATGATCCTATGTGCATATAGCTAAGGTTTTGATTACAAATTGTTGACAACTTTTTCTTCTGCATTGCAAAATATAGAAAAAAATACAATTAATATATTTTGTGTTTTTCCCCTAAATCGGTAATAGCTCATTGGTTTCACCTATGACTACTAATTTTTATGGATTGAATATGTCCCACACCGTCTTCTGTAAACGTCTAAGAAGTCTGGTGGGGATATTATTGGTCAATTTTTCATAAAGTTCAAATAAGTTGAAAAAATGGGGTTTGTACCATATGCGGCCATCGTTAAGGGTGTCCTATCTTCAAATGTGATTATATCAAAATCTAGCACTATGAGGTATTGATATTTTTGCATATATCACATCATCATACACCAAACTAATATAATCCCAAGTGATTAAGAGATATTATTGGTAGAATAGAATTCGTCGAACCCTCCCGTATACCTTTAAGCCAGCAGCTACCGGAGGTGAGGTGAGAATGCAGTTGGAAGTGGTTCTTCATCCCCGTCCCGAGTGTGCAGTATTCTCTGGGTTGAAAAGTCACAGCGCCATGTCGCTCTCACCTATCATGAGGGTGGAGAGAGAAGCCTGGCTGAAGTAGTCAGCTGAGGCAGTCCAATATGCACTTTCAACTTTGATCGCGATTTGATAGGTACCAGCATGTATATATACTTAGTTTGGATATTGCAGTTCCTTATGATGTTGCTATGAATAAGTGCTCAAAGTTAAACTTTTAGGTTGGTACGCCCAGAAAGCAACAATAGAGCTCTGGCCTGGTCACAGGTACAGTATTTTCCCTGTGAGTGCATCCATGTTGCAACTGAATGTGTGCAACTGAGTTGTAAAATTGCCATTGCCAATTACAACAAATATATGAATGGTACTGACAAGAAAGCAAGTATGGACTTTCTGATCATCCTAATTCATTTCCAAGAAGTATCAAGTTTACACACATAGAATATTGTTGGTATTGCTGTGGCATTTATGTGGAACCAATATGGACAGATACCACTATGAGAATTATTTATGTATATCTATATAGTTATATACATATATCTGGCTATGGATCTTTTTCTGACCGGGGCATTCCTCTGAGACCATAACTCTGTTGTGACATCTTTCATATAAGATGGTGCGCCACATCTCCAGGATACACCTCTAAGAAAAGTCTAAAAAATGAACGCAATTTGTGCAGGTTATATACCAGGAATCGCTTTTATTAGTGGCCACTGGAGTGGTGCTGGAGAGTAAAACATTATGTATAATTATTCATAATATCATATCAGTCCTAAAGGAGGAATGCGGTATCTATCCAACAGGATATGCCCCATCCTGCTAAACCCAATACAACAGAAGAAATAATGCAATACAAAAACAGACTATTTAGCACTGTGACAGATAGGGATTGGGCAAAGTATCTGGTGGCCGAACTGCATACCATATAGACAGACAGTTTTTTGGTCACACAGTTTTTTTGTGGTACAAGCTACACTCAGTCGTTGACAACTTGTTTTTTTCACTGATATAAGGAGTGGTCATACGTTTAAAAATGAAATACCTGTGTATTTCGCGGGGCACACACATTATGCACCCTTGAGTGGGGAGGGTAAAGAGTTCACCTATTCTAACAAACGATGGAGAGGTAAGACAACATTTCACACCGTAGTTTTTATATCCAAAACAGACGCTTAATTAAGTCAGATAAGGACCAGCCAGCCTAGTGCGGTTATTCGTACAGAAACTTGTGGCGGGAGAAGTTGGAAAACGGCAGAACTTGCATGCATTTGCGTGGACACTAACCAACCTCTCCGATATCTGTCGCGCCTGTGCCACTGTTCCCCTGAATAGGTTGTCCCTAGATTCTACATTCTGCATGGGAAACACGACACTGTGCCCAATTCAAATTTGAACCAGCACTGTTTATTCAGTGCCTTTTGACTGCTGTTAAGTCAATATGGAATTGTACTCAATTTTAGCGCAATTATTTACTGAGGTAATGGTTCGGTTGGTCATCACGCTGGTGATTTGGCACTCGCCATGAATATAAAGCTAGTAAAACTGATAGTGCGGGACTTTCACCATTCGTACCGTAGGTAGTTAATTTGGAGTGGGAACACATGCAACTATACAATGTATCATTTAACATAAGATATATATGAATCTACTTATGTAATGTCTACATTACTTCCATCCGCTTCTACAACTAGTGTAATTACATTATACACGGAAAAAACAAACTTGTCTCCAGACTCGTCGAAGTGACGGTCATAAAATAAACGAGTCAAAAGTTGTCTAACCTATCAGGTTACCATCCCACAAATAGAATCTAGAGCTGGCAAATGTCGGGTTTTGGGCTGGCACATGCCAAGTGGGTCTTCTATCTCCAACTAAAAGACCAGCTTCCTTGTCACTTAGACGAGTTTATGACTCGTTTATTTTATGACCGGCACTTTGAAGAGTCTGGAGACAAGTTTACTTTTTGAGTGTATTGGACTGTAATAAAGCTGCAGGTCTAATAATATACGATTATGGTGGCCTGTCTATCGTGTTGCTTCGTTCCCAGGGAACTACAATATCCAATCCCAACTAACGGTCCAATTTAAAACAACTGCAATCCATAAGGGTATAAGCTGAGACATAAGCAGTATATATAAATAGAGTAGCATCGGAAATGTATTAAGAATGGAGTAGAGTGTGTAGAATAATATTGACTTGATTAGTGTCTAAATATGGAGGTAAGAACCGCCATTAAAATCATCTTAAGTGATACCTGCCGAGGAGAGCGCATATGGATTTTACCCTAGGTCTAAGGTAGGTAATGTTCCGACTACGAAGGAGAGACAAACTTTACTGATGAGGTCTAATAGCATAGTACTTAATAGGTAGCTGTAGGGGCTGATCGCAAATGGAAGAAACGTGTCAGCGGTTTAAGCCGCCTTGGCCTGCAAAAGGTATAATGCTTAGTCTACCCTAAGGTCCTTCTTCATGGTGTAAATGCAATATAAGGAGGAGTTATAGTCTACTTTAAGTACTATCTTCTGTATCGTAATGTACTTTCTTTCTGTTTTATGTACATTTGAGAGGGACTGAAGAGAGCTATATCTGACACCATTGGTAGCCACATCCTATACCCAGCTTACAAAAAAAACGGTTTTTCACGTCAAAATAACGTTTTATAACTTTGCATAACGTTATGTCATACTAAAGAGCCTTAGAAAAACGTTGACATATATCGTTATATAACGTTATAAAATGGTGTATAACGTTATTTGTTTACTGGGTAGCCCTGTTTCCTCAACGATGCATCCATAGTTCATGGATGAAGGTAATGCTGTCAAGTGGGTTTCCTACTTGGCTCTGTTATAAATGAAAGGAGTCATCTTCCAGGCACTTTACTGTAGTGCAGGGTCAACTGGAGTTGACCCTACATGATAGGAGGAGTGGTAGTATTATTCCTACCGAGGGAATATATTCCTTTTAGGCATAACATGGAGTAGATGAGATTATTTATCATCAAGTCAATACCACTACAGCTTACACTGAAGAAATCAAATTATTCGGCTCGCTACCTTATATGGCCCATTAACCTTGCACTTTGATCGTTTGAGTAGTGTCTTCCAGTGCCAATGGAATTTATTTGCATCAGTTATTCTCTGTGATGTATGTGTGGTTTTACCAATGCCTACGACTAGTCATGCATGAAGGAAGACGTTGGAACCATCCCCACCTAAGAAACGTCAGAATTCATCTGCCTTTAAGTTTTAGCCCACCCCTTTTGATTTATTCTATATTGGTTCCACGGTCGCGTGCACAGTTCATTGTGCGAGTTTTCTGATGTGTTCCAATCTTATTCACTGGTCGGTGACCTTCGTGTCACGCAGGTTTCTTATCACTTCCTGGGGCCTCAGCCTGTTTCCCGCCCTTGGGGGGTGTGATTGAGTGGGTAATACCAGGCCTGATTGAAGTCGGAGTCAGCTTCCTTCTTCCTCCATTACCCATGTCATGGAGAGACTCCTACGAGTCGGCTACTTCTCTGAAAGACTCACAGACATACATAGCTCATCAAGACCAAGGGCAGATTGGCAATTGAGGACCCAGGCTACATAGCCCTTTTTTGGCTTTTTCCTGCTCTTATCTATATTTTTATAGAGCTAAGTTCGGAAGTCTCCTGTAGATAGCGTTCTGAGGTCTATATGCGTTGGCGGATAGTTTATTACAACCAGTAAATAACGGAAAGTGTACGTTTAGTAGTACACTCGGGGAGGGCGCTGCTGTAAGAGGTTGTACCAAAGGTTCATCTTATATTACCACATAACGCCATAACTGGGACACTAATAATACCTTTACTGAGCCGGAGCAATTTGGAGGAGCAATAGAAGTTAACTGCAGACAGAGGCAACGGCATCCTATAGATGTAGAGAAATGAGGATAATATTCTTTGCAACGCATCAAACCGTTCACCTTTTGCTTTTGACCATTTACCAGTTTTCTTTCGTGGGGATGCAAGGATTGCGACGATTGCGACGATTGCGACGATCTATTCCAACCATAGTTAATCAGGTGCCTCATGGATGATAATAATATGACATATCTTATCAATCATGAGATTGATAAGGTATATAAATAAGTGATTGCTGTATTTCTTCATGTATTGATGTAGCTCTTATTTTGTATTCCACAGGCAGTTAAAATGTGAACGGACGAGGATCCATCGGAACCTGTTCCTGGCCATCATCATTCATGTCCTGATGCTGCTCATCTTTCAAACCGACCAGTATAGGGCCATCACCACGGGCAGCATAGCCAATAGCTCCACCATTTATAATACTGTAAGTACCCAACTCCAATTCTACTCAGTAAACCCTTTAAGGACGGATGTCGCTAAAGGATGATATTGGTCGGTATGATGCACCAATGCAGCCCCGGCGGGTAACCCGCCGGTGCTACATTGGTGCATCATACCGACCCTTCGGGAGTGTCTCAGCCCCATAGGGTCCGCATGATGCTTGAATGCAGCAGTGGAGAGTTGCTCACCAGGCGGGGCACTGCCAGGACTGCATTCATGCATCATGACGACCAAGGCATGATGCATTATTGCACTATGTCGTCCTGAAAGGGTTAAAAATCATATAGTGCTTCAACACATCATGCCCATTTGTCGTCATGATGCATTCATGAATGTAGCGTGATCTTTGGTCAACTCACTACTGCCCAAGGCTTTTGGCTATATGTACCTTTAAAGGGTCAAAATGATGCATGAATGTAGCACTCGCTGGGGCTGCATTCATGCATCGTAATGACAAATGACATAGCCCTTCAAAGCACTATGCAGCCTTTAAAGGGTAAAGATTTATTGTCTAGAAACGCGGGAAATCATTACAACCAATATTGCCAAGGATTCTCAGTGTACATAGTTCACTGTAAGCGCTGCGAAGCTTGGTTCAATGCTACTCTAGTCTACTCTACATCTTCTCAGGATTTCATCCTCTGGGATCACGGAATCATACAGTAGATTACCTTTTAGGCCAAAAGAAATAAAAGGTGTTTCAGGTAACATGGGAAGAAAGACTAGGGTCGGTAGGTCGGATATTTATTTTATTTTATTTTATTTTTTTAACATGAAAGTACTAGCCATCCTCCGTGTAAACTCTAAAAATGACCCAAAAAGGGTAAAAATATGAAATTTTCTTCAAAAATGCACAAAAAAAACCTGAAACCTGAAACAAACCTTCTTTTTTTTAATTTGGCCTTATTATATGAGTATAACATGGAACTACTTATCTGCTACTCCAAACAACTCAGGGGAAGGAATACTTCTCTCAACACAGCTCATGGTATTTCCACATCCCAAGAAGACATATTGCCTTGGACCCACTGTATAGTGAGCTCAGGTCATGATATTTTCACATTTGTGGTCCATCTGAAATGTCACCAATCATGTTTATCTCTGTGGAAAGGTTTGACGTATTGGCATTGTAGTGTATTGCTTTCCCAAAGATTAATGACATCCTAATGAAAAGTAGTTTCCCCCTTAATGATGCCACCGTATTCTAAAACCCACAAGGTCCCCATCTGTATGGATGGTTATGTATTATAGTGCGAGGTAGGCCTGCAAATAATTGATTCATTCATGATAAAACCATGACTTTCAATCACAACCATGTTGATGAACATACTGCAGAGCCTACCTCCGGGTCATCAGCCTCCCAGTATGTTACAATAAATACATCTAGAGCGTTACCACAAAAAGGAGGAGTGGAATAAATAATTATAATTTTTGATACGCCTTGCAGCTCAAACAAGGCCTGTCGAGCTGCTCGCTCTCTTGCTAATTGCTCACGCCATTAGCGACTGTGGGACTCTACGTGTTAAAGTTCAGTCTTTTGAAAAAAGGAATGGTATTTAGTTAGGCCTATGGACCTGGGTCTAATAGAACACTGCACGGCCGACCACATTTCCATTTATAAAGGTACTGTTATAGAAATAACCTACCGCTGACCTTCAAAAGTAAAAATAAAACCTCAAATTTCACCTCGCCCACCCTGAAAACAGACCGTAAGAGAGGAATATGCTGAGGGAGGAATGCAGACTAAAAATTCACGAATGTCTACGACGTAGTATCTATATTATTGACAAATCTACGACGCAGTTTCTATACTATTGTCAGATTTACGACATAATATGTATACTGTTGTCACTGGATCTATACTGGTTAATTATAAAGGAGTGTGATGTTTTTTGTTAAAGCGGGGTGAACACTTTATCCCCTGCCCCTTTCAAGGGGTCCAATGTATGTTTGTTACACCACAAGCCCACCAAATCCCCCCTTACCCCTCAGAATGTTAAAAACTGACGACTCCCTGACTGTAGGACACTGGCTTATCGCTCAGGTCACTTTGCCATATACACTGTATATTAGGTGTCAATATTGTTATAAAATACATAATAGTTATCCTAGGTAGATAATTCAATAGTTACTGACATGGGAAATCCTATCCCAAAGAGACAGACGTACAAGCTGTCGCAGATACAACGTTTAAAAAAAGTACAAAGCTAGGGCTGTTTTCCCCACTTTTACGCCATCACATATAATACATATTATACAAATCCCACTTCCTTCTTAGCACTAAATTACGCAAGTTGGCAAAGGCAGACGTTGTAAAGGTGTCTTACATCACACGACACCCACTCACACTGAGGCTGTGGAAGCTATCTAGGTCAGCTGAGCTCTTTAGAGCAGCTCATAGTTGTTCCGAGTAGCTCTGAGCAACTTGTGATAGATCTTACACACGTGGGATATGACCAGATGGGCAGAATGGACTGTCAGGCCATGTACAAACCATTGAGTTACATCGTACAGCTGAGCTATTGAATTCGCCGTCTATAGATTGTGAGATCATGAATGCATGGAGACTATTTGTAAGTTACCTAATCTGTGAAACGCTTTATTTTAAGGAGTCTGTTTGAGAAATACAGCCATTAGCGCTACCAGGAAAAGTGAAGATGCTGATCAATATCAACCGTTTTTAACATGCCCTAGCACAGATGATACTAATTGTAATTCCCATAAGAATAATGAGTTGATAACTTGGTAAAACATGTCATACTCCCACGAGCTCTTTGCCACCTAGTTGTGTGAAGCATCACAGGCCGGAATAATATCCAAGTGAACACCAAACCTTATCCACCGTTTGCTAATAGGTAGATCTCTAACGTTGGATAACAAAAAATGTTAAGTCTTAGATATGTTGGTAAATGTATAAATGAATCATATATCATTTAACGTTGTATAACAAACCCTAAATTCGTACACCTAATTTTGGGTTGAACTAGTATGTGGACTCAATAGTAATAATAATATAGTAACATAAAGCTTGTATAGCCTAAGCTGACAAGTACAACCTATGGCCCTGAATATGTATGTTGGCTCCGTGGCCTCGTGATTTACATGCCTGCCTTCAACAGTTCAAATCCTAGGTTCGAATCCTGGTGTGAGGAGTTTTTGTTAATATCTGTCTCTTTCTTTTCTTTGGTCCAAACCCAATCTAAATTTACGTTTTGTTCTGTAAATCTTTCTAAAGGATTTTCTTGCACGTTAAATCATGTAAAATCCATATAAATGTTGCTGAACAGATCTAGGTCTAAGTTATAGATTGCACCTGCCCATACACTACACCCGGTCATAGATTGCATTTGGTCATAGACTATCAACTTGGATTGATTTGGTAAGACTAAGCGGTGGTCCCCATTAGCACATGATCTCCTTTTCCAAGAACAAACTTTCACCTGAAAACAGCTTCTAGCAAAAGCCTAGAGACCTGTCTTTTGTCTCTAGAGACATATCCCTGTCTCTTACAACAAGGATTGAGCACCTCTGGCAGTATAGGCAAAACCTGGAGATAAACGAATCCTGTCAGAAGAACACTACCTTAGACCACAGATTGCAATAAAGACTGGGCCAGAGACTACAGTTAGGATTGGGGTTAGGGTTAGGGTTTCTCTCTCTCCAAATTCTGAGACAATATTACAATTGTATGGTTGAAGATGAGTTCTTAAAACAGGGGGACAGTGTCTCTGGAGACTAGAGACATGTCTCTCGCCTTTTAATAAAAGGATTTATTCACCTGTAAATTTCCTCTTATAAAAGGAGATCATGTGCTAATAGCCTGTATACACAGTAGTTGCGTGTGGGCTAGTAGTATATGGAATACGAGTTTGTAGAAGGCATCCGCTGATGCCACACAGGGTCTTGGCATGTAGACATTAACAATAGTTCTTGGCATGTATAGTAAGTAGTTATCAGGTCTGTGCACTAGTTAGATTGGCAAATTATATCCTTAGCAATCTCCCCGAGATATACCTGTCTGTGAGGCGTGTATCTGCCGTGCACGGTATATCAGGTATCGAGATCAACATTCAATGAGTATTACAAAGTGTATCCGGCTGTACAGTAGTTAAGTCATCGTATCTCGGTTGTATATTGAATTAGTGAGTCGTATACACATGACTGTATAAGCTAATCCACTGGTAGATATAGCAAAGCATTGCCAGCCTCTGCATCACTCCATCCAAATGGTCAACGTCCATCCTTGATTGACAGGATGCTTGCCCATTTATTAACCTCCTCATCGCCTGTCTGTCACCCGTTGATGACCAGCTGATAAGGCGCAGTCCTTATCTCTGCTCATCCTTCTCAGCCCTGCCAATCTACTCGTGATAATGTTACCCAGTTGTGTCTGTTTCCATACTTATAGCACTGCACAGAGAAAAGAAGCAGGGTCAAAAGGGAGTCATGGCTGCCTCCAGAATGACTCCACTCTCCGAGGGAGCCCTGGTCCTTATGTGACTCCCATAGGTGAGCCAGGGAAAGAAGGTGGATGCACCGACTCTCATGCATCACCACAAATGGCTTAAACTAAAACGACTCAATTAGACGTTACTCTAGACTCTATAATTAGAGAATAGAAAACGATGTTCTTAACATCGAGATTCTCTGTTGCTCTATAATGCACGATGGTCCCAAGCCTTATGAAGGCTTGACACCACCCTGCATTATAGAGTCTCAGAGAGTCGAGATGTGAAGAAAGAGTGTTCTAATGTCTTTATAAGACTATTTCACAATTTTTATGGTTTAAAAAAAAAGGTTTTCATGTTTTTAATGTTTTTTTGTGGGTTTGTTAACTATTCACTGCAATGGCCCTGTGCTCAGCGTGCACTGTTACTCTATAACGAGCGGTCACGTGACTTCTCTGAGGCTATAAAGCACGGCCAACCGTTTTTTAATACTCTATAATAACCTGTAACGCACAGGATGAGCCAGGAAGCTATGTGACTCCCCTATGTGCCACCCTTAGGTAAGCCAGGGAGTCATCTAGGCTCCCTCAATCAGGCAGGGCTCCCCTAAAGAGGGGGGGGGGGGTCATTCTGAAGGCAGGTCTGTTTCTTTTCTCTGAGCAGCTGGTCACTGACGGTCCTGATGGATCCACCACCTATAATGGTTGTATGCCTGTAGCATGATACCCATTTTGCAAGCTCAGAATTGAGCAGTTATGCTGGTAGCACACTTAATAGGGGGTTTCATCTCATAGTTTAATCGCATTGACATATTCCCTTCACTTGGTCGATGATCGGCTTCGGCGGAATCTTTTTAATTTGGGTAAAGAGCAGTTTCATTCAAGATGCATGTTTCATCTATGGATGAATATGGGCAAGTGTGAACTGCTATACTGTGCTGCATGGCTACCCTACTTAATGTTCAGTTTGACGATTATAATACCATGCATTTAAATACTCC
Source organism: Harmothoe impar (assembly GCA_947462335.1). NCBI lineage: Eukaryota > Metazoa > Annelida > Polychaeta > Phyllodocida > Polynoidae > Harmothoe > Harmothoe impar. The sequence goes on from OX381715.1 coordinate 60,787,777, forward strand.
TTTAGCTCGTCGTGTTAATACCTTTCAAATGCAGAACCTACTTCGAGAAATATTATTCTGTGCAAGGGACGCCAAAAAAGCCCCGACCCGTTTCTAATCTAAACAGAGTGCTGCATAAATTTGCTCTTTGCAAGCCTGTGGCAGCGGCACATCTGTGCAAACTATTTGCATGGATACCAACTCACCTAAATGACCACGCATAATCAATGCTATTTCATTCATTATTCAGAAAGAGTAATAGCCATCGGTTTTGTACGTGTTTCCCCAGGAAAATTTACAAACCATTACGCTCACTCAGCAGTAGTCAATTGATGCAGGCCTTATTAAAATGTAAATTCGGTGAAACCTTTTAAAACATGCTAGTTTGAGACAGACCAATTCCCATTATTCTATTTCATCTAATTTTACTGCACAGCCATATTAAAAGGGAAGCCTGTAAATAAGAAAACGTTTCAAAACGTTTCTCTATGCTTCCTAATTATTGGCAAACGTTTACAATGTTAAAGACGTTATTCTGGCGTAAAATAACGAGTTTTTGTTACAGATCTATATGTTATTACCGTCCCTTCCCTTCTCTCAAATGACTGATATCAGATGTCTTTCATGCAGTAGTGAAGTGAGTATCTAACGCAACGTCACACACCATGATATCAGAACTACCTTAGAAATCAAAGTACTATATAATTTATAGTCTTGAAGAACATTTACTGGGTTAATATCTCAAGCAACTTATTTGTCACGCATCCTTTGCACATACACCTCCCTATACGTGGAGTAGTTGCATTGTTACAAATCTCTGCCCATAATTAGATTCCGAACGTGGTAATATCGTTATCGAGGCACATGGCCGGATGCAATATATCTAGACGACAGGTACATTCTAGGTATATCAGTCTCATAAACCCGGGCCATGTACCATCCTTAAACTCCCCGAAAATATTCCATAGGTCATTTCTGAATTGATAGTATCAATTTAGACATATGGTCCCGGGCATAATTCAGTGGTTTTGGGCAATTTAGAATAAAAAAATAATGATATTCTATAAATCGAAAGGTAGTATAGAGAAGGTTACATGTATGTCCACTTGCAGACCAGCCTCTGTGGCCTAATAGGATCAGCACAGAACTTACACACTGGGGTTGTGAGTTCGCCCTTGCTCAGGCCTTTTTCTATTTTTCATACTGCTCTATATGAGAGCTAGACACATCAGCTGCGCAGAAATTGTTGCAATGAACGTATTCATGATGATTGACAACCACCTTAACAGTAGATTAAGGTTGGTCCCCAAATGGACCTACCATCTACTATGCATAACACCAGGAGGGTGAAATCTACATGAAAACCGATGGCTGTTCAACAGTGGGGATTGGGGACACCCCTCTATATGGGCAATTGCTGGGAAGGTAGGAGTCACTGCATTGGTCAAGTCGAATCACAGGCTGGGGGTAGAGGAGGCCCATAGGGCCAATTAGCCCCCAACCAATCGGTACCTGCCTCTATTCAGCAAGGCAACCAATCACAGTAACCCACCCCAATGCATACTGGACTCAGAGTGTCAAGTTGACTCTCTTGTCACAGGCAATGTCTGACTGGGAAGAGTTCAGAGCCTTGACATCCCTGTCATCTCTCTGCAGGACGGGGGGCGAAGTATCTATGTTGTATACTGATAACAGATCTATCATATAGGATTTAAGATGAGACCAGTTGATGGTAAAGTGCCACCATTGAGGTGCCCCAACAAGACTGAGTGTTCATATCGTTATGCCAAGAGGACATTGCTTGTGGCTATCCAATGCCCTCTAGCGAGAACAGATGGATGACTTGGATAAAACCCAGGCAATATTCTGCTGATTGTCACGGCTGCTCATATGGCAGACATGTCCAATTACAGATAACTAAACCCATCTCAACAGAGAGGCATATATGCTCTAGATCTTTGTCCACTAATCCCCCTATATATTGAGCTTTAACACAATTTTACTTATTGCTCTTCATACGATTTTGGCCCACAGCTAGAAAACCTTTTGAAATACTATACGCTTATGAGGTGTTGTCTTACCAAAGGGTATAGGGATCAAGTGGTGTATGCCATACCCGTGTCATATTTGTGTGATACCCAGATACCAAACATAATGATAAAGGGGGAACCTTGCCAAAAAAGAAGCTTCCCTACGCTTGTTGAAGGATAGAGAGACGTGTCATATATCTGACGCATGGCACACGTTAAGCTGCTATAAGATATCATGCTGTTTATGCAGCCTTAACCGTACAGGCAATATGGTGGGTGATAACTCTGCACATTAATACAGCTATTTTGTGAAGAACTTGAACTTTCTGGGTTATCCATAATAGTCCTTTAAAGGGTGCGGATTTTAAACACACGAGAACGTCCCATTGGCGTGCTTTAGTATTTAACCTGGAGAGCTGAAACTGAACTTTCCAAAAGGACAGCACTGGCATAGCTAACGTGGGAAGACATTTCAACCATTTCTTGGCTTCTTTGCATTTGGCATTAACTCTTTCTTATGGTAAAAATTCAGCCAGTACTCTATCCACTTAATAGACTACGGTTATAATGGAATTCCTTATTGGTCTTTTTCATACATACATATTATATTATATAAGGTTGTCCTTTGAAGTGTCTGATGTGCAAATTGGATGAAGAGCTTCAGCGGATTATAGCAGATTAATTTCATTACTCACTTTACGGTTGGGGGGATAGAAAGAAGCAGGGAGATACCCGGCCTTTCCATTTGGAAATAGAAGACCCGGCCCTTTTTTTCTCCTTGGTTCCTCTGGAGGCACAGACTGCGACGTGAGTGAGGGGTCCCTTCCATATAAGGTCATGCAGCATATTATCTGCGGTTCTGCTCTCGTTCCGCATTCCTCCGCCAGGTGCCCGTTCACATACACCGTGCTCTGATGCGGACATGCGCCACCCCCTCACCCCCCCCCCCTCCCATCACCCCTTCCCCTCACCCCCCCACCCCTCACTCCCCTCCCATCACCTCCCCATCTCCCACCCCCATTTACTTCCCACCCACACACATGAGCGTATATAGACACACCCTCCTGCCCATCCCCCAGCTGTGCTGTGCCTCGCCCAGATATTTCGCCGGCCACAGCCCGTGTTTTCCCTCCTTGGTTCCTCTCCATACACTTCTTTATACTCCTGCGGAGAAGTTGATGTACAAGGTCCGGCTGTCAGCTATTCCGCCATTCCCACCAAAATACCCGAAATCTGCCAGCAGTTTCTTTACGAATCCGAAGAGTTGTTTTCTACAGCTGTCTTCTGTGTACGCACTTTCTCAGTTCCCATTGTTTCTGTCCCCTCGACCTATCCCCTCGATCTGTCCCTCTCTGTCTGTCTAGAGCTGCCCCTCTGTCTGTCTATCCCTCTGGGTAACCCCCTACCCCTTCTGTCCTTGCCTGTGCAGCTCTCCCCTCGTCCCCATAGGACCATGTCCCGTCCCATTAGCAGAGCTCTCTTCCCAAGTTCCTACAAACTAGTTTTCTAAAGCAGCTCCCAGTTTGCCCCCAGTAGCTGTACATCCTGCCTCGGGTTCTGCAGGTCCCTGTGCACTTGTGACAACAGACCCTTCCCCTATCCTGCACCGCTCCCCTTCCTTATCTCTATAGGGCATTGTCCCTGCTGCTCCAGCCCCTCCCTCCGCCTAACAGCCACCCCCTTGTGGCCTCCTTGGGTGGAAACTGCCAGGTTCGGTGCTCATCCACATCCCAATTCACTCCACGTAGAGACAGGTTGCCGCCATTTTCATTTAGAAAACCTTTGTTAGGACATCACGCGACAGTAACATTCTTTATCTACTTCCCTCCTCCCTCCCACACGCCCTCCGACACGGCGGTTCCAGCCCCCTCCTCCTCTTGCTGTTGGAGAAGGGGAATACTGTGGGACCTGGAGCAGGCAGTTGAAGATACGTTAGTATCCAGCGTCCTTATCTATCCCCCATGTATATATTTTTGCTGAGTATACATGTATATACGTCTGTCCGTCTGATGGTTCAGATACAGTAGAAATAGAATTGCTATCCACTATCCGCTATCTCTGATAGAACACTGTCTGCAACGGAAGGTCAACTTGTAGGACTCCCACATATTCGACCACAGTTGGGATGAAGCATAGGTTGCATTCTGCTATATGCAAGGTGGTGGGTGATACGTAATGAGCATAGGCATGAACCGGCATAATAATCAGCTTTTATTTGAACAAACAGTTTTTGACTTTATTTTTAGTAACAGTATAATTTACCACAGGTAGAATCTAAACCACCACCACATATAATACATCTATAAAAGGAAAAGTCTGTTGTTCCCACATATAGAGGAATACAGAATACAAAAGCAGTGAGCTGGTGGATACAGTAGGAAGCGAAAGAGTTCATTTCAGATATTATTCTACGAAACAATATTTTATCATATACACTATCCTCTTTATTATAGATGATAGCTTCTCCGTATTGCCCACATCAATTCCGAAACGCTATATTTGAATGTTGTAAGGAGTATGACCGTAATTAGGAAGAGTCTTGGTTTCTTTAGTTCTTCATGAAAAACCTTAACGTTACACTGACATGTAGAATAATACACGCATGCAACACGGGGTGTGTTGATACGGCGTAGTCAGCAAATGGGAAAATGAAATATCAAAGAACTTGCGTCCCTCAGAAATAATAAGGCCATTTTCTCAGGGCATCACATTTAATCTGTAAATGGAATAAGGAGCCTTTTGTGAGAGAAAGAACTTCTAGTTTCTTTTTGTTCGACTCGCTGCAGAAGATCTCTAGGAGTTCTCTCTCATATTTCCAGTATATTATGTATGTTCCATCGTAATGAAGTATAGAAAATTCCAATAACCATGTGGAGTAATATTTGTTTTAACCCGAAACGCTACACAGATCTAAAATACATCATTTTCTCCCCACAGAAAGCTAATATTCCTTTTTGTCTTTACCACATGAAAGGTCAGAACATACTTGTCAGATACATACTTGTTTTATTAAATTTGTCAAATGCAGTCGTGCAAGTAAAGTCTTCTGTGCACCTAATAGAACTTATAGAGTCTGAAGCAGTGCCCCCAGGCAGTACCTTTATATTTAAGGACATTAAGTCCCTTCTTGCTGCATCCCCTCTGCTGAAGCACGTAACCACTTATCTGCTCCCATCTCCTCAAGGCGCATGAGCAGCTCATGATTACTCCAGACCCAATGCTTATTGATTCTGTTGGCGATGAGAGTCAGTTTTTCTCCATATGTGATGACTGATGAAATCGGCACAGGCATGGACAGTTCCCTCCACATGTCAACGTTAATTTGACAATGTTACTTAAGAGACAGATCTATTGATAGGACAGTATACTCCAAAATCCTGATCAGTCAAGTCGCATGTTCTCAGCTGTTTACTCATCAGACATGCGTCAACTCGCCCATTTTTAAATTTAATACCAGCGTAAATTGTACGTAAATTGAACAGTGTTGAAACATATGACACATGATGTATCCAGGTATACTTTGTATACAATCACAGCACTGTGTACAGATAGCTTATGTTGGGCTCAGTCAAGGCTGATCATTCCCTAAAGACATGTGTACAAAGCCTTGACTGAAGCCAATAAAAGACATACAAAGGATGTGACTGTACTTTGTTTGACTTACACACACAGCGATTGTTTTATACACAATGAGTCTACATAGATATAAGTACATTGCGTACAGAACAGGCTTCTTCTTTTGTTCTCCCAGCCAACTGTGTCTTTATAAATAGCTTTATAGACATATAAATGCGTTGCTACATTGTCCCTGTATTGATGATGTGTTTCTTTCTCTTCTTCCTCAGCCCATCTTGTGTGAGATCATCCAGGTGTTGGTAGAGTACACGAAAACCGTCATGTTCATGTGGATGTTTATAGAAGGCCTTTACCTCCACAACATGCTCGTCGTATCCGTCTTCTCATCAGGGAGATTCAACGCCATATTTTATACCCTTCTAGGTTGGGGTAAGTAACCGCACTGTTTATTTTAGGTAATACACTACACTGCTATTGTAAAATTTATCATGGCGTTGTATATACGAATATGGTCAATTCTCACAAAGAAGGGTCACAGAGAGGAACCATACGTTCCCTATATATTCTCATTCTCATGATTTAATGTTGAATAAAATATAGCTGGTCGTATGGTTTTTGGGCCCGTTCTACACATAAAAGGACCTGACAAATTTTTAGCGCCTATATAGATCTGTTATACCTTAATAATATATTCCTTACATGAATAATTATGATGACAGCAATATCAATTTTTATAATTAGATTTAAGTAGAATGAGTATTCGTTGCACATCTGATTTTATCTGTGTGACTCCATTTCGAGAGAATTGACCATAATGTATGGTTCATGAGTGGAAGCACAGGTAAGTTTCAGGGTGATTGGCTCAGGATATAGAATAACAACGCGGAAGGGTATTACGAAACGAAACAAGAGGAATTATGAAGGGAATACTGAATCCGTGAAAAGGAGAGTGCACATGGGGGAGCGGATTGGATGCTGTAAGAATCAGTGAGATATTACCTGCAAGAATGGAAAGAAAGGATGTATTAGTATTCTAGATTTGGATCACAGGATATTCATGACTTTGAATTGACTCTGTCAGCTGGTGGAAAATGAAGCCTCTGCTCCTTTGTCATGATCAAGGCAGGAAGAATGGTAATATCAGCCAATGACCTTCAATATCATTGAAAGTGTGTGCAATGCACAGGGTGTCATTCGTTGGTAAAAATTCCTCAGTTGTACAAGCTGATTCAACAAATGCAAAGTATTTAATGGCTGATGGATCTCTGTTAAAACATTAAATCAAATGAATTTAAATTCTGCCAAATTGTTTCTGATTACAAGAGATAGCTCAGATGACAGACAGGTAAATACAAGGTAACAATTTTATCACTTCTGAAGAAAGGTTTCCCTCCATGATAAAATTTGTTGAAAAGACAAAACCTCCTAATAATACCAAACATTGCCTGACAAGAAAGGCAACCTGCAGCGATCTCCTGCCTTTGTCCCTACACCATTTGCGCTCTGTGTAATCGAGCGAGGACCAAAAGCAGGAGGAGGGATCTTGTGTCCCAATAAAAAGCAGGTGCAGGCGGAAGGCAGTACACACGTAAGAAACCCATTTGACATTGATTCACGAACAGCTGCTGTGTGAATGGATGCGGTTTGGGAAGGCAATAGGTCGCGGGCCTCAAAGATGGGGGAAAGGAATCCATGCTATTGCCGCACAGCACCCACTGTTCTGCCCGCACTGATATTCCTAGTTAGTCATTTTTTGGCTCCCTATACGACCAACCTGGATTAGTTATTATTGTCAGGTTGGTCACTACTGACCAACCCACCTTAGTCTTTTTAGTTCCAGGGGGAGCCACTGAGTGGTCATCACAGGTGGCCCCAACTAGTGGTATACAAATACAACACACCAATGATGGACCTAGGTTAGCCACTACTGACTGACCCCTCGGTCATTTTTGAATATATCTTTGCCATTCTGACTAACACTCATATGACCAACCTAGGTAAGTCTGTACTGACTAACCCTTTCAACCTATGGATTTTCAGTGCGTCGACCAGGGTTGAACAGAAATCGGGCCCAGTTCATTAGTGCCATTCTACGTGGGTTATATCTTTGTGGGATATTTAACCACAGCACGGCATGGCACTTCATCACACACGATGGTACATTTACTGTCTGTGTGACAGTGCGTCAGTTTGTAACACAATATGACATTTGCTAATCTAAGGAATTAGGGAATTGAGAATGAGCCATCAACTGGATGTGTGGAAATTACATGCATATTGATTTGCCTACCCATGATCAGTAGATTGTATACATGAATTGATCTACATACATGAATGTACATGAGCTGTTCTACTTGCTTTAAGTCATCTGTCACCACACGGTGTGGCTTCATACGGCCTATCACAATTTAGAATTGGGCACTTTACACAAATGAGGACCCTTTACAAGTACAAAATGTACTCACACAGAAAAAATAAATCATATTAGGGCCACCGTCCACAGAGCATAAATGGGCCGTATATCGATAACATTGCCATTAATTTCCTATGTAAATCGCGTATAAAATGGCGGCACGCGGCCGATTTATGCTCTGTGGACGGTGGCCCTCATACAGAGTAAAGTGGGCAACTATTAAGTACGACTCTTTTCCATGAGCCGGCGTTCATCATTACACATTAGCGATATAAATACCTAGTAATACTTTGGTTATATAAGGGTTGAGTACCTACATAACCGTTCTGGTTCTTCTCCAACCGTTACTGTCATTACCAACATGCGTGGGTTTAACCCTTTAAGGACGACATGGTATCTTAATGCATCATATCCTTGGTCGTCATGATACATGAATGCAGCCCTGGCGAGTAACTCGCCAGGGCTGCATTCAAGAATCATACCGACCCTATGGGGTAGAGACACATCCGCAGGGTCGGCATTATGCACCAATGCATCACCAGCGAGTTGCTGGGGCTGCATTAGTGTATCATGACGACATCTTTTAGCATCATCTTTTAGCGACATCCGTCCTGAAAGGGTTTTAAAGGCATAGGTCTTGCTGCATGCCCAGAAGCTAGGACAGGTACTCAAGCCTTTATTCTGCACCCGCGGGCTTAGCTTATAGCTCCAACATCGTAAACGTAAGTAGTATAGAAAATACCACTCTAGTGATACGTAAGTAGTATATGGTTTTGGAATTGTAGATGGGAACGTGCTACTGCAAAGGCTTTCAGATAGTTTAGGGCGGTGCTCGAGCCATATTATACAGGTCTTCACATTGATTAGACACATACCTATCTAGGTTGTCGTTTTCTTTTCAACGACAATATTGATAGATGCATGCACTTCCTAAATATCTTGAACTAAGATCCGAGCAATTAATCCGAGCAATTAAGGACTAACATCAATCTTTTCCTACCGCTGTTGTAGGCGTAAATAATGATATTTATTTTTAGGACGAGGCTATATTCTGAGGGCTAAATCTCCCACATCTCTGTTGAATTATCAAATTTAATCCAACATAATTAAACATTATTGCCTTTGTAAAACTAAATCTCGGTTATTTATCTGATATCCTCCATTACTTTATTGCAGTCTCTGTCTAAACCCTTGAAGCAATGCTTGGGAGCAAGGTTATAACAAATTCAGCTGAGCAAAGTAATCCTGTTTTGATTCGATTCCTGAATAACATTTCTGATTTTTGAATAATCATTTAAATTGTTCTTGCAATTTCCATGGAAGGCTTAACACAATAATAGTTCATCCTGATAAAGACATTGCAGGGCATGCATAACACATTCCATCTGCATAATGCACAGTTCTAAATGATGAGCTTTCTATCTCAATATTAATTCGGAGAACAAGCCCCACTCCATCGTCAACTGTCAGGATGCTGAGGCTATTATGTCCGATGGAAACTTTTCGATTTATGGCCTTTAAAAAGTGAAAAAAAATACTCTTAATACATGGTTCCTGGCTCTTCTTTCATTGTGCAAGTGTCCCTCATGACCACCGTCCACTAGGCTCTTATCGGCCGAAGCTATATATAATAAATCTATGGGCCTGATCGGCCAAAGTTACCCAGTCGACGATGGCCATCATGGCCACTACGACTATTACAACAACTTGCATAGTCTGAACATACACACGAAGAGGTACATGACATTTTATAACAGTTTGCCAATGTAAAGAGTAGCGTGACTCCACAGCAGTTTATAGCAGCTCCAACACGGCACACATAACTAAATCATCGTCCCTGATGGAGGACTCTAGAGTACAGTATATATCCTTCCCTCATTTGCCACAATGATGTCATATACGGCGAGATGTAATTACCTCCCGTTGTCCATGCACATTATATTATCCTAGTGCTATGGTAATAAGATAGAATGACACACCAAGAGTATACAGTATATTGTCTGATCGACTATTCACCCTGGAGGAATGTAAGCCCAGTATTCTACCACCAGATTATTAATTGCGCAGCTATCAAATGAATATAGTGTGTTTTCACTTTAATAGAATTGATAGGTTATATCCATGGTATTAGCCGATTATAGAAAGTTAGAGGTACTTTGATTGCAGGATCGGATATAATAGAAAGGCTATCATATTTCTGCCTGTTGAGGGATTTACAGCAATACCTCCGATGATTTATCAGATTTCCGCCATATCAGATTTAAACATAGCGATGCAAATTGACAAGTGATAGTTTTGGTCATGAGGGAAAGCATTCAGCAGTAGAAATATCCCCAACAGTTATTTCCCGTCTCGAACCCCTAATACCCCCACAAATGAATAACACTTCTAACCAATGCCCGTGTTTTAGGATGGAGGGGATCACTTTGAATATTAATCTGCCCTATAAGCAGCACTTTAATCCCTTGAATCATCGTTTTTTTTTCCTTTAAAGAAGGCCCTGAAGGGGGAACCATGGTGCAAGGAGAGAAATTCCCACCCATTTATATTCCAAATACCTTGTAAATTGCCCAAGAAATGGGAGGCTTGTTATCTGTCCCTTGAGGCATGATAATGGAAAGGAATTATGATCAGCCTGTACCACATGCACTATATATTCTGGACACTCTCACAAAGTATCTCTGAATGTATCTCTTCCTTATGTATCCCCTACGGCAGTAGGTCCCACCCTGTTTGAATGGATATGGTCTAGAGGCAATGGCACTTTTACCAGATTTATATAAGGAACATAGTCTGAAGGCAAATGAGACCATGGAGCCCCAGTTGTAAAGATGGCATTCCAAAATGATGTCATGGGATGGCTGCAAACCTACTCATTTCCTCCAACAGTTTCGAATAGGTGGTGCCAAAAGGAAAGCATGCCGCCTTGACATGGGGACTTTCATCCATTAGCATAGGAAATAAGAGGGATGAGGGCAGGGATGTGAATGACTGGGCTGATCTAAAGGTTTGGTCATAACATTAACGTTGCCTTAAGTATGAAGAAAATATTAGGCCAAAAACAAAAAAAAAGTATGGAAGGTTGGCAGACAATAAAGTCTAATGTGGGATTCCAATGGGTGCGGAAAACTGAACCGCATTCCTGCACAAGCATGGTCGGTGGAATCCAACCACATGAATGAAAATGGCTTCACATCCGTGCACAGTAGCTGGAGGTGTGAATTCATATTTTGCCACATTAACAGAAGTCAAATTAGAGGCACACTTCAGTAGGTTAGCCCTCCGTGGTCTTCAGGGAGAAAACTCTGAGAATACTCTGAAGTGATGAAAACCTTTAACATGGAGCAGGCTTTATTTTAGAACAAAACACTAGGCTGTCAGGTTTGACAGCTTTGGTTTCTATACCTAGAAATCCTTTCTTCCGTCCCTAGAAAAACATGACTATGCACCTTCTCACATATAATTCATAATTGAATAATTATATTCCATGTAATGAAATAGAACCCCTGACCGCACAGCATTTATTATCGGAACTATTGATGTATTATCTGAACTGATATTACCTAAACTGACCCAAAATGGCAATGTTCACCAGAGCTGTTTATCAGTTAAAGGGCATCATGCTCCCAGAGCTGTTTATCATCTAAAGGTTATGGTGATTGACTGGAATTGTGTTGATGCCATTGGGTCTGGGTTTGTATAAATGGTATTAGGAACCAATAAACCGTCCAGATGACTCAAACACCCCCCCCCCCTCCCCATCCCCAGTCCCCAAGGGCAACAAATCAATGACACTTCTTACCAATGCTCCCATTTCGAGGTGGGAGGGCTCATCTTTAATATTAATCTGCCCTACAATCAGCATGTTAATCCCTTAAGACAGCATTATTCTTTCAAAGGAGCTCTTTTTCAAAGGTGAGGGGCAAAGGGTTCAAGGAGGAAACCTTGTTTTCCCAGGTAGTTATTTCCTAAATGCTCATGATTATAGATTGCCTGAGAAATGAAAGGTTTTAAATGGGCCCTGATGGGTGGGGTGGTATCACATGCAAAGTGATGTTGTGGACACTCTCGCAAAGTTTCTCCACCAGCATCACCCCCTAGGGTGTCCCTATATGTGACTGCAGGTACCACTCTTATTGAATAACTAGTTTAGAGGTCAGTGGCAGCTTTGCAGCACATATATTGAATGTAGTTTGTGGCTGGGGAGACCCTGAAGGAGCCGTTGTAAAGATGGCAGACCCCAGGGGTGTTATGGGAGTGACCATAATCCACTCATTTTGAACACGATGTAGACTAAGTGGAGCCAAGAGGCACACATGTCCCCCCTTGACCTGGGTACTTTATCATTTACAAGCATGGGACATGGGAGAGATAGTGGCCGAATGGGACTGGATGAACATAAGGGTGAGCTGTTGCAGTACTGAGTAAAGAGGAAATGGGGCTCTTTCCTGTAGGCGGGTCTAAAGAAAGCAGTGCGTGCTTAAGTATAGTGCTGTATGATAAAGGATTTCAATGGGTTTGCAGAAATAGGGAACTGCTGCTGCAGGACTTGTAAACTGAAATGAATACAAGAGAGTTGGTGTGAGGCAGAGGCATGTAACAGGGTGACCTGAGGTCTTATTCTGAACGACTGCCGTATCTGTCGGGGGGCATACTGCTGACAAATTTCGGGTTTGACGATAATGATCCAGTAAATCGTCAAAAGTGTTTCACAATATACTATCGTCAAAAGTCTCAACTCAACAGATTGGGCAAAATATCATATATCATTTGGGGTAAAGCACGGATATAGCCAAAGGGTAAGATACACTGTATATGTTCTTTGCTTATTGTGAAAGACCCAAAATATGGAGTTTGACGACCAGTAACTATGCATTAGTTTGCCGCTGTCAAGTTGATATTTCATTATCGGCAACATATTTGATGGCCCGGCAGATACGGCAGTCGATCTGAATGAGACCCCTGCTGTTTCTGCTCAGATGAGTTCCAGGTGTGTGTAGCAAGACAGTGCCAGTACAGAGCATGACAGGAAATTAGAATCTTCCAACTCAAGTGGATAGAGCTTCCCCCACTGTCGTTCCCATAACTTTCCACAGCAAACCCAGCAACAAAGTTCAGGTGCCATGAGCGAATGGCTCGTGGGACAAGTGCACCTTCACCATCGTATATATAATGGACTATAGTGCTGACACAGGTTCTCAGATTAAGCCCTATCCCCCCCACCCCCCCCTAATGTATCCAAGTGCTAATAGCGAATGCATAGCAAATGATCAAATTATAGATCTGGTATCTAGATAACATACAATCATACGTGTCGTTTACAATGGCCCAGAATCACCAACATGGGATATTCCAGGAAACAACTCTAGACGATTCTAGCAGCCTGTCCGACTTGGTCGGGGCCCCTGCCTCTTGACTGAAATAATCTGCCTGTCTCGCCTGACGTTTTATTCATGTTCCTGGGCCCATTTTATCCATGTCATAAGCGATAATGACACACATTTCCGGCCATCAAAGACGCCCGCCCTGCCTGCGATTAGGGCCGCTTAGGCAGATGTTAATTCCATTAATTTTTGTTCATTCAGCTGTTGGCAGTCAGCCATTCTTTGGTGTGTTGACACACCGGGATGTGGGAACCGTGTTTGTTGTAGAAAAAAAAGATTTCCTCTAGAAGAAGAAAAGTGTTTGGGCAAGATTTTAAATGGAAGTTTCAGCGCCCTTTGGGAAATCTTTCCCGAATTAGCTTCGCACCTGGACTGTGCTGCGAGACTGGAGAGATGGGGGAGCTTCTGGGTTCTATGGCTACAGCTGCTATGACGGTATAGTCTGGCTTAACCAGAAGAGACAGGTCACTTAAGAAGCATATACACACCAGGTGGCAGAAAATGGGCGTTGTGCAGCCTTGAATCAAGGGCAATTTCAGTCCGTAGTAAATGGCTGTCCTTTAAAAAGTTCTGTTGGAAGGACAACTTTATTATGTGAATATTACTCCAATTGCGAGAGAGAATGTAATTGCTCAATTGATATCTATATACATATCACCAATTACGATCTTTTGGGAAAATGGGGTTAATCAACAGTTTTGTTTCATAATTGCTCATCGCTAAATCCCATTAAATCTTGCACGTATACATTGAGGAATTAGGATGATGAATCGTTGTTTTCATTATTCAAAGGACGTACAGATGGCTGGGATAGAATCAATCACCAAACATCCATTGGCAAGGGATTACAAGTAATGCAGAGATCTTGTTAGGATGACTGATCACTCAGAGGATCCACGTGCGCCATCCATCATCAAGTGTACTCCCCGGGGGGGGGGGGCACTTCATATATTCACTTCATATATTTTGCGGCTGGGAAGGGCACTTTTTGAGCAAAATCCCCCTCACCAAGGGTCTGTTTTCACCAAAACCCCCCTCACCAAGGGTCAATTTTCACCAAAATCCCCCTCACTAAGTGTCACTTTTCGGAGATTTCAACAGAATCCCCCCAAAAAGGGTAATATTTTGCCAAAATTCTTTGCAACAAGGGTCACTTTTGACCAAAATTCTTACACCATACCGACTCCTTGGGGGAAATTGCTAAAACCTAGGCACTTTTGTCCAAAATCCCCCTCAGCAAGGGTCCCTTTTGACCAAAATCCCCCTCACCAAGGGTCACTTCTGACCTAAATCCCCCTCACCAAGGGTAAGGGTTGTCAAAGGGCCAGCCGCACATCTGTGTCAAAAAAGATTGAGTACCCCCCCCCCCCGGGATGTACTCCCAAGTGTTGCATTGCTCTACTGTATTATGCTGTCTCAGAACACACTCTTATCGGCAAGATGGCTACATATTTATAATCCCATTCATTATTACTATAGGCATCAGTGGCTCGATCTGAAATATGGAGGGTGATCAGTCTTAATCATTTTATGTTTCAGGTTCTCCATTTCTACTAACATTAGCGTGGGCCATCACAAATGGTATTCTCCATAAAGAAAAGTAAGTCACCTTCTTTTGTATTAGGTAATTATTGAGCATCGAGGTTTTTATTTGTATTCCCACATTATGATACGTGCCTCTTATAACTATAGTTTCACTAAATAAAAGAAGAGGTCAGATGTGATGATCTATAATTAACTGATGTCCCTTGAATGTGGTATTGCACTTGCAGGTGTTGGTTCGGGTACACATTTCGTCCACATTTCTGGATATTAGAAGGTCCTCGAGCAGCAGTTATTATAGTAAGTGATATTGTTCCTTCACAGAGAGAAGAAGTAGGATCACTGTAACTCTCAAATGTGAGTCCAGCCCCGATTACTGAGGGTGCTGAGTCTTAAAACAGAGTCATTTTAGAGTCATTATAGAGTTATTTTAGAGTCCTGCTAATGTTAAGGAGTCACTTTAGAGTCATAGGGAGAGTTACCTCAGTGATCAGGTCGGGAGTCACAGTGATTCTACTTCTTTTCTTTGTGTTGCAAAATGTATACATGTTACCTTAGTTATATTGGACGCACACATCTTAACTACCTAAGGGCCTTGACAGACTAATATATGGCACATGTGAGAAAAGGGACCTCAGTGCAGGGTGAACTAAGATTCCCGTACCAAGCACACGTCACATATTATTTAACCTATACTATTTTAAACCAAAAACGTTTAGTGAATTGATCAGTGCTGTCTTACAATATATAGCTGATATGAGAATATGCATTAGGAACAGGCGAACGGCAAAGTACTGTATTTATATAAAGTGTGAAATCTTATCCTAATTGAACTCTCAGAAATCATCACCATATTCATGAGGTTTTAAATGTATTTCGAATTGTCATCTGCATCTGTTCTCAGCAGCAATTTCATGGGATGTTGTCCGTTGGGATGGAATACAGAAATGTGTCTCTGCATCGATAGTGAAATTATACAAACCATGCAAGTCATACGCGTCACCGTTATATATGTCTGTTATGTCTTTTCATCTGCAGGTTAATTTATTTTTCCTACTAAATATCATTCGGGTACTGGTGACCAAATTACGAGAGAGTAACTCAAACGAAGCAGAGCAAGTACGGTGAGTATTACTTTTCAGAAAATATGTTTGGCCCCTAGATTAGCGGTTATAGGGCTGGTATCTAATATGATTTTGAATAATCGTCCTGCCTCGAGGATAACATTCCTTGACTTTAATCGAACTGATCTATCAAAATTCCAATTATTCACTACCTACCAATTATCAGATACATGCGAAGCCAGAACATTTACTAAACATATTTCAAAGGTCAGCATATTAGTATAACTTATGTAATCATACTTATCAATTCTACTTCCGGAAGTAAATTCTCAATCACGGTCACTCCATGCTAGTATCCTCACGAGGAAATAAGACCTTATCTGAATATATTTTCCAGGAAAGCTGTGAAGGCTGCCATAGTATTACTGCCATTATTGGGGGTGAATAATTTCTTAGCCATGGTGGAGGCCCCTATAGACACAGCATTGAAGTTCGGGCTCTGGTCCTACTCGTCTCACTTCCTCATCGCCTTCCAAGGTTTCTTCATCTCGCTACTCTACTGCTTTCTCAATGGAGAGGTAAGTGCTGGTTTTCAATAATAAAATTACCTTTGTAAAGAATAATTCAAGTATAATCACGGGTAGTTTGTATGGTACTGTTCATGAATGTGATTCATACATATATATATGGCTGTGTCTCACGACCTTGGGACAATGTTTTTGTCTCTGATCGGGTGCCGTCTCTGACCGGGTGCCGTCTCTGACCGGCTGCCGTCTCTGACCAGGTGTCAAAAAAGGTGTTTTAAAAGGAATTATACTCATATATATAAGGATTTGGAAAAACGTTATGGCGGTTGTTATATAATCATAGTTATAATTATAATTAGCCTCCTGCTGCTAGTATTTTGACCTTATCAAGCCAAGCCGGTCAGAGACGGCACCCGGTCAGAATAGGCACCTGGTCAGAGACGGCACCCGGTCAGAGACAAAAACATTGTCCCAAGGTCGTGAGACACAGCCTCATATATATATATATATATACATATATATATATTTATATATATATATATATATATATATATATATATATGTATATATATGTATATATATGTATATATATATATATATATATATATATATATATATATATATTTACAGTGATATAATTGGTTTCAGATACTAAAAGTCTGATAGTGACTAACTGTTATGATGGGTATATATATATATATATATATATATATATATATATATATATATATATATATATATATATATATATGCCGTAAACAGCAGAGAACAGGATATAATACCATACCCATGTCATGTTATGCTTTCCGAATATCTGCCTGTCCTATCCAGGAAATAATCATCTTGATTAATGTTTACAACTTCCCTGTTTCCACAAATCCTGAAATCCTGAAATCCTCCCTTAATATCCTGCTCCCTCTGGGGACATCTGGTCCTGTGACCCAGAATCAGTAATATAAAATATTCAGGGTTTATACCTACCCGGTATGCTCTATACTTATATTGAAGTTCCAAAACAGTATGAACAGAGATGGAATATATCTATGATTGAAAGGGGTGGGTGACACCTGCACCCACTGGCAGGTAGCTGATGAATGTTGGGCTGAGCTATGTACATAAAATGCAATAATATATAGTAGACTAATAACAGTTGTATTTATAATCTGCTCACCATTACAAGCATGCCAGTGTTCTACCATGGGAAATTCTGCAGCGAATTCACCGAGTAGCTAAGTGATTGTCAGAACCTGGCCCAATTCATAGGATATGCAATAAGAAAATACTGGGCTGTTCCACCAGGATTATGAATTATGTTGATTAGTGAAAGGAGGGGGGGGGGGGGGTAATAGTTATTACCTTCGAGTTGGTCCATGCTCTGTATGTCTGTAAGTCTGTGTGTGTGTCTCTCTCTGTGTCTGTCTGTCTCTGTGTCTGTCTTTCTCTCTAGCTGTCTATCTGTCGGTCTGTCGGGCTGTCTCTCTCTGCCTCTCTCTGCCTCTCTCTGTTTCTCTCCTCTCTCCGTCTTCTTCATCTCTGTCTCTCTCTCTCTCGCTGCAATATCCTTCATGAGCTTCCTGTTGTGGATGAGGAATGCCCTTTTTCAGAGGAGATTTAGAGCTCCTATTGGACAATACATCCAGGCACCCTAGCTGTACATCAAGTTAATCACCTGGTACCCTTAACCTTCACACACCTGCCTGGGGGCGTGTGTAAGAACTACTGAAGCCAAAAAGGGCAGTAGCCAGAAGCCACAGGAAAGCTAAACATGTCCTTGGGGGCATGTGTCCCAGCTACGTCCTGGGGGAGGGGGGGGGGTCCTCGTTTACTTCCTGGTAAAGAGGCTTGACAATGCCTTGTTCTGCCAAAACCCCTCATGCCATCATCCGGCTGATACTACAAATACGGGATAGCTCTCCTAGGTGCGCGGACAAATGTTTAGAGCGTTATCTTACCCTTAAATCTTGATTATTAAGACCTGAATGTGTGGCTCCTTCCACCTAGCGTCACTACCCAAACTATGCTACCTGAGGTTTTCCTTAGTATAGTATATACCCTACACCCAGATGAGACTACATATATACATGTAAAAGAAAAATGGGGGTTAATGGAATTACTGCTACTAATGGCGCCATCTTCATTTGCTTAGTGATACTTTTAAGATAGTCTGAGATAGCATTGAGATAAAGCTCTGAACGTTTGTCCGCGCACCTAGGAGAGCTATCATGGACGTGCGCTGATACCACTCCCCGATGTGGAGCGGTGGTTGGTCAATTAGGATCATAAAGCCTCGTGGGTATAAAGAGCGATGGTCACAGCCTTAGGGAATCCCCAATCAAAATAACTGCCGTAAAACCTCTCTGATAAGGCAACAGTTTTTGAGGTTCTATGTCAACTTCGGCCTATTAGCATTCTCTCAAGGTAGGCGGCGGGGTTTGGCTTATAACGGAGGTCGGTTTATCATAGAGGTTTTACGGTATATGAGATTGACAGGCGCCACAGACAAGGTCACTTAATTGAGAGCATGTCTAAGGGACTCTATCTGGACTGTACAACCCCCCCCCCTCCACCCCCCTACGCTCCTTGACTCACACCCACCCTCACTCTCTCCCTCAAAACCTGCAGCAGGCCATAACCCTGGAGTAAAACACAGATTTAATCAGGCCTTAAGTTGTCATTAGTAATTGAATAAAGCGTTGTCAAAATCTCCTCAAATAGGTGCAGACACGTCGGAGTCCCAATCCTGCCCTATGACCAAATAACATTTCTGACCCATGCCCCAGGGGCTGACAACCATGTCCAAACGAATATAGTATTTTATTTGCAGTTGATGCAGCTGTATGTCTATTTAAAACCACTGATCCGCAAATATGCTTTCTGTATACTACATCAATTTTAGTATGCATACCGATATTACTATTTAGCAGCGTGTTCTTATAGTATCATTAAACGTCATTTGGTGCTCAATTCCCCCAAGGTTATATTCCTAAAAAGCCCCTGTTTTCCTGAAATCTTACCACTGAGCTGCTACATTCAATGACATCAAATAAGATTCAGTTTAGCTCTCGAGGGTTATTATAGAGGGTCCCCCAAATACTAATTTATTAATGCTGTATAAGAAGCTAAAGCACTGATTCAACGGGAGCCAATCATCCCTGATATTTGGATCCGAGTTAAAAGCAAAAGCATTACCCCACCTCCTGCAATCCACACTACTAAAATCTAGCTTTCCTAGAAATGGTATAAACTTACTAAAATAATAAATTTTCCATAATTTGAAAGGGATAAGGTTAGATCCTGACAGTCTCCGACAGTCCCCGACAGTGTACGACATTTCAATTCTATCCTAGCAGAATGTGTACAAAAGAAAACAAAAAAAAGGTTGTTGTTATTTATAAAAATGTTACACAATCATCCCATGGTTACTTTTCACCCCATGTACCACCAGGTTCAACAGACGCTGCGCACGCATTGGGAGCGGTATCAACAGCAGCGCGGGAACTACACGTCAGCGCGGCGTCGCACCTCGGGCACGGTATCTATCTTTACTTCAGTCACAGACGTTCCTACCAACCAGCAGGTATTTCAAATCCCAGGTTTCCGGTGGCTTGCATGGTAACCATGGTTACGTGAAGAACGTGATGTCTAGAGAACCCTCCCTGACCTGCATTAGCCACCGCTAACCTCTAGCTCCCCCTCACGGCCACCAACGGAGGCTCACAGTTTTACCAACCTGCGCTGGAGAAAGTTGCTTTTGCTTTTGATGGGCAGTTCTGGTAGGAGGTTCTGTTTATAATGAAGTAGGTATACAACACAGAACGAAGCACAGGCCAACACAGAGCAGGGTGATCAGGCCATTAGTGTCCCCTGTATTGCAGATAGCACCTGTTTAACCACACCACACATAGAGTAGCTGTCTAATAAAGAAAGTAACCTTTGTTCAGACCCAATTTTGGTATCACTACACAATATTCCCCATAGAGATGCATATAGCTAAAGCTAGAGACATTTAGGTATGTCTCATTTGGCACAAAAGTTCATCTAAGTACTCATCTAAAATATAAAGGGAAATCTACCTAGGATACGGCGATGGTGGCTGTGATCCAAACTTGGAATTTAGTTCAATTTGCTTTTGCCTGTATTAAAATACATTTACCCATTCATTCCCTCACCAGCACCAGCTTACCCGTATGCTAAGCACGTTCAGTATTAAGAGCTTAATAGTACTGTATGAGCGCCGAGTTTAGGCTACAAAGGGTTCTGTTTGCCTTTCTTTATCTTTACTAATTAATCATTGCCTTCAGGGGCAATTTAAAAGTCGACTCCCCTAATTCATTTACAGTTATTTTATGATTTAATTCGGCACCTAGCCTCCCCCTATTCAACGTCGTTTTTATTGTCAGTGAAGCTGTCAGTCAATATATAAACCAAATCAGGATCAGAAGCCGCACAATATGCTACTTTTGTCAAGTATCCTAAACACACTACTAACTCTTTTTTTTTATATTAAGCAGTGTGAAACAATCTAGAACACCATAAATGTGCTACCTCAATCCCTAGATGCCTCATGTCTATGTTATCCCTAGGTTTTAATTCTTTATTGGAGGAAATATAATTGATAACAACCGTAATCATTAAGGAGCATTTGATTTAATCTGGCACCATGTAATAAGTTGGAGGAACCAAAGCTGTAGCCCATTTTGGGGAAAAGGCCAAAGAGTTAATCATCTTCTAAAGAATGGCATGCTAAGGATACTTTTTTATAGTAGTGGCAACGGATGACGTTCACTAATAAGATGGATTTAAAGAAAACATTTTAGAGCAAATGAATATCGATTCGCCTTCATCCAAAAGGCGAGACAAAGAGATCAAAAAAGCTAGATGAGAAAAAAAAGCAACTAGAAAGACGATGTTGAAAACCCAGTCCCTGTCCTGAATGGTGCCATAAGCTTTCTTGTCGTCAGGTACTCCCTCTACTGGAGCTAGTAGAAACTAATCGGTCGGACCCACCCCCTGGCGTCAGTCGTTGGAATTAGTGACCAAGGTAGCCCAACGTTGTACACCACGTGCTAGTATGACCAAAAGTTTCATGTGAGTCGGTCACTAGTATAGTCTGGAGGGATCACTGTCCTTTTTTCTAACCACCCTTTACCCCACGTGGCATGCGTATTTTAATTTTTTTTAAATGTAATATTATCTAGGATTCTTCTCTAGATCACTATTGAGTCATCTTTCACAACTGCTGCCATCTTTGATGTGGAATTGCAGTCCCTCCACATGGTGGTTCAATACCTCAAATCTAAAGCTGAATATCTTCTTGACCCTTGTGACTTTTATTTACATGTTAGACACAACCTTCTTATTAGTGCATGGTTAACGTGTAGTTTTCTGTAGGTAGACAGCACTAACATTTCTTGACCTCATTTTTTCTGCAAGAAAAAGTAATTAATGATTACCAGTGTTTAAAGCACGCTGGCAGGTGGCCACATAACCTACAGTAATGCACAGTGATACAACATTCCTAGAATAAGCAATTTTACATGAAACCAATCATTAGATATTCCTCTTTTGTTTTTAATAAATATAAGCTAGAAAAGCGTTCCCATCCATGGGAAAGATACCACACGCCAGTCACACCTTTTTTAGAGTGACGATTTCATTATTCTGGTCTCCAATAGACCTGCATTTTTTTACTTTTCAATTTTCATAAATTGTTTAGTTGATAGCAAGCGATGTTATTCGCAAGTTTTGCCCACATCTCACAGCCCCATCCTTCCCTTTTTGCCATTTTGATTCGAAGATATGGATGACACCGTGTTCCTCCCAAGCGTTTGACGTCGAAAGCTAGGTGCGCATGCATCCTATCATTTTTCACCTTGTGAGTCCTACTGCTTGCCTACCTTCTAGATAGATGTTTAAGGACCAGGCCTTAGTTGGAATCTATTTGAACGAAATTCCTATCCTACATCGAGGCAATGTGCAAATAGATTTTGTATCATTTTGTTACCAAAGGGAGGTTCTAGGTACAACATCTTTGAGTATAATTTTGAGTTGATTTTGATTTGCTTTTCGAGTATTATCACAATTTTTTAGGTTTGTTCATTGTTTACCACTACTTTTTAGTTGCTAAACACATTTTCGAATAGAATCCGTATTACCACCACTGCTCATAGATGATAATCTTGTCTCAAAAGACGTGCTATTACAAAATCCTAAATCTCTAGAGTTACAGGTTCTAAACTAATTATAACCTTTTCACTAGGTACTCTACTTAAAATGTCCCATACAGGTTTAGTAAAATACAGTCCTAATTAATATTTGTTGATGTTTGTTAATGGAGCTCAGGAACTGACATCAATAAATATACATTGATGCATTATATATTGTTTGAAATATGTTATTTGCATGGATCATGAGAATAAATAGATAATACAACTAAAAATACACAATTCTCAATTATACTTTAAATACAGATACAAATAACACATTCCTTTTTATTTGTTAGGATACAAAAAAAAACATCAACGTCGATGAGAAAGAATCTAGAGTGTTAAAAGCTGATAAGGAAAATAATTAATTTGAAGATGCTACTCTTACTTGTGCCCAACAAAGGTATACACAATAAAGAGGGTTTCCCAGTTCACGAATAGACTTAGCTACTATGATAGATTTGTAATTAAAAATACCATTACTATACAAAAGAAGGGTATGTTCCAAAATGTTCTAACATCCATAATATGAAGATACCCGTCCAGCTTATCTTATAAAACGTATTTGTCGAACAAACAATCAAACAAGCTGAATAATATAATTCCCTTGCTTGTCTGCGTTGGTAGCAACTGTCTGGAAGTGTTGCCATGTACTGTTAAACTGTGACATACAAATCTCTTTCAGTAGTTCTGTCTTGTATAAGTGTCGCTAGATATGTGCCTTCATATGCACATGTACATATATTTACAATATGAAAATATATGTACACAATCCGTTTAGCTACGTCATGTGCAAAGTGTGTCATGACGTCATGAAATAGCCTCATGGGGATGTTACACATTAGGAACTGCAACCTCAAGGAGACTCCAATGTCATGTCTTGTACAATAGATTTTGACCGAAATTCAATTGAAATTCCTCAGAATGTCACAGATGCAAACAAGGCTTTTACAAAATTACAGGTACAAGAAATGCAAGACTTATAGGGATAGAAATATAGTGTAACACCCCTATGTGGTAGACTTTCTCCTCAATGCTTTTGCTATTGGTGCTTATCGTGATTGATATGTGACTCTTTTCATTTCTGTTTTGCTGGCATGCAGACTTTCGACCGATTGGAGATAGCGAATGGTAGCATTCACTTAGCTTCTTCTCCTATGACACCGAGTAAACCCGACGCAATGACATACAATATGACGTAGATCTGTGACGTCATAGCATATGACGTAGCTCTGTGACGTGGTCCATTGCGCCTCTGTGTTGTGGTGACGTCGTTGGTGATGGTTTCGTCGTGTTACCGCGTGGTGGCAGTGCTGTGCTCAAAAACAAACCGGATGTAGATGGCAGCAGTAAGACGCTCCCTGTCTCACTGCCGATGACGTCATGACGGACTTCCTTCATTGCAGAGTATTGTGACCCCGAAGGGACCAAAGAACCTACGAGGGATATGTCTCTGCATCAAGCAACAGCCACATGGCATATGGCCATGAGAGGAGGCCTCCATCAGAAGGCCCTCACAGTGAATGAACACCCATGGTATCTGGAGGACTGCATTGTAGGAGAATATCCTTGATGGACTTGGATGGAAAAGAAGGACTCTGGATTCAAGGATTCATTTACAACGTGGCCTTTGAACCTGCAGGCATCGGAACTCATTCTTGCAAGATGAAAATGTATGCATCTGAAAGGAAATTTGCTTAAGAGACTAATGTAGATTGATTGACTATAACTTATCCAGGCCTTGAAATGTCTACAAGCCTAGCTATAAGTATCATCAGAATGCCATGCATACCTAACTGATTTAGTACTGCAAACTAATGACGTCAGAATATATACAAGTTGCATGTAAGCTTATGTAGAGGATTATATATAACAGAGGATCAGCTTTGCGACTGACATACCATATTTTATTGAACAAGTACTGCATACAAATATAATAGCTGTGACAGATATATAAAGAAATGCTTATATTTTGTATTGAATCGTGTGTTCTAGAATAATGATTGTATAACAGGAATGTCAGAACTGCTATGCTATAATATTGTGTACATTCGGGGATAGGGATATGCGCATATCATTGCGTTCTCAGAGGACAATATCAAAGAATATGAATGTGTCTTCATACGTGAATGATATAGAATGGCCATCTTTCCTACAACACAGACTATGGTATTTGTGACATTCAAAATTATATGGCGTCACTATAAGGACCTGAGTGTACCGTATCTCCTTTGTATTCTTTCAGATATAGTCCTGATGGATTTTGCTCTTTACTACTCTTATCTACTCTAATTCTTCGATGCAGACTCTTGACATTTGTCCTTATGTTACCTTGAATGTGCCTTGTGAGAACAACTGACCATTGTGCCAAGTGCTTGCTGTATCGCATATCCTCTACCCCGCTCCACAAGGTAGTGTTTTTTCGACACGACAAATAAACTGCCAGTAACGATTATTGCCCTTTTTGTCCTTGGTTAACGGTTCGACCTACCCAGGTTTTCGTTTTTGTTATTAAGTGGAGATGACCCAATAAGATGCTCTACATATCAGTAGAATTCCTCAAAGTTGTATTTGAGGTGTTAGGGAGAGGAGTCTTGTTAACCAAGTACAGCAAAGGGCAGCTTAAACATAGTGCATGTCTGGTTTATAGTTGAAATGTTCTACAAGAGATGATGACTCCTAAATGAGTTGCTACTGTTATGGTTAGTGTGTACATGTACTAACTATTTTTTTCCAGGTAACTTTTCTGCTCAATGAGCGATGTTAGTTACTGAAAAACTACAAATTGACGCTGGACGTATTATAAATGTAAATATGTTATGTTGGGCAAAAATGCTCTGATAGACTCAGAACCTCAATATTTCAATAAAAAAATGTTTGTTTGTTACAAGGTTCTGGACATGTATGATGCAGCCATTGTGTTTCATATTTCTGCTCAGGCCTGGCGAAAAAAGCTTATAATTATTCAATGGACGTCTCGAGATGCCATAATCATTATAACCTACAATTTGACCAGAGTTCAGACTCGACTTATAATGATACTTGGTCATTCAGACAGGTAAAACGCTACAATATATAGAATTGATTGCTTTGGGAATAACACACATAAGTATATACAATTATATCAAACGTGGTTAGAACCAGGGGGACATTGAACAAAGTACTATGCCTATGTTTTTTGTATGCCAAGACATTTACCTATGTCTAATAAAGTCAGGAATTAAAATGATAGACTCTCCTCATTTCATTCTTTTTAATCAATTGTATTCACGTCATTAATGGTAATGGCATATTAGCTATAACCATAGACAGACAGACAATAAAAGCACACCCAGACACTTTGCAATTATATCAAAACCATATTCTATTTAATTTGACATTTCTATGCGTTGTTTGGACCTGAATATGAATTGGGGTTCTCCGAAATATAGGGTTTCCGCCAAAAGTCCATATTACTGTATTGACAAGTTTAGATTCTAGCTACATGTTAGTATCAGAGGTTACCGGTCTAGAGTACCCACATATCATGGTGTACGCATACACAGAATGACTCACGGACCCCAATTAGAAAGTGGCCATACGTTTAATAACGAAAAGGCACCCCCCCCCCGCCTTTTCTAGCAGAATCTAGGGTATACCTCGCTATGTATATTAACATTATATATGATGTTATATCTCCAGCACCACTCCACTGACCACTAATTAGAGCCATTCCTGCTATGATTGTTCCTGCTATGTAACCTACACAAATTGCGTTCATTTATGAGACATAGAGGTGTACCGTGGAGATGTGGCGCACCATCTTATATGAAAGATGTGAAAGAGTTCCGGTGTCAGAGGAATGCCCCGTTCAGAAACAGGCTTTATAGCCATATATATATACATATACATATATATATATATATATATATATATATATATATATATATATATATATATATATATATATATATATATATATATATATGAAAATATATAAATAATTTTCATAGTGGCATCTGTCCATATTGGTTCCACATAAATGCCACAGCAATACCAACAATATTCTATGTGTATAGACTTGATACTTCTTGGAAATGAATCAGGATGATCAGAAAGTCCACACTTGCTTTTGTGTCAATACCATTCATATATTTGTTGTAAGTGGCAATTTTACAACATAGTTGCACACATTCAGTTGCAACATGGATGCAATCACAGGGAAAATACTGTACCTGTGACCAGGCCAGAGCTCTAGTGTTGCTTTCTGGGCGTACCAACCTTAAAGTTTAACTTTGGGCGCTTATTTATATCAACATCATAAAGAACTGCAATATCCAAACTAAGTATACACTGTAAAAAAAAATCCGTTAAAATAACGGAGATTCACTGGCAACACTGGGTGCCGGACTGTCACCGTAAAAATAACGGTCACCGTCGTTTCAAATTCTCCGTAATTATAACGGTGAAAGTCCGGCACCCAGTGGTGCCAGTGAATCACTGTTAATCGAACAAAATACGGAACATCACTGTTAATTAAATACAGTGCCTAAACAATAGTTTTAACAATATTTAACTCATTTATCCCAGTATTTTTCCGTCCATTTATCCACCAATACCTAACTCTATGCTCAATATGGTTGCATGCCAAATTTGGTACCATGTCCAATCAGCAATAGCATCTTAGTGTCAAGACTTCAGGCCTAATCATTAGGAATCAGTCTATGAGAGCCTTATAAAATGCTTCATGACACTTTGTAATGCCAGTCCATGAGAAGAAGTCACTCTAGGATGGCTACAGAGCAAACCTTACAGCTGTTTATTTATATCTTTTTCTTATTACCACAAAAATGGTGTTCTTAGCATCCATGAAAATCTTATCATGAACCAAACTGCCACCTGGTGTGATAAAACTAAACATCAATTAAAGGAAGCTTCACCGTAAAATAAAAAAACGGTGTTCCACTATAAAATAAACTGTGTTTCACTGTTCTGAATTACGGATATTCAAAGTAAAATTGATTGATTTTACATTGCCCCACTGTAATAATATATAATGATGATCCAACGTAAAGTTTTACATTGATTCTCTGTATATTCAACGGAATATTTTTACAAGACATAGCTTCACCGTAAATGAATAAATTGTGTTTCACCGTACTGGATTACAGATATTCACAGTAAAATTGGTTGACTTAACATTGCCTCACCGTAATCACATTTACGAGGATCCACCGCAAAGTTTTACATTGATTCTCCGTATATTCAACGGAATATTTTTACAGTGTATATACATCCTGGTACCTATCAAATTGCAATCAAATTTGAATGTGTACATTGGACTGCCTCAGCTGACTACTTCAGCCAGGCTTCTCTCTCCACCCTCATGATAGGAGAGAGTGACATGGCGCTGTGACTTTTCAACCCAGAGAATACTGCACACTCGGGACGGGGATGAAGAACCACTTCTGGCTGCATTCTCATCTCACTTCCGGTCGCTGCTGGCTTAACCTCCAAAAATGTCTTCCTCTGTGAAGTTGAAGCTCCAATACTGATGACGTCACTGGTTTTAGTGCTTTGTTGGCTCGGCCCAGGGACTGGTGATACTGACCTTGACTGTGGTGCCACCTGGTTGGCACAGCATGCAACAGTGGGTCTACCACCGGGGCCGACCGCGTTCGATGTGCGCGCAGCCAGAAACGGAAATGCCTTGCGCAGCGCCTTCCTGAAGCCGTCCCCAATGAAGGAGTAGACACAGGGATTGAGGCAAGAGTTGGCGTAGGAGATGGAGTGGGCGGCGATCTTGAACTTGTACATGGCAGGGGTCTGTGGGAAGTTCTTGTCCAATGTGCTCCACAACTGGATGAAGGAAAAGATACAATGTGTTTTTGTGTGTCGACGTGGCGTTCTACTCCTCCCAACACGACATACTAATTTTTTCCCACGCCAAATCGGCATAATTGGGGATTTTCTAGAAATGAAAATTGCCCACTTGTAAAAATAATTGGTCAGGAAAAATCCTCATACAATGTATTTGTGATTTGATCTACACAATTTGACCTTAGTGCATTTTATCAGTTGAATAATTCAATTATACATTGAGGTAACGATATATATACTTATCTCCATGAAAATACACATATAGATCTAAATTTGTCGTTTTGAATTTATCAGTTTCAATGAGATAGTAATCAGGAGCTCTAGGTATTATGGATCCTACCTCATCATATAATGACCCAGCGTTTCTCTGACAGAGACTGATGACATTTCATATGGTCACGTACACATGATAATGTGGGACATAATTGCTCTTTCCCACAGATGCAGGTCGTGCTTAGTAGCATTTATCCCTCCCATCAGTATCACAGTAGCTTCGCATAATTCCCTTATGGCTATATGCAGTGTCACTCTTTTCCTATTTATGGTGTGGAGCTCTTTTAATATATTTTTCTGTTTGAAAACATTGCATATAGCAATCTAGTATTCTGTCTGTGACATAACATGGTATATTTATGAACCTTCATGCATTCATTCGATGTATACGTTCAGTCAACACACTTAGATTAAGCTAAGGTTTGCGCAATGCCACAGAAGGCGACCAGCAATTACAAGGAGAAACTGTCACCAAAGTTAAGATGCCATGATTACATACTTGTCTTAATAATTTGTCGATGCAATGCCAAACTAATTTACCTGGAAGACGTGAATAGGAAGCCAGAATGTCGCAAACAGTAGCACAACGACAGCCACCATCTTGGATGTCTTCCGTAACTTGCGGGTGCGTGTCTGTGCAGCCGGAAGTCCCACCGTGGTTAAGCCCGAACTCATCTACAACAAATCAGGAGAATAGTTACAGAATATGTTAGTTTAGAGATTAACGCAAGGGAGATTGTTGGAAAGTACACACTGTTAGCGATTGGTGCAAATGAGCAGTAGAATCTAGATATTGTAGTTTTGCAGTTTATGCTACATATAGACAGTATAAGCTACACTGATATTCCTAGGCTCCCTATACGCCCAACCTCTCAGTCACTAGTGCCTAGCCTAGTTAGTCATTTTTTGGCTCCCTATACGACCAACCTAGGTCAGTTATTATTGTCAGGTTGGTCAGTACTGACCAACCCACCTTAGTCTTTTTATTTCCAGGGGGAGCCACTGAGTGGTCATCACAGGTGGCACCAACTAGTGGTATACAAACACAACACACCAATGATGAACCTAGGTTAGCCACTACTGACTGACCCCTTGGTCATTTTTGAATATATCTTTGCCATTATGACTAACACTCATATGACCAACCTAGGATAGTCTGTACTGACTAACCCTTTCAATGTATGGATTTTCAGTGTATAGTATTGTAAATTTACAGTGAATAGTATTTTGTCTATTCCCAGTGTAGTCTGCCAGAACAGCAAACGCCTAGATGCGAGCTAAAATGGGGGATATATAGATGTACCTGTATGATGAATTTATAGAATTCACAGAATTCCAGAATGTTGCTCTACCGAACAGAACATTAGGGAGTGATTATTTTTCAACAACGGGGGGGGGGGGGCTTGGTGGATTTGGGGGGAGGGGGACCAAAAGAATTTGGACCCCTTCAAGGCGAGGGACCAAAAGGAAATTACACCCCTTTTTAGCAAAAAAGCCCACGCATTGCTAGAGCTCAAAGGGGTCGGCCACGCTCAATTTCAACTTACCTGAGTGGACCAAAAAAATTTCGACCTGCTCATGCGAGAATCCACCAACCATTTCTGTTGTTAAAAAATGATCACTCCCTTAGCAGAAGCTGCAGGCATGTTACACTTGTCCCACGCGCCATATACACAGGCAGTTGGGGTGCTGCCCTGAACTGACTGATATTTAGCTAGACATGGCGGTAGTAAGCAGGAACTGTACTGTATGATGGATCCCCGCCACACTTTCTGGACAAGAAGCACTACCAAAAGTCAGCAACGTTTAAACCCCCAGCGCCCCTATATATAGGGCTGAGTACCTGTCCCGACTGCACTCCGACTGTTACTGGACGTGCAGTAAGATCTGCGGGTTTAAGGTCGGGCATCAGAGCAAATCCGTGGTAAAACTATGAGCACCTCTGAAGTACAGACGCTCTTCCAAAAATACGTTATTTCACACTGTAAACCAACAGTACATGTAGAATTACATGTAATACTGTGAAACTACAGTATATTCTATTGCTCAGAGCTCTACATTAACTTCTGGAGTGTAGTGATATAAAGACTACGTACGTGAGGAATAGTCCCAGCCTTCATGTAGAGTTGACGTATCATGAGGGAGTAACACACGATGATGATGGACAGTGGTATGACGTACGTCACCATGACGACCGACACAGACATCACCTTGCCCGTCCATGGGCTCCAGGTAGCTCTACAGAAGCTGCCGGAGCAACCCTCCACCATGCCGTAGAAGAAGACGAAGGGGGCGTCCGTGATGAAGGACACTATGGGGCAATGCAAATGGAACATTAGGATATTAGAGGAAAGTGCCCTGTATTCACATAAGTCACTTGTGTGTCATAAATGTAGTCTTATAACCTGAGTTGATAAGGACTTAGCTTATGTAAACTGCAGCGGATTGGAAACCTAGGAAGTTTTTGACTTTGCTACAATATTTAAGGCATCTGAATGTATTTTTTTCTGGATGAAGAAAAAAACATAAATTTGGTGTATTTAGCGTTCATCACTTAGACCCCCCGATGACAAACGAGTAAGAATTACTGGGGTGAATAAAATTTATTAGGTTGATAAATTTTACATACAAGACCGTGTTGTATTAAAACATACATTATTTGATTGATTGTTATGTAGTAACAATTATAAAATGGTATTTTAAGTCACAATGTTAAGTTGTTGCGACTAATATAAAATATAATAAAATATACATGAATACAAATATTGTTATACAGATATTGATGATACTATTGAAGGTGTGGGTGGGTGGGATTTTGAGATGATGCGATTGGAATGGCGGAGGGAAATGGAATGAGGATTGTGGGTGAGGAGTGGAATATTATGAATACTAGTATAAGGAGTGAACACCAGGTGGTGTACCTGTGATAACATTTGTGAGTATAACATGGTGTTGCTGTTTGACACCAGGGGGGAGTGATGAGCCACAGGGCTGAGGACACAGCCCTATCACACCATCACTTAGACCCCCCGATGACAAACGAGTAAGAATTACTGGGGTGAATAAAATTTATTAGGTTGATAAATTTTACATACAAGACCGTGTTGTATTAAAACATACATTATTTGATTGATTGTTATGTAGTAACAATTATAAAATGGGCCAAAAGTGCCAATTAAATAATGAGTAGTAGATTATGGTGTAAATTGTAAAAGGGGTGTGTTTATAACATGAGATCACAGCAAGTCTCTGTCTTTGATTGTCAGTAGCATATGGCTTTCCTTATTGCCCGGTTTACTTGGTTGGGTTTTGTTGCCTTGATATATGTCCGGTGGGCGTTGCTCTGCCAGCCCCCATACCGCTGAATGTCTATCTCTTTGCACCCGCTCAGGTGGGCCTGGGTCGCCGCAGCCCGTCTCAGTGAGTGCAGTGTATATGCTTGGTGGCTCAGCCGTGCTGCCCTGTTTGCTGTGATCCACGTCTTTCTGACGTATGATACCGGTATGGGCCTTGTTGTCCCTTTGAACACAAACAGTGGCTGTGACTGTGTCACTGTTGGGCATTCCCTGATGTGTCTTTCTATCGCCTCGACCACACAGAACTTGGTGATGGTTGACCTTGCTAATACAATGGTTTTGTCCTGGGTGTAGGCCTGCAGATTTTTGGCCCATTTGACAGTCATTGTTAATCCATGTCGGTTTATATCCAGGTCCCCTCTTGTGGGGTGCTTTGTACAGTCCATGGCTTTTAAAGATGGTGGTAGTACTTCCGATTGGCGTAGGGCGCCGTGGTACATCAGCAGGAGTGCTGCTCTCACGGCTGGCCTCTCCTGCCCTGGGGTGATGGCATCCAGCACGGACCTGATGTGTGGTGCCGGGATTGCCTTTAGCTTCCTGTGTGTATAATGTTTGTCCTTTATCAACGCGTCTACCGCTCGGGTCACACGCATGTGTGAGAATGGTGTGAGTGGTGCCCCTACCATGGCTACGTATGTCCTCAGGTGGCCGAGTTTGTTGCGGATGGTTAGGGGCTTGTCGCCAGCTGCGACCCTGACCTCCACCCATGCGCATATGTCCTGGTGATCTGGGTACAGTGGGTTCAGACCCATGTCGTGGGTGAATGTGAGGTACTGCCTCACTGTTGTCCTCCGGCCCTTGTCCGTGCCCGGGGCCCTGGCCTTTGATTGGCGCAGCGCGGCACGCTCCTGCAGTAAGGCGTATGCCGGCACTGGAATACAAAGATGGATTTATATTGTCAACAGCAAATAAGCATGGCATCACAAGGCGGATGTTGTTTTCAAAGAGAAGTTCAGCTGCCTCTTTACTGGCAGACTTTGAGGTGGCTGCTCTGCTGAGCCTGTCTGCAAGTGTATTCAACTTCCCTGGTACATGTACATATTGTAGGTGGACGTTGAACATGGCTTCAATCATCCACACTGCCCTTCCCACATCTAACATTGTCTTATCTTTCCCTCTACCGGTAGACAGTACTGAGACAGTTGCCTCATTGTCACAGTGTACTCTAAGAGTTTTTCCCTTGAACGCAGGTTTGATAAAGGAGTGTAGAGCCACCACCACATTGAGGGCCTCGAGATATGCTATGTTCTTGACCGGGTCGTCTTTGTGACATACCTGTGTGGCATATGCCTGTTGGCCATTATGGGCCCCAATACCGGTACCACTGGCATCCACATATACCTCGCACGCAATGTCAGATCTTGGGATTATCCCCACTCCGTTCCATGTGGAGGAGAACTCCATGAACCATTTCATGTCCTTTCTCATGTCGCTACTAATGTTAGTGTAGTGTTTTTTGATACCGCGGAGGGCTTCCAGCAGGCGGCCTATAAATAGCCTTGCTGGGTGGACACATTTGGCGACATGTATGAGGCTACCTATCAGGCTCTGAAGGTGTGTTTTGGACATGGATTTTTTGTGCATTGCTTTTTGAACCTTGCTACGTACCTCCTCGAGTTTGGTGGTGGGGATAGAGAGTGTCATGTTGGATGAGTCAATCTCGATGCCCAACCACTTAATTCTTGTAGACGGGTGTTGGGCCTTCTCTACTGCCTCGGGTAGGCCCAGTTGTTTGATGATTTGCCTGGCTGTCTGAAAGTCTCTGGTTGCACGCTCCTTGTTTGCTGCAATGATCACAATGTCGTCTAAGTACATGGTTGAGTTTATACCGTTATTGGCGAGTATGGAGACGATTGCATTGGCCACTCGCTGCATGTGCATGGAACTAATCCTAGCGCCAAACGGCATAGAAATGTCACAGAAGTACTGATTTTTCCATGCAACACACAGGAGAGGCCAGTCCATTGGACAGCTATTAAAGTTCTTGTACGCCCTGGAAATGTCTAACGTTGCCATCCAGGCCCCCTTTCCAAACATCTTTAGCACTTTTACAAACTGATCAACAGTCGGCAGTGAGTGGTCCCTCTCAATGCCAAGTACACAATTTCTGAAAATGTATGAGTTGACCGAGTGTTCATCTGGGAATGTTAGGTCAGTGATAATCCTTCTATCCTCAGGAGTGCCCTTTTCCCTCGTCATCATCGGTGACACATGTGCCCAGGGGTGGAAGGGGGGTTTTTCAAATGGGCCTTGAATTGCACCCAATTTCATTTCGTTTTGTAAGAACTCCTCTACTTGTGTGGGATAATCCACAGCGCTGGGGTGGTTGGGTGTGCCATCTGTGTCACTGATGGGGCCCATGTACCCGACAGGGAAGCCATATCTGATAAATGCTAAAAGTTCTGTGTTCTCGGGGGAGTTGGGTAGTAGTTGGCGCCATTGGTTGATATCAAGTTTTGTAGGGAGGTCTATGCGGGCCCCCATCATGTTCGGCAGGCCTGTGTCCCTAACTGCATTGTATATGTATGCGTACTTGGGAGTGAGTGTACCGAGTGTGGCTGTTGGCCAGTTTGAGAGTCTATGTTGTTGGAATGCATGCGGAGAACCGTCTATTTCTGGGTCCCATGCGTCTATTTTACACATATTGCGTACCCGGTTAAAGTCTACGTTTGAATCAGGCTGATAGATAACATTTGGTTTGCTATTACCTTGCAGTTTCGTCGTTTCATTCGGTGAGGGCGGCGTGCTTCGACTGTTTTCGTGGGCGCCGCCATCTTTGTTGTCGTGGCTTCGCTGGGTACCTGCCTGCCATTCGGTGGGCGCATGGCGGGCGTGTGTTGTGGTGGCGGGCTCGCCGGGACCAGCTCCAGCCGTGACGTCAGAGGTGTCATGGCGGCGGGAGCCTTCCGGTTCGCTGTACACTAGAGTCTCGCATGTAGTAATCTGTTGATTATTCGTAATATTATTGTCTGATTTTACCGGGACTGCTACAGGAATGTCAAGTTTTGGCTCTCCCTCGACCGTGGATGGGCGGGGGGAGCCTGCTACACGTTTTTTGGCTGCTGTGACGTGGGCTGGCGCTGCCCGTCCTGCGGCCAGCTCTGTTGTTGTGATGCTGCGTTCGGTGGGCGTTGGTCCCTGTGCTTGTTGTGACAAGCGGAGTACTGGTGGGGGAGGCGCTTGTTCAGGTTCCTCCAGCAGAAGCTACAGAAGTGGAGGAAGTTGCTGTTGTTGTTGGCATGGTGGCGAGCAAACCTACATCCCCGGTCCGAGTTATAGTCCCGGCAGTACACGCCCTGCAGTGAGTAAGGATCTGTACTTTTATCGCTCAAGTCCTGGTGGGCTGATCGACCCCCTTGTGTGGGCCTACTGCCTGGCATGGCCTGTGTAAACCTCTCATTCTGTATGGCCTGCTTGTGGGCCCACTTGAAGTTGGGGTCCTTCTCCACATTGTCCCATATAGACTGTGACCACCTGATGGTGTCGTCCCAATCTCTAAACCTGGCGTCTCGAGTGACGTCGGTGAGGTGATCTAATATAGCATCTTTGTCCTCGGGTTTATATGCCTGCTTATCTTGGAGGAGCCTCAGTGTGGAGTGTATATACTCTAACTCCCTCATCTTATGCCTGACATCAAGTCTCTGTTTAACAGTATGCAGTCCCTCCTTTTGCAAGTACATGTATGGTTTGCAGATGGGTTTGCCATCAAATATAGAGGAAATGAGGTCGTTCTTACCCTCGCTGACTTTCTGTTGGTACTCCTCCTTTTTCAGGTACCTCTGGACGTAATCCTCCTTGTCGTGACGGCGGTGACGTCGCCTTGGTGACCTGGACCCCGACCCAGCCCTGGATTGGGACCGGGATCGTGGCCTGTGCCTGCTGTGGCGGCGTGATGATCGGTCGTGATCGCTGGAGCGATCACGGTGTCGTCTTGTAGAAGGTGACCGGTGGTCGGTGTGTCGTCCCCGCCCTGGAGTGGGGGGGTCGTCGCTGCTGCCCGCGGACCACGACCGACGTCCCCTCCTTCGTGAGGGGGTGGCATCTCGGCGTTCCCTGGACCTGTCGGACCTCTCCCTGCGTCTGGATGACCTCCTGGTATTCGAGGACTTTTGTGATTTTTTGTGAGACTTTTTAGCTGGGGGTGGAACCACCTCTACGTCACCGTCTGAGACATTTGTGTCATCAGACTCTGTATCAGTACTCGCCTTTTTCTTTAAAAGAAATGTGGCTATACTGTCCAGTTTAGTACTCACTTGGGTCATGCTAGAATTGACCCTGGCCAGACCTTGTTCCAAATTTGAGACACGAGTCTCGGTCGACTGTGCGACCACTTTAGATTTCACAAGTACCTTTTTGGTTTTCTTTTTCTTATTTTTATCAGGGATTTCAGGAATTTCCATGCCCTCAATTGGGTCTACACCAGTGACTGCTTTCTTGGCCTTGACAATAGCCCTAGTATTATGCTTTTTGTTTGGTGTGCGCGCCATGATGGCGGTCCGCCACAACACCAACCGGTACAAATTTAAATCTGGTGGTATCAGATTAAATAAAAAGCATCCGGCATTAATCTACCGGTATACTGAAAATATGTCACGTGTACTTATCACTCTGTAGTAATTTGTATCCTTGCGGGCAGTTTGTTTGGTATAAAAGCTGCCTTGAGTTGGACCCAATATTTTGAGATGATGCGATTGGAATGGCGGAGGGAAATGGAATGAGGATTGTGGGTGAGGAGTGGAATATTATGAATACTAGTATAAGGAGTGAACACCAGGTGGTGTACCTGTGATAACATTTGTGAGTATAACATGGTGTTGCTGTTTGACACCAGGGGGGAGTGATGAGCCACAGGGCTGAGGACACAGCCCTATCACACAATTGCCTTTTTAAATGCCACTCTGTAAAACTGTTCATTGCCTGCTGTAACTTTACATCCTTATAAAGAAGTGAGACTTCATAAGAACAACGTGGTTCCAGGCAAGAAATCTACACTCAGGTATCGCTGTTATTTGAAAGGCTATACCTTTGGCAAGTGATCCAATCTCACACAGAACCATAAATATTTTACTCACCAAGCCATATGCCAACTGATACCATGACTGCCCTGCCAGGGGTGCGGCCCTCGATGCTGCGGATGGGGTGCACGATGGCGTAGTATCTGTCTATGGTCATGGCAGTCAATGTCAGGCAGGTAGCCTGCAGGGTCACCTGAAGAAGAAATATGGAAATAGTTACATTGTGTGCACCATATTTCTATCTACAATTTAATGGTAAGAGTGAAGCTACAATAGGGTATGTTCATAATCTTGATTTCCCATGTATTCATAAACATGTTTTGTAGACCCAGCTTCACTTTAAACAAAACACATACTTTGGGCCATTATAAACTAACTAACTAATGGCTGTTTTCTTAATTGAAATGTGTTGTTCTGGTTCCGATTCAAACCTCCTGAAAGTCTCTAATTGACCTCATTGCCTGGATGGTTCCTTGATATTAGGACCTAGCTTTATATGGAAATCTCCAGCCATTGCTTGATAGCTATAGTTATTGCATAATTCGATATTCATAGTTATTGCAGTTATATTGAGACAATCGGTGAGCCAATGTAACGACTGATTACGTCATTCATGATCCTTTCGAGACAAATGACAGAAAGAAGTAGAACAAAACGATAAATCTACCAAAATTATAGGACTCTATGTTGCCTGGAATACACTATTTGTTGGCCTAATCAATAAACACAAACTCCTCTTTTAACGAGAATAAAACGTGTCCAAAGGTGCACAGAGAGAAGAAGGAGGATCACTGTAACTCTCAAACGGGAGTCCAGCCCCGATCACTGAGGTAACTTTCCCCACAACTCTAAAGTGACTCCCAATCATTAGGGAGTCTTAGAACAGAGTCATAATAGAGTCATTATAAAGTTATTTTAGAGTCCTGCTAATGTTAAGAAGTCACGTTAGAGTCCTGGGGAGAGTTACCTCAGTGATCACGTCGGGAGTTACATTGATTCTACTTCTTTTCTGTGTGTGTATACTCACATAGACCATGTAGATGTGCAGTTTACACAGTACGTCACCCAGTACCCATGACGTCAACTGGACGTAGTGCATCATGGTGAAGGGTGCGACCAGGGAAATGAAGGCCAGGTCAGTCAGGGCCAGGTTCACGACGTAACAATCAGTCGCCTTGCGTTCACCATGACGTAGCATGACGTAGACCACTAAGCCATTGCCAAATACGCCAGCGATGATGAAGATGCTCCACACAGTTGGTACGACGACAAAGTCAATGACATCCGCCTCAGTGGTGTTAAAGAAGTCCACTTCAGTGCTCGTGTTGTTGCAGGTATTCATGGTGATGTCTGCAAGAAAAAAACACAAAAATACTTTATTTAAAGCTAGTACATCCAATGAGTGGGGCAAAAAAAATGGATTTCTCTAAAAATGTGCCAGAATGTCCACAAACAATACATTGACTTACTATCAGTTCCATTCTCCCTAATTCCCTCCGATTTTGCTCTAATTCGATTTTATTGCCCAATATATGGTCATTTTGGAATAAAAGCGCCCCCCTTGAGAATATTCTGTAAAACATTGGATCGCTTTGGGCCTATGAATACCCATTGATGACATTTAATTGACCTCTATTCTCTAAATATTATACTTTTACAGGGTTGGGAACCCATTTGAGTAAAATCTAGAAATTGAAGGAAAGTCGGATATACCCACTTTAACGTCAAAATAACATTGTTCAAAGTTTGGCCATAACAAGGAACCATAGAGAAACGTTCTGAAACCTTGTATAACCATTGATAACGCTTTTTGTTTACTGGAACGCCAGTCCTCAGGGTAACACATACGCCCACTGGGCACAGACCACCTATTAAAACTTGCATAATTATTCTCTGTAGGGCTTAATAACGCCTATGGCGTGGCCATGTTCAACCCCCGGTGCTTCATTTGGTTGCCTCTAGATGGGGCCTAAGTTAGGATAGTGATTGCTTCAGTCTGTGTTACCCTGAGGACATGTGAATAGCATTGACCCTCAGTAACTAGGCCTACTCACTGAAGGGGTAAGTCCTGGGAACCACTTCAGACAGAAGCAATAGTGGCCTGCCCTGTGATGTCATAACCCCCGGTTAGCTGCGCTACCTAGTGGCCAAGGGCCTGTACTGAAGGTTCTCAACTTAGCACAGGCGGTGCTGCTATCAACGGCCAGGTGCACTATAAGGCAACACCTTTTATAGTAGTTTGGTTGGCTATTAATTCAGACTATAATGAATTTAGCAGTGTTCAGGCCATAATGGACTCCCCCACCCCTCCCCCAAAAACAGGGGGAAAACGGTTTGGAAAAAAAACCAATCTTTTCTCCATATGGTATCACGATCAATATCAGCAAACCAATATTAGTATTTGTAACTGTTTAGAGAAAGATTAAGAGATAAAATGTTTACCTTTCTCAGTGGCTAGGGTAGAAGCCCTCCTCTCCCGCTGGTAGAAAGCGTAAGACTGTTTGTTTCATCTGCTCACGAGCGACGCAGAGACCAAGCTGAGTTCTCGAATGACGTAGATGCATTAAGTTAGTTACGGAGAAAGTTAGCTTTGTCGTATTTCAGAACTGATGCCGATTTGTGAGCAGCCCCAATGTATGGCTTCCCCACTGCCTTCTGTAACCATGTACAGATGTGGCTTCAATAAGGCCAAATGGTGTGTTTCAGGCAACATAGTTCTGAGAATTAAGGAAAGTAGGTAGCCTTACTGTTGAATGTACCAGATATGAGTCGCGGATCGCTGCATTGACTCCCGGGTCGTCAGGATGATCAGTGATACATCTAGCGAATAAGACTATCATAATATTTATGAACCTTTTGTACTTCTTAAAAAGCAAATTCCTAAAATCATACAATTATTTAGGCCACTGAAATAAGTAGAAGCTTGTTCTTTCTGACGAGAAATTTGCTAGAATATTGGAAAATATGAATGTCAATTAAAATATAAAGATCCCCCAAATTAGGAGAGAATGCTAAGGTTGGCCCTATTTTGAATCTAGGTTCGGGTTGCCCAAAACACATTTTTCTTTTGGCCTAAGAAACCTGCTCCTAATCAGCGTCGCCCATTACAACCCATGTAATTATCAATACCGTTTACCGCCATGAGGAAATTGGCGTGGGCTTTTGTTTGTAATGTTATATACAGTATAATACAGTTGTATTTTGATGCCTAGGTATAACGTACGTCTACACTTCCAGATCATCATAAAAAGTTGTAATATAATCAAACTAATTGGATACTAAAGGTCTCCGGTAGAAATAGTCTCTTAGCCCCACATTGTATCTTAGGTTAAGAATAATGTAATTTATACACATCACACATATTGCTGTGATTATATTATCAGGGGACAACAATGTCATTTTGAATATATATCATTGTGGATATAACCACAATGATGGGGGATATTGTAGATGTTAATTGTTATGGAGGCTATATTCATAACGTGCTGCATACAGAAAAGTAAAGGAGTCGCCACAACTCTGACAGCCAGAGTCACAGTTTGTCTCCCACGTGACACCTATAGTTGAGAGTCAAATGAGTTTGACTCTTCATTCCTGAAGAGTTAACAGCAGTTGATCCATCAAAAGAGGAGGAGTCAAAATTGAATACATGAGTGCATGCAAGTCAGGTTGATTGTGTGCCAGGGTAGATTGGGGGCAACAGGTGTATACAATTAGGGGATAGGCCAGGTGAGGCCTGTGAGAGAAGTGAGTAGGTGAGGTTATTGCCCAAGACAGGTCCATAACAAGACATGTTTTCATGTCCACCATTTCCCCCTGTGTGAAAGGGCTAAGTTATGTCTGCCTCACACTACATTCTACAGACCATTGGCCACATATCAGATTCCAATATCAGATCTATATAAAGTAGTAAGCAGTACCACACATTATATCTCACACACTTAGTGCCCAGCCTTGTGTTCATTCCCCATAACCACGAATATGGTGACTAAGCTGAATGAATATCAACTGTTGATATTCTTGGAATGTATTGTGTAGTCTGTCATCACATTTGATTCAGGTAAGCTACCTGGAAAGCTTATCCATTGACATACCTTAACCACATTATTTAGATATAGTGGATCTATCTATAAAGAATCAAAACTGTGTAGCATGTAACAAGTATCTAAAGTATAGATAGCGGCTCTGCCTTGTGGTTTCCACTGGTACCAAACTAATCTTGGTTGCCCCACCAGGTGGTTTCATATTCAACTACTATTAGAGTCAAAACATTTTTTATTTGACTCTTCATGAAGGGTCAAAGTACAAAGACTCTGCTGTGGGCAGAGTCAACTGAATTTGACTCTGCACTGATAGAGTCAAGAGTTAGAGTCAATCTGTACAAGGAGCAAGGGGTATGACTGGAGTAGCTGTGACCCCTCCACCAGAGTCATCATGGCTCTGCTACCAGAGTCAATTAGAGTTGAAGATGGTGAAAGAGTCATGGCGATGCCTTTACTCTCTCTCTGTGGGTAGGTACGTTCAGTTTCATTAATGTTTGCTGAGACAGTTTCTGGAATCTGTTCTTTTATTTAGGAATGTAGACACAAATTAACAAGCGAATCAAAATAAGTGATATTTTAGGGACGTTTAACAATGAGATATTTTAAGGAAGTATAGCCATGAGCTTGAGAGCACTCCGTTGGGGGCTTAACTAGTAATGTACAGATTAGGGATGTCGTTGACATCCAATTTATGTTGATGACGATTTTTGACATATAGTTGTCAATATGTCAATATATTGCAATATAATATTCAGACTATTAAATACATCTGAAATACTGTTTATTGCCTCTATAAGCTGAGAAAAATAACCAAAACAATGGTTAATTGTAGTTGCACACCAGTTCTATTATTTCAACTGAAATTATTCATATAATAATTGTTGAAACTCGATATTAGCGATATGTCAATATAGCGAATGTCAATGACATCCTAAGTACAGATGTAAGGTTTGCATCATAAAGTTGCTATGCAGTCTGATCCATGTATAGATATTGAAACATGTATCATCTTATTGATAGATAGTTGCCCTGCGTGCTACCTCCCCTGACTCATGAATATAACACCCCAGCATATATGGTGAGGACTATAAAAATAAGTAATATTTAACACACCACACTATAGAGTACCAACACGATCCCATAGTGGGGGAGTCAGAGGGGAGTCAGCGACATCACAGAAGGCTGTGTCTCACGAACTTGGGCCAATGTTTTCGTCTCTGACCGGG
Organism: Harmothoe impar; assembly: GCA_947462335.1. Taxonomy (NCBI): domain Eukaryota; kingdom Metazoa; phylum Annelida; class Polychaeta; order Phyllodocida; family Polynoidae; genus Harmothoe; species Harmothoe impar. Next base: position 60,830,270 of record OX381715.1, read on the forward strand.
TGCCATCTCTGACTGGGTGCCATCTCTGACCGGGTGCCATATCTGACCGGCCTGAATGTAAACGTTTATTTAGGGCAGATGTAGATAGAATTTGGCTCAAAAGGTTAATGGATGTTATAACTCTTAAAGTAGTAATCAGTTGCCCACTTTTGTCATCATCTGCCCTAAATAGACCGTTTTTATTCAGGCTGGAGTGGTAATAGATGGCACCCGGTCAGAGACGTTGACATTGGCCCAAGTTTGTGAGACACAGCCAGAAAGATCCACAATCTGCAAACACTTATCACCAAGATACATCAATCCTAATGAACACGCTCAACATATGACCATGTAAAAAATTGTATATAGATATCTTAAAGTTTAAATTATTGTTATTTTCCCTTTGGGTTGACGGTCTCTGAGCTCCTTACTGGGTGATAACCTTATCATCTCGTCAATGTCATTTGGATGTATTTAGATGCCAACGGATTTTACAATTCGAAATGGCGGTATATTCTGCGTGTAATCGTGGAAGAAGAGTCCATATGAAGATTACTATCGAGTTACGGACGGCTGCAAACGTTAACTGGTTTCAATGGTGGAATGTGCTGGTGACTGATTTTCATTCTCTCTAGCGAGGGTGTTTTATAGATTTGTCCTTGATCTATTTCTCAAAAGCATGAACAGACCGAGCCGCGTGTGGTGGGTAAAGAAATAAATAATGGATTAATCTACCTTTACTAGCTACCTCAAAAGATAATAGCATGTTTCTATATATGCCCTACACATCTTTACCTGTGGCAAGCAGCTTTCACGCCATTCTCAGAACCATCCACATGACAGAGCAAAAAACTAAAATGATGTTTGGGCAGCACTAGATGGAAATGCGAAAAGTATATATAGATGTGGGAATCACCCTTTAAGGACCACACATTACCTTAATCGGTTATGCCATAGGTCGGCGTGATGCATGAATTCAGCCTAGCCGAGTAACTCGCCAGTGATGTATTCATCTATCATTCTATCATGCCGGCCCTTTTGGAGTTTATCAAACCCATAGGGTTGGTATGTTGCTTCAATGCAGCACTGGCGAGTTATTCACCATGCAGGGCTGTACTCATGCATCGTGACAATCAAGTCCATACTGCACCATGATGCCTTGAAACAGACTCGCTCAACCAGAACCCCTTTCCACCACAAGGGCTCCATATTAATAGAAAAGACCAGCCAAATTCCATGTCACCTTCTATCTGTAGTATTGGTATTGAATAGCAATATTAAACTTTTAAAATATGCACTAGTAGTATTTAAACATGAAATAAAGGAGGACAACAGTGACGTCCCAAGAGAACAGAAATGTACCCAGCCATACAAATACGATGCATTCTACTACCATGTATAGTCTACCAGAGAGTCAATGTACGATTGTGGACTTATTCATTGTCTAGATAAAATAGTTATAAACCATTCTTTCTTTCCATTTCATGCAAAACGTTATCATGGAGGCCACAAAAGAAAGTTTCAAACAGATAAACATATAGCACAAAATCGCCTGCAAATAGGCAGTCCTATGATTGACCCTTGAGTGGCCCTTAATTGGCCATCACGGCATGTTAAAACCGATGTAGATTACCGACCAACCAATCAAGGAGTCATTACAGTGGTGTCTAGACCAATCAATAGAGATGGGCTGAGCGTGTTTAGTACATTTCTGTTCTCTTGTGACGTCACTGTTGTCTTCCTTTATTTTGTGTTTAAATACTACTAGTGCATATTCTGACAGTTTGTATGTTGGAATACAGCTCATCTACATTTACACTACTTATATAACACCACATGAAAGTAGGCTGGTCTTTTCTTTTAAGATCATTACTTCCTACCAGGCTGTGCAGAGCATTTGATGCAGAGGATTTGATTGGTGGACTCATGAAAAGAGGTTGATAAAACAAGTTTTTTATATGAGTTTGCCCAGACTCTACTATAATAGAGTCGGGGCCTGAGACTGCCTTTAAAGGGCTAGAGGCCCTGACAGCCATCATGACAAGGCTGCATTACTCATACTACTCTCTTTCCCAAATCCTTCCGAAGGAAGGCTCTGGTAACAGCCAAAAGTACCTTGAACTTGGGATTTTGCTGGGTCTGGGCAACCCCTGCTGGTAGCCTGGAACCAGTGGACAGGAACAGGAAATGGAACCAGAAAGTCTGATGGTAAAATACAATAAAACTACCATCATACATTCTGGTTCCTGTCCATTGGTTCCAGGCTACCAGCAGGGGTTGCTCAGACCCAGCAAAATCCCAAGTTCTAGGTCATTTGGCTGTTACCAGAGCCTTCCTTTGGAAGGATTTGGGAACGAGAGTATACTCATGCCTGCAGCCCTACCCACACCCTCTGACCACCTTCTCGTGCTACCTGCTTATTACCTGGACAATTTTCACACCTCGTGGGGAGTAATTTGGTCAAATCCTGGCCACTTCTCCTTCTTAGACAATAGAGACCATTTTTCCTGTCATGGTGGCAGGGTGCGATATCCCCATGGGCTGTCAGGGAGTGACAGGGGACTGTCAGTGAGAGCCGGTCTGTCATTATTTAGGGGTAAGGTGGGTGGGTGTGATCCTGTTTATTAGAAAACTACCATTATTTATGTCTACATGGGTCGCTGCGAGTTGACGGTCTGATGGGTAGAGCATGGTACATTATATATTTAAATCTGAGAATGTTCTTCTGCGTCACATATCAAAGGTCTGTGCTGGTCTTATCTACCTCCACCCCACCCCCCCCCCCCCCCCACCCCCGAGCAAAATGATATGAAAGATAGACTTTAAGAGTAGGGGCTACAGCCCTTTTGTTTTGAGGGGAAAATGTGGTGTTATCACTGATTAGAAATACGTACAGTGTTAATGCATGCCCTAACGATGAAGGGATAATATGACGACAGTGTGTGCTTCCCTTACAATTACAAGTCTCTCCGTTAACGGTAGCAGTGGGGCGAGGACCGAAATGTATTTTGAGCCATATTCATATAGTGGATGTATGCATCGTTCATGAAACAAATATGTTGGGTGGGAGCTTTGAACTGTGATCGGAGGGTGGGACATATTATGCTGCGGTGGCAAAATGATGACAGAATATATATACTATCTATATATTGTAAATAAGAAGGCATCACCTGAACTGGCGTGACACCATGCTTTGCACGTCACCCATCTGTAGCCAATTCAAGTCTCATAGAAAGTTGTGTTTAGGCAATAAATGACAAGTCGGTAGATAATTATAGCAGGCTATCTGAACCCTAATTTCAGGGCGGTGGTGGGTCGTCGGTGTCAGGCCATGTCTGTTTTCATCCCACTAGTGGGAAGTCACCAAAATCAGTCAGATTATCATTATCTGAGGATAATCTATCATTATGTGGATTGGGGCAGTTGTGAATTGGATAGAAAATATTGGTTACTTATTCAGGTTATATTATATATTTGTTAGATATATTGGAGGTTTACTCCTCTATATCTTTAGATACCGAATCATGTTTAATGTTCAACGTATATACTATATGGTTGATGTTTTACTCATATGACTATGACCAATAGAAAACAGGTTTCTACGACTCAAAATGAATTACTTATCATCTTGCGATCAATAGTATTGATCAATGTTTCAATGAGTAGTGCCAGAATAAAGGTAGAAGTAATGCTCGCAATGAGATCTGAAGTGCATGAAAGTATACCCTATAGAAGATTTGGACGAAAAGAATACTACCTGTAATAGTTTATACAATATAAGTCTACGCAAACGTTCACCATGTTCATGTAAAAGGATACAAAACATAATATCATGCGTTGTATCCATTTATATGAACATGTCATCTAAATCAACAAAAAGGGTAGAGTCGATAAACCAAATTTTGGTTTATCGAATGCTTCTCTTTTTTGTTGATTTAGGTAACACATTGACTATTTTAGTTCAATAGAACATCAACAAACTAAAGACAGCAATGACTTATTCAAGACCTATTTACATTTATTGCGCATTTTTGGTCCAACAGTTCAAGTACAAGTTAGGATATTTACATCGGTTACTTCTCTCTAGAGTACAGTACTAATATAAAGTTTGACGTAACAATGTTATAGCTAGGTACATGTATAGTTACCGAGATCATTCAGAATACATTATAGCAATCATCTTTCCCTTTTTACACATTCTCTCAGAATTACTAGGCAAAATCAATACAATTGTACAGTTTAAAACAGTAATTTTAATATCGTTAAAAAAGGTTGAGACATCCTCTGCATTTTTCATTAAGAAATGACTTTCTGACTTCAAAATGATATAATAAAAGTAGTAAATAAGGCAAACATGTTTTGTAGAGGAGACTTTGTCATCAAAAGAAAACATAAGATGTTTCAATGAGTGCTTACACATACATGTAACCTTATTTAGGCCTCTCAAAAGAATAAAATGGTTTCTCATCACCGCACGCATCATAGAAATCAGGTTTTAAGGAAAAGTTCTTTTTTTTTTTGCTAATTCTTTATGAAAAACATGATAAAAATTGACAAATATGGGGATATCTGGTATCAAATTAAAGCTTATACTGCCAGTAATACTGTAAGATAGAAATAACTTACATTTTCCAAAGTTTTAGATATCAATAAGGTCTTAACTACTAAAATATGAATTTTGGTCATGAAAAACATGTAATTTCCCATACATTTTAGCCCGCGAGTTAAAAAAAAATTCCCAAAAAAATCTTCCTTCATCATATTTTTCAGTCATTGGTGATGAGAAACCACTTTTTTTTTGGGTGGCCTTAGTAGTGAACTGAAATCACCCAGTTGTTAATGAAATAGTGTGGGTAGTAGGAATGTAAACCTATTCCAGCTCAGCATGAATCTTATTAAAACATTGACTCTATATCAAGGTATGCCTCAGCTTTGAAGTTTTGCGTCAATGGTGTTATAGCACACTTTCCCGATTTCATCTGTAGAAGGTTGAAACTGGTGGAAGTGTAGGAAACGAAGGACCTGTGGGTGAAAAACGGACAACAATAGTGATATTGTAAAACAGTATTTTGGTAAGTTGAACTTATACATGATTTTGATTACCTTCGACACCAACAGTCGAGTCCACTTGTAACACACTAAAGCTCATCTACTTTGTATGTGTATTCACTCAACCCGAAGTAAATTTATACATGGGACATCATAAACTATTTCCAATGTTTTTCCCTGCCTATAATTTATATTTATGTATGTTCTTTCTTGTTTACTGTATTAGCGAAAGATCAGTACTTGCTGTGGTTCACTTATTATGATATATACATTTGAATATCAATCTCTTCTTGTACTCATTGGCTCTATTTGAGAGACGTAGCGGATGCTGCGGAATTTATGTCAATAAAGATTACAACACTCAACTCAACTCGGACCCAACTACCTTCTCTGAAAATTTCATTGTTATACACTGTGCAGCACTGTAAAGGCATTAAATAAGTATTAACGCCGAACACATTAGTGCACTGTCGTTTTTACTTTTGAATAACATTGCAATTATGACTGTGAAAACTCAAATATATCAACGTATAAATGACAAAATATTTTATACGCTGTTGATAAATCACATTTTGGCATACTAACTGTCCCATCAAATCATTTTAATGGTATAATAATGCATATTACTTCATGTCCCGTCATGAATGGAGAGTTGATTGTCAAACACTGAAAGGTGGCAGCCTCATCAATGACACTTGGTACACACATGTGCCAAAAGTGCGCCATTAACAAACCAAATGTTTGGCTGTTACACATGGCCGTTGACATTCACCTATGGTGACAGCTAAATATGGACAGCCGTGAACAAAAGGAAAAATGCATGCACCAGGTATATACAATGTATCTGAATACACTCTAAGAACAGTGTGTTACGTTTACATACACTTATCAACACGCTTTTCTGCAGCCACTTTTAACACACATTTTGGAGCAACACACTACTCACTACGCGCTCTTTGCCAAAAGTGTGTTGATCTCAAAAGTGTGTTGTAAATTTGTGTGTATAACTCTTCATGCATGTTCCCGCAACACACTGTTCTTAGAGTGTAGCTTATAGATGAGTCATATTATGGTGTTTGATGCACATTACCATGAAAATTGATCCTCTAAAAGCTGTATCGTTGTATACATAAAGGTTCAGCTTTCAATAAGTCGCATATTTTGGTTGTCCATGAAAACATGTACATGGTAATCCTGTGAGAGTATGAATCATAATGCAGAAATGTCTCTGGTGTTAATAATGTTTTTATTTCTGGTTGAGCTAGAGGATGGTATCATATTATGGCTGGGGGTACATTATACTGATGAAAAATGCATAGGTGCACTTTGATTTTTTGCGACATATCCCCTGTGTTAAATGTTAAAGAATGATATATGTGGTTTCCCTGCTCTAATGCTATCTTTGTATATTTTCTATAAGAAACTCGCAAACGCGAATCTAAAAAAAAGTGATCTCTGTGTTTATGTGGAATTGTGTGTCAGATGAAGACTCCTCTTTTGGCATGGCAGACCGTTTAAAGGAAATCGGTTTCAAGACGTTCAAATATAGTGCGTCTGACGGAGCCATAGCTAGCTACATGTACTGGCTAAAAGTGAATTATACTGAAAATCATATACTCCACCCTTTGAGAGAAAACAAACACTTGCACATTTTACTACTCGAGTAAAGTGTTTATTCAATATAGTTGCACATGTTTACAATGCAAATCACCTTATAAGGAGAGAAATGCCGTAACTGAGAAGGTTTCTAACTTGTCAGAGGAAGGTCTTCACTGCTTTGTCACGATCATGTGACCATGGACACAATTTGATATGATAATTGTAATATACCATAAGGCTACATATGATTTAGTGGCATGAAACCACTTTGCAGATAAAATTGAAATGCCATGCTTTTGATATTTCACGTATACAGGCATTCTGAATACCACTATGTTTCTTAAAATTGAAATATCTAAAACAGATATACAAAAAATCCCTTCTCCAGTGAGGTCACATATAGCTACTTGAACAGTAAACATATGCTACCACATTAGGCAGATGTGTGCTGCTTTAACCGCCACCTCCTCTATATATTTATCAAAGGTCCTCAATTGTAGTTTTCACTCCATTCCGACTCTTGCTGAAGGGGCATCAATAATCAGACCTTTTATTCTAAATGCAGACCATCCCCGACCAGGAGCAGTTATATTAAAGAGTTGAGTTTGAGTTTTTGAAAAATTTATTGACACAAAATATACACAACAAGTTGCGCCTTTCAATATCGTGTCATCTGGCGGATGAATAATCATAATATACCATAGTAATAATAATATCCAACTTCAAAGTGTAATAAACTTTGTATCAAAATGCATCACATACATCAAGAAATAATCAAGTAGTAATACTTCATATATCACTACACAGCAAATACAGGACAAAACAACGTAGGCAATGAAGATAGTAAGACTCTCGTGCCCTAAAATTCATTGGGTGCGATAGGAAGTGGACAAGTTTAGTCTCAGTTACAGATGGTCACATAACCAAACGATCCCCGTGAATGGCCGTCCATGCCTCTTCCTCCTCTGACTCCTCCTCCCATCCAGGTAACGGTGGGGCCCCCTGCCGTGCCCACCTGCAGTCCCCCCCCCCCCCCCTCCACGCCCTACTTGCCGTTTACAGCCCGGGAGTAAAGGTCCTCAGAGACCGTCTCTTCCCCATCACACCATCGGTCTCAGGTGATGCAAATGCCGCCAGAGTTAACCAGCTACCATAAGTCATCCTTATAACTTATACTAGGCGTTTATAATGGTATTGGAGCATTGCAATTGGCTATTATTAAGTCATGGGCAAATACGAGAAGAAAGTGAACGGTTACTTCTTTATCGGCCTTTATATATTCAACATTAATGCATCTCTAGTGTGAACATGCATATGGAAACGAAATGATATATTGGGATTGCAGTGATGTGAAGTACGGTGCTTATCCTTCAACAACTAAAGAAGGTATTGGGAATATCTTAAGTGACAAAAGGTGTAGAAACAGCTGACAGATATATTTTACATGATGGACCATCTAATGTAAATGCATGGTTCACCAAGTGTGCTAAAGCCATACAATCTGCACTTAAAGTTTTGTATTATGAGGTTGTATAGGATACTCCTCTGAGTGTTGACTCCCTATCTTGGTGCATATATAAAGGACTCCCACACTTCCCTTTGACATCAAACTACCATACAATACCAAGGGCCACACCATTGGACCCACTGTGGGGTGGCAGAGGGCATTTCTATGCAGGTGGGCTGGTACAGGGGGCAATATAGTATCTCTCTTGGTGGTATCCACCTCTTGTGACCGTGGGGGCCCAATGTTTGTCAGTGGGAGACACCTGTGGAGGGGTACAGTCAAGGGTGAGTCAGGGGATTTACCTACTATTGTACAGCCTGCCGCGCTCCATCAAAACATATTTTACAAAGGCTTGCCTTAGATTCACCGTCGGCATGGTAACAGCTTTACCATGTTTACATCCCCAGTGTGACTTATTTCGCAGCGACCCAGCAACTAGTGTGTGTTACTAAAGTCACACTTTCAAGTGAAATCGTTGGAAGTGATCTGTGACGTGGGGGATTTCCCAGGTGGCAGATAATTGTTTTAAAAACATCTAGAGTGGGTCAGAACTGAATCAAGCCTGAAGGAGAAATTACCTAGGAATCATTACCAATTGAATATATAGCAATAGGGTATGCCAAATATATTGAATTACCAATCTTAAATCTGAAGGTAGTTGTAGGGTAGATGCTGACAGCGATTGATAATTTCTGTTTGCAAACATTAAAACAAATACAAGATGGTCGCTTTGGCCCTCTTGAAAACACCTTTCTCTTTTGCAGCCTAGGTGCATTATCGGTGTGGGAAAATTCCATTTAATCTTGCATGTATCTTCGCTTTTATTGGAGCTAATTACATTTGCCTTTAAGTTTGACAAATTCCCAACCATCAACCTGGGGCTTCTGCCAGATGAAGATAAGATAATGACTGCCCGTCCTAATTTACCCTTCATCTCCCCTCCCACATCCGACCCCTGCCACAATGACCTCTATTACTCAGGTGTTGATACCCCCGGGGCATTCCGTCAGTACTCTGAGTCAGAGCCCCAACTTGCTATTCTGATATACTGAAAATTGTGATTTCATGAATTGAAGGTAATTTACTCTAAGCTACTTATTCTGCGATCAGGTACATAAGGTTCAGGACATCGACTGGATTTACTGGTAAGATAAGCTATCCAAGTAGTATACTAGTAATACCAGGGTCATCTTAATATACATTAGTGAGACATAGGTGCATGGTAAAGGCGCAATCGTGAAGGTTGTCTACTGACAAAAACTTTTTCACTACCACTACCAAAACTTTACCAAGAAAGACAAAACATCACGAGAGAAAAATTCGGGGGAAAAAAACAAAAAAGCAGAAATCCCAACCAAGATACGACACCTTGAGACAAATTACCTTTGCCCCATGGTACGAACAATAGCACCTCTTGTTGGTCCCCCTTTTGCCTGCAACTCTAGGACCCTTTTACTCTACAGGCAGCCATGGCTATAGGCTCTTCAGGTGTTACTAGCCTCTGTTAAGGCCACCAGGGGTCCATCCGTAGTAGCACCTTTTACAGCCATCCTTCATCTCTCACAGCGCCCCCTGGCCACGCTTGATGTTGATTGGATCTCGATGTGACGTCAATGACGTCATTAGCTATACCCTTGCCGTTATCAGGCCGTCCTGTTGGTTCACAGTGCCGCAGGGTGGAGCTAGTATCGACACCCGTCAAAAGCATTTTAGAGCTTTTTTCGGGGTTGTGTACCTACTAAAAATTATAACACTGATCAGTATGCATGGCCGATTCATCGTCCAAAAGGCAACCTGTTACATCCTAAACAATTGCGGTTTAGGTAGTCTTTCTGTCCTTCTTTTTGTCCTTATGACACCCCCTCAAATGACAATACCTAGCGGTTGCATCTGGCCTAAGTTATTTTGCTAGAAATAAATGAATTCGCTAATGTTGTCAGTAAATTTTCTTCCAGTTTGATGTGGTCAGAAAGCCGACTTGATGTTTGATGCATTACATGCCCCTTGTTATTTTCTAAGGTCCCCATGCCTGCTGAAGTCTAAGTAGATGCAAGCAATTATGGGAAAACATTTCTTTTTGTGACATGACCGATATGGCACACCTTATTGTTGCCTTGCGTCCTTGATACACGTGAACTTTTCTATTTATATCACGTCGTGGTGGTACATATCAGGTCATAGCGGTGAATAATTCTGTGTATAAATTTAATAGAATTGAAGAGGCCACGACATGCCTTCTGGCTTATGAGTTGTCCCCAGAGGCAGCAGTATATACCAGCATTGCCTCCGGGGACATATGTACCATAAGACGTGGTCGGCAGATGTTGAGGGAGGCAAAAGAACATCATTCCAGATGGGCTAAGGGACTACTAGTATACACCTTAATGGTCCTCAGATTGAACTGAATGGTACCACGTAGTTTATGGGTATAATTTTACATGTGGGCCACATATGAATGTCTACTTTCACAAAGGTCTCTTAAAGTGTAAGAGGCTTTCAATCTGCATGTATTTAGTTTGCCTGCTTGCTGATAGTTAATAATCGCTATGGCTCTCTGTAAAGAGAAACATCAGATATACCAGATTTTCTTGTAGCCTGGCAATTCATGACCCTCCTTCCAGAAGCAACCCATCCAAATTCTGCTCAACATTGAATCAATTATGAATCAAAATGGAATCAACATTGACAACAGTTTATCAATGTTGATTCTATGTTCTGAGCCCACTGGGAGTATTGCTAGGCTCACTTTGACTCCAGGAAAGGAGTAGGTTTGGCGACTTTGGGAGAGTCTGACTGACGCTCATATGTTCTGTAGTCATGTCTTCATAACATATATTTAAGCTCAAATATACAGGTCAGTTTTGCACGCCAAGCTCTGGCGTCTTAAGACGACATGATATATTAGTGCTAAGTCATGCTCCGTGTCATCTCTTATGTTCAGATAGATAGTGATCTTCCAATACAGCCATGTGTATCAGGAACTCAACATTAAGCAAAAAAAAAGGTAACATGGGAGGAAAATGTAGGGTCTGTAGGTCTTTTTTTCTATTTTTTTCTTTTCTTTTTAACATGAATGTACTACCCAACTTTTTTGAATCCCCAAAATTGACCAAAAAAGGATGAAAACATGGAAATTTCTTCAAAATTGCATAAAGAAGCGTAGGGTCGGCCCTCTTTTGATAGGGTCGGTCGGGTGACCTGAAACAAACCGTCTTTTTTTTGGCTTTGGGGACTCTGTTTTGGGGCCCTTGATGGGGAAAAGGGGCAGGGGGGGGGGGGGTATCCTCCATGCCCCCTGTCCATTTTAAGTATGCTCGTGTTGCCATGTCCTTTTTAAAAAATGTCCATGTCACAATATCGATTTAAGGGGAAAAGCATGTCCCATGTCACTATCCATTTATTTTCACTGTCCCATGTCACTAAGCCCCAAAAGCGCCCATGTTTCCTTGTTGAATTTAGAGGTCTAGGACTATAGTTATGGGACTTGGGAGGGGGGGGGAGGATGAGGAGCATGACGTCGGTTAGTCCCAGACACTGTTGTGCTCAGCCGTTGGGTACAGGAGGAATCAATCACCTCTCACCTGACATGGCCCTGCTCCTTGTGATCCACCTGTGATAATTACAATCCCCGATGCACACCTGTATATCCGCTTACCCCCACCTGCACCGACCGGGTACCGGGGAGGGTAGACCCCGGCCGCCCGGAGATCTGCCCCGGTCTCTCAGGTGTGTCTACCTCCCGCTGGAGTGTGTGGGAACCATGAATACCTGTCCAGGTGTGCCTTTTGGCTTCATACTGTGCGGCTGTAAACCTACCCTTGTGTATCTCCCTCCCCGCCGCCGTCACCGCTAGCATAAACCTTGCAGGTGTTCCAGCGCTCCTATTCTATCCCCAAATGGGAGTTCGTGTATTTAAAGCCCTATTGGGAATTCCTATTTAGGAGTAGGGGTCTAGTGATCGTTTTGAGTAATGTAGAGGAATACTCTGGCTCTTCAGAAGCAGCTTTTTTAAGTACAGAGAAATGGGTCAGAGCGCTTTGCACAGTGGTGTATAGGATACCTGACTACCTGAATGGAGTATGGGGTACCTGAAACTGCTATAAATGCTGTGATATTTGGTCAGCTTGAAAGAGCTCAGTGTCATATACAACCATTAACATGTTGTATAGATTTTGCATGGACAATAAAGGAGATAGATTAATTGTATCAAACCGTTGCGTAGCCAATGAACAAACCATCAAATTCACATGTATACCAAGTGTCACCAATAAAACTTGCCACATATCAAGCATATGAAAGAGTGAACAGCGCATTTATTTACGCTACTTTTGACATAGTATGCAATAGTATTCCTTTAGAATTCCTTTTTTTAGTGCAAAACGCCTGTATTTGTCGTTGCCACTGAAACATTTCAACATTAAAAGATGTGAGAAAGTGTGTTTCTTATGTAATCAGACAACATAATGCAGATGTAGAGATGCTGAAAACTAATAAGACACAGAGCTTATTATCATTTGATATATGGCAATGCCGACCCATATTCGGGAAACTATTTCTCAAAACGGTAAGACTGCTAATGTAATAATATCACTGGGAAAACATAATTTCAATTTTCCCTTTTGAGGCCTGTTTTCCTTTGGCTATACACATTGTATATCGGAACATAATTACATGCAGTATTTCCAAACATTGCGTCACAATGGCATTATGGAAACTTTAGCCAAATGCATGGGGGTAAACATGGTTTGAAAAGAAGTTTGAATTAACCTAAGATTAATATCATTTACTGGGAGCAAATACAAATATGATAGATGCAATATCAAATCTGTTTGCTTTCGAGCTCGACGTAAGAAGTATACCGGTATTTGTTGTATTATGGAGCGGTCATTTTAACAACAAGGGGCTAGGTGTGGCTTTGGAGACGGGAGCAACAGAATTTGGACCATTTGAGAGGAGGGACCAACTAGGTTTGGGGGGGGGGGTAAAAAACAATTCGACCCTCTCACGGGGGGGGGGGGGGCGGGGGCGAAAACAATTTCGACCAATTTTGACCCACTCAGGCAAATATCCACTGACACCCCCCCCCCCCCCCCCTATATTTTGAATGGCTATAGGTCGGTTTCTGTGTCAGAAGTGTTACTGTAGAAACTTGTACAAACTTATCCGGAACTGCTTAAATGGTTATTGGTCCATTTTTTCAACATGTATGTAACCATGTTCTATTATAGATGTGTAGGTTAACATGAAACACGTACTCCTCTTGGACCTGATTGTGACTCCTACAATTGATGCACGATTAATTAATAAAACGTTTTTTAAAATACTGAATATTTTCACAATTTTTCCAGAAATCACAAAAACGCTATGGACTTTACATTCCATATATATATGTGACTTCATTATTTTCAATAAGGTTATACATAATCTATTCAGTTAACATTTGCGGATGACCAATACCTGGTAATATCATGTTCTGTTTGCCTCAGGTGTGAGTAATTGGGCATAGAGAATAAAAGAATACCATCGGTTATTGAACTAAGTTGAATAGATCAGCATGAAGAAAAATCAACTGCTACTAATATTTAAAAGACGATTCTCAGAACTAGATAAAGTACAAACCTGGTGTACATGAGAGTGGTGTGGGGAGGTGGCAGGAGGCGGGTACTCCGGGTACTGTCGGGGAGCCTGTATAGCAGACAGTCACACCGGCATGGCCGCGCACACTAGAGACATGGCCGACACACTGGGCGCTCCCCGGCAGGTTGGTGAGATCCGTGAGGTGCGCGTGGTGGTGGAGATGGTACACGTCAGGTATCCTCTCCACCACAGGCCGCGTCCAGCGTCCCACCCCCGGCGGCGCGGATATATCATTGCACGCCGCAGTTGCGCTATTAGAAGTGTATCGTACATGGTCGGAAGTCTCTGAGGATGACTCTGCACCATCTGAAGAGTCTTGGCAGTCACTACTGCCGCTCATAGAGCCGCCCGTGCTGCCATATTGACACGAGCATCTCTCCGTATGGTCAGACCGACAGCGCCCTTCGCATCTCCACCGTAGGTTAGCATGATCGGGGACCGCGTGTGTTTCCGACTTCCCGTAATCGCCGATTTCCGAGGCAGCGATTAAGGTGAATTCCTCCAGGTCGAAATTCTGAAGATCGTCCAGTTTTTCCTGAATGGTGACAGGAAGGCATTGCCCGGAACTGGTCTCCGGGGACCACTTCCGCTTCCGGTCATCCTGTATGAGGACCGACGTCAGGTGAGCGATCCACTTCGCTGCCAAGTGAAGGGTTTCCGTCTTAGAGACGTCTTCCGGTTTGAGAACAGGAAGTATGTCTTTGAGGGTGAGGAAGGCCTCGTTGACACCCTGGATGCGCTGCCGCTCCCGCGCGTTTGCGGCCCGACGTTGTCGACTGACGCCCGTCAACATCCGGCGTCGGCGGCGCGGCTTCCGTTGACGTGGGTGCGTGCGCGGCTCCTTGCCGACCGACACGGCGGCCGGTGCAGCCGAAGCCGCGTCGGTCACCTTCGTTGACGTCATATTGCTCCTCCAGGACGTGGCATGGGTGGGCAGGACAAATGGCGTGTTCCTTACTACCGTCGCATTATGAACGAACTTAGTCGATATATTTGGAGCATTCTAACGCCTTCGTCACCGGACATGTCTGAAAGAATCATTTCAAATTAGAAATAGCCCTTATGCATAGTGACAAGTGAAATAAGAATGCGTTTGAAGTCATAAATGATTATTATATGGTACCGTTTCGCAAAAAATGGCTATTTACGAACTTCATAGATAATCACAATTAAATTAAGTTGCACATTTCGAGACTCTAGAAATTGATTTCAAATAGAATACGGGGCTAACATCCATAAATAATGCATACCGTACTCACCCATTGAAGACCCTCTACTGAGGGAGTCATGCAGCCTGTAACTGCATGGGGAGATCCCTGTAGCTACTCCCGCATGCGTGCCCGTATCACTGTCTGCGTAGGTGTCCATATCCCGCACATCTTGGGAACAGCAGCGCTCATTTTCGTAGCGGTGCAGGGCCGAACTAAGTTGATGATTCCTCTCACCTCGTCCTACCATAAACGATGTCCTCTGCGTCCAAACCACGCCCCCTCCCCCATCCTGCACAAAGCCCCATTGGCTGAAGGTGTGAGTTTGATTGACACGAGCTACCATTAGCTGCGCGCGCATGGTGTCGGTGTATCGGTATCGGTGTCGCCCTGTAATTTTGCGGTGGTACTCGTGCGATGAATACGTTGGGGCCGATTGTGTACCTGTCACAAGTCTCGGGCACCACGGGGGGAGATGGGGGCAGCTTGCAAAGGCGCAGGGGAGGGGATGTTTTTGCAACAGTCACTAAGCCCCAGAACTCCACCCTGGCGGGGGTCCTGAAGATTGCCCTGGACCAATGCATCAAACTCTATTCCTTACAAACATGAGCCCCACTTTGAAATCGTATTTATTCGCGACATACTTCCAAAACATCCCCAACGATTGAAAAATAGTTCCGAAGACCACGTTTCCGCCAGCAAGCCACATCAAGGGGACAGGAGCGTGTGTTGTAAGACATCAATTCGTTGAGTGTGGTAACACTAACCTTTATCAGCCACAGCAGAAGGCCCTTTGACAGGACCTTAATGATATCACGTTAGTAGCTTCCCACAGGAATCTCACTGTGGCATGCCGTGAGCTGTATGTATTCACGCAATCCCATATATCTATTTCTCACACCCAGTGTGGGTGTCCTGTCTCCATCCTAGTAGTGATCCATTTGATTAATTGTGTAGAAAATACCCACAGGCGTCGTAAGGAGAACTCAGCTCAATATATAAACGTCCCTCTTACCCACGATATATCCCGTCTTAGTGGGAACATCAATAGAGGGGGAGTAAATTTAATATCTTTCAAAATGAACCAGATTGTCATTAAGTCTTTGCTGTCTATTCCATTCACTTCCATATCCTGCAAACATTGGCTAAGCAGAAGTGGATAGCATATACAATATAGCACAGAATTATGTCTCATATGAAGTGCAGGACGGTATGGAGACAGTACATGACTGGCAATAAATACTCTTAAAGCGGCATAATCACTGAGAGTGCCCCATTGAAAATTTTAGTACTGTTCTAGTCTACTATGGGGTAGCACCGCGAGTGGTGATATGGCTCCTTTAACTGGTAGCTGTGTCAATAGAGTATTATCAAAGGGGGACACCATCAAATCATAATTCACACAATTTACCATTGGTCAGTATGGTATACGTGCACTCTATGAGAAATAATTCCATCAGTATCTCATGACCCTCCAAGTGCAACACATTGGCAGGTATCCGCTTACCTTCACACTAAATTTCACCAGAATGGGAATTACCTAGTGGTCAATGGAGTAGCTGGTTAGCCTTCACCTGCCGCCTGACTCCATTCAAGGTGTGGTTGACAGATTCTGGCCTGACCCTTGGGGCCCTCAGCCCCCTACTCCTGGCGGACCCTCGGTCAGGCCCGTGCCCAGTAGTACTGACCACGCCTCCCGGTGAGAAATGCCCTCGGGCATACACACCTGTATGATCGGGGAGGTCTCTAGGGACCCATCGTGGTAGAGGTGGGCAGGTTTTGGGGTGGGGTGGGGGATGGCCTTTCTCAGTTATGGCTAGACTTGCTCTGGTCATTCTTGATCATCTTTGCATTGGTCGTTGATGGGTCATTTCCCCATGAACATGCATAAACCATATAATGCAATGGTATTACATGATTACGGAATTAGAGTAGATCATTTTAGAGTGTGAATGAGATATAGCATTGATCATATTGCCAATGCTCATCTTGTACCAGTCATAATACATACTAATCAAACTGTTTTTAAATGTTTACAAGTATTGAATAATACTTTTGGCAGTATGGTCATTCAAGAGGCAAATTGACAAATTGCTGCTCCAATCTTCATATTTCGTTCTTTGTACCAAAATGCTATCATGCACAATATTGGGTTTACCATATCCATATTTCTAGAGGTGTTTTGTTATGAGTATGAAATATTTTATTTCATGTAAAATGAAGGAATATTCCTGCAAAGTTGTCAATATTCTTTGACGTCATCCAAGACTCAGGGGGGGGGGGGGGGGGTTGATGGGGGGGGGGGGGTCCCAATGTCGCATGTCGATTTTAAGAAATGGCCATGTCACATGTCACTAAGGAAAAAGCCATGTCACTAGTGTCACTAAAGGGAACATGTAGGGGCACCGTAATTGATATAATTGGGCTCTTGGGGCCATAGGCCCCAGGAATTTTTTAAAATTTGACTACCCACAAGGACGGAATTTGAAGAAAGAGTTGGGTAGCATACTTTACAATAAATGAGAATTTTTTTTATTCATGTCACTAAGCCCCATGTCACATGTCGATTTTAAGAAATGGCCATGTCACATGTCACTTAAATGGCCATGTCCCATGTCGATTTTAAGAAATTGCCATGTCGCCATGTCGATTTTAAGAAATAGCCTGTCGCCATGTCGATTTTAGGGGTCGATACCCATACTCAGGTTGAGTATGTGTATACAGATGTATACAAGTACAATATATAAAAGGCTATGTGGCAAAGCACCGTAAAGCAGAGACGTCGTTGAAAATGTTAGCCTCATTAAACTTTGTACAAACTAAAACATATGTCTGCACGTATTTTATCCGAAATATTCAAAGGAATTAATCAGCAACAGAAGTATATTTATGAGGCATTCAGCCTATGCCAAGACTATACACCACCAATATGCGCCCACACAGACAGCCTCTAGAACCGTCAAGTCTATCCAATCCAGAATGAATAAGAGTAGCAGAACAAAAGGCCCATTTGATTAGAAATCACCCTTGAATATACACCAAATGTGAGCATCGGTTGGGTTTAATCAGAGAGTGGAGAGGTGTTTTCTTAGAGGTAGGTGGTTTCATTCTCTAACTGCCGCTCCCCCATCTACACCCTGCTGTGCACAGACGTCCAACCTAACCCTTTAAGGACCGCATAGTGCTTTATAAACATATGCCCTTTGTCGACATGATGTGTGAATACAACGGAGGCGAGCAACGCACCAATGCTGCATTCAGTATTCAAGCAGCATGCCAACCCGCTGGCCTTGATACACTCCTGAAGTGTCCCCATGATGCATAGATGCAGCCCCTGTAAGTAGACTCGCCAAAGCTGCATTCATGTATCGTGACGACCAAGGGTACATCATATTAAAGCACTATGCTGTCCTTAAGTGGGTGCACAATAAAAGCATCCTGGTGGGCGGTACAGTCACGTGTACATCTGTAAACTACTGGTAGGTTTGGTCGTCTATTTAGTACTCTTAAGAAATATTTGAAATTTATTTGAAAGGCCATTTATAATCATCTTTCCGTTTTTACATCCAGTGTAATTATGTTTCATTGTTATTGTAATACAGTTGGTAATAACTCTACATACATCCTGTATTCCAACCCCTTGCAATGACGTAAAGGAGGGTGTAATAGTTTCCGAACAATTTATCCTCATACATGTATTGACACTTTTTCGGAAATTTAAAAAAAAAAGGAATTGACTAAATTTAAGTCTGATTATAAAACATGTTCAATCTAACACATCTAAAAGTTATTTCACCGTTTGAATTTGATTTGAATGTGCTTGATCTGAAGGCACACGCTGTTTATAGTGTACGACTAATACATTTAAGAGAAGGTAGGTTGTATATTTACATAACAATCAACTCCAACGCCTGATTTGGAGGGATTACCTCCCAAATAGTATATGATGTTACGTTCTGTGTAAGGTGATGGTGTCCTCTAGGATTGGGGTGTGAGTCTGGCCAAACTCAAACTGTAACTTCCAGCTTTCATAGAAGCATTTCAAATTGCTTGAATTGCACCAATTGTACGTGAATTCATATCCACTCACTTACTCCATATCAAGTTCAACCACAACAGCTCAGACTGAGAAAGATATCACCCTAACCACCTCTCTGTCACTCACCCCCATCCACCGTCACCCAACCCAACAGCCTTGGGTCATATACCAAGTGTCCGTTTCAGTTCCCTCCTCTTTGCTCCGTCTTTTCCCTGCGGCGTTGTGTGATTGACACGTGGCTCCGCCTAGTGTCGACATTAGCCCGCCATTTGTCTTATAATCCCCCCTAATCAGCCTGGGAATCTGGGCCCAGGTGAGAAGTGATCATCAAGGGGGTTGGTACGGCCAGGTAGGGGCCTTATAGGTAGCGTGGGAAAACCGTATGGTCAGTATAGGGAGACTTATTTGATTAGAGAGTGCAAACCAAGTGGTCAGTAGGCATATGTACTATATAGAGGAGATGGGTGTGGGCATACAGCTTGACATGGTCGAGTGACCAGCTGAAATACAACACACAATGCATTGCATGGTCTGATGGTCGGTTGACTTAGAACTGTATCTTTTTCCCTCTTTAAACTGAAATAACCCCCGAGGACGTGTGTCAGTTACCCGCTATATATCATCATGTTCTGAGTGAACATCTATGGTGTTATGATACTAAGGGGGAAGGCTGCACTCAAAAAGTAAACTTGTCTCCAGACTCTTCCAAGTGACGGTTATACAATAAACGAGTCAGAAACTTGTCTAAGTGACAAGGAAACGGGTCTTCTAGCTGGAGATAGAAGACCCACTTGGCAAGTGCCAGCCCAAAACCCGAGATTTGCCAGCTCCAGATTCTATTTGTGGTTAGACAGTTAACTTTTGACTCATTTATTTTAGTCTGGAGGCTAGTGTGCTTGAGCATTTGTAGGACTAGGAGTAGGCTATCCAGGCGTCATAGGTGATTCTGGTAATTAGTGTTGGTATCATTTTGGACTGCACATCACCTATAATACATGTACATAATTAACAGATATAGCATGATTAGTTTATTTCAATTCACCTGACATGTTTTATTCCCACTGGCTACATATTTAGAAAAATCATGCATTACTGGACACATCAAGATCAGGCACTGGTTTTACTATATCTAGTACAAGACCCCGAATCACATGTCTCTATTTAGCACGTGAGGAGGGCGATCTTTTTTGCGTATCACTCCATTATGATACATAACTAACTGATAGAAAAATCATAAATGGTGTTGAATTAAACCTGCACGAAAATGTAATAATCCGATAGTTATAGGTCTTTGTAAAAGGTATGCATGTTGCCTAGGGAGGCATGAACAGAACAAAACATCCCTCTATTCAACTTATATGCACCCATTTGTGATGACGACTTGATATAAGCACGATGCTCACTAATATTTGTAGTAGTTATAGGACGTGTACCAATCTGTACGCGAAATACAGTGAAGGAGCCCCACAGATTGGTACTAGTCCTATAACTACTTTATGCCACTGGCTGTATACAGTATACAAGAGGTGTGAAATGCTTTGTTCTTCGTGCCCGCTCAGGTATATGGACATAACATGAACAGTCATAGCACTCAACGTGAAGGTTAATTCCTAATATGGATTTAACCTCCAAGTGCAGCCATCTAGAGTGGGTCTACCTGTGTGAGGGTGGGGGGGGGGCTGATGGGGTAGGGGTGGTTACCTGTCTTATGTGTCATTCACCGGAATGTCGCTTGCGAGTGCAACGGTGACCTGATGTTGACCTTTTACTGGGCGGTTCTAGGACAAGTACCCCCTGGATACTTACCCCCTACCATCTACCCCCCTGACCATCTACCCCCAGGACTTTTACCCCCTTGGACATCTACTGCCTGGACTTTTACCCCTTTAGGACATTACCCCCTTAGGACTTTCAACCCCTAGGATATCCACCCCCTCCATACTCAATCCTTTGCCTACGGTTCAAGAAGGCAGAAGCTTTCTAGTATGTTTACAATCTCAAAATTAGTGAGCTGAAGGGTATTTATATCCTGGTATCTAACCACTGACATCTACATCCTGAACATTTACCCTTTAGGACATATATCCCCTTGGACATGTACCCCCTAGGACTTTTATCCCCTTGGACATCGACCCCTTGGATTTACACCCTCAAGGACTTCTACCCCTGGGGGACATCTACTCCCTCCACATGCACACATGGTGGAGTCACATTATGGGGAGGGGGCAGGTGTCCCCTGAAGTCCTAGATGGTAAAAGTCCAAGAGGGTACATGTCCAAGGGAGTAAAAGTCCTCGGGAATACATGTCCTAGGGCGGTAAATTACCAAGGGGGTAAATATCGGGTTATATATCCTTACACCAGCTACTTTCAGGATCACAAACCAGTCAGAATATTGCTTCCTTCTTGGGCACAGCCAAAGCATTGAATATGTAGGGGGTGGATGTCATGGAGGGTAAAAGTCTAAAGGGGGTAACTATCCAGAGGGTAGATGTCAAAGGGGGTATATTTCCTAGGAGGTAGATGTCCCAAGGGGTAGATGACAGGGGTAGATGTCCGGGGTAGATGTCCAGGGGGCACTTTTCCTGATACCTGTTACTTCTTCCCAAGTTGAACATGGGAAGTATGATGGCAGTTTTCTAGGACACATCATAATTATATCATCTAAAATTGATAGATTTACCAGACCTCAAGTCAATGTAGCAACGGTTCAACTGTAAGCAATGTTATACCACAGCAGCATGGAGAACAAAGCATTTCACACCTCTTGTATACTGCATACAGCTAGTGGCATAAAGTAGTTATAGGACTAGTACCAATCTGTAGGGGCATTCAGTGAACCTTCACTATATTCCGCGTACAGATTGGCACACGTCCTATAACGACTACCTATATAGATACAGAACAACCCAATCTGTGGAGCAGGGGACGCCTCCCCCCCCCCCCCCCCCCCACTAATAAAAAACATAAAACATCATGTGGGGGGGGGGGGTGAGGGTAGTTAGAATATATGTTGCATTCACTCAATTAGCGAGATGACTTTAAACCGCATCTAAATTATGTCAAGATATTCAAAAGTTCTCCCCATGCCTCCAGATCCCCCACAAAGTTCTCAGCACGATACTTGTGATGGTCGCAATCACCCAGCCTTCGGAGCTTCATTCAGTTTGGCTGCCCCCCCCCCCCTGCAGAAATCAAGTTGCCTCCGATACCCCTCTATGGAATCCGTTCTGCCATGCTTGACTGCGGGGTAAAATTGCTATTCCGCATAAGCGAGATACAGTGGCTCCACCTTTTGGACCACTGGTAACAATCATAACCCTTTGCTCTGCAAGGACCAGCTTAGCCAAATCTCGTGGCCGAGATTAGGGTACAGGCAGGGTGCAGATATTGTGAATAGGTTGTACCTGGACACTCCTAATGTCACCTGTGTCCAGTATAGTGTAGTGGTTAGCACTGTGGACTCATAATGCTGGGAGCCCAAGTTCAAATCCCTACCAGGCCAAATAACACTATGTCCTTTAAATACATATTTCTAAATTTTCTTTAGTATTGTGAATAATGTATTCTGTTTCCAAAATTGCTATACTTATGAATTTGATTACCAGGCATTGCCTGGAAGAGATTTGAACTCAGGTACTATGCATCATGAGTCCACAGTGCTAACCACTACACTATACTGGACACAGGTGACATTAGGAGTGTCCAGGTACAACCTATTCACAATACCTGCACCCTGCTTGTACCCTAATCTCGGCCACGAGATTTGGCTAAGCTGGTTGCTGTGAGTACTGGGAATAGACCTAGTACCAGTGGGAA
Source organism: Harmothoe impar (assembly GCA_947462335.1). Classification (NCBI taxonomy): domain Eukaryota; kingdom Metazoa; phylum Annelida; class Polychaeta; order Phyllodocida; family Polynoidae; genus Harmothoe; species Harmothoe impar. The sequence continues at coordinate 60,853,106 of OX381715.1, forward strand.
TGGCGCAATCCACTGATCATCTTGCTAAGGCCCTATAGTACGTGTATAGTGTAATACAGTAGTCATGTTGGCCCCTGGTTACAGTACACAGAATGTACGCAGTTCCAGGAAAATGATTAACTTACTGGACACAAAGACTACATGCGTCAGCACATTCAACATTGATACCCCAGGGAGATGATCGAGGTGCAACAAGAAAAACATGTCCATTTTACATGAGCACCTCCATGCATATCGAGCATATATGGACACCAGTCTGGTGCCACCGGTGCAAATGATTGAGAGGGGAAGCTGTAATTTTGATATCGGAGGTATTTGAAAGGTGGTAGTTTTCTCCTGTTTTTTTTTCCAGAAGTGAGCTACACTGAAAGAATGTCCCACGCAGGGATACGCGGGCCTTTTTCAGATCGTGTCACATATATCAGACATAATGTTCAAAATTGATGAATAGTAATATGTGATTTATATCAACGATGCCCCCCTCCATGCATGCATTCCAGTAATATCAAATTCGGCCCAGTGTGATTAGAACCTTGATCCACCTCCCCTTCAATCATCTCATCCCCCACCCCCTAACAATTGCCCGCCCGACCACGCCTATGTTTCCTTCCATTCCATCGTAAAGTATATACCATATATATTCTGGACAAGACAAAGGGTTCTTGAGCTTTATCTATAAAAGATGCGAAGGTGTAGCAACTTTCGTAGTGCACAAGATCATTAATTAAATGTCAGTCCTCCCATGTTCCCTTCAAATTGAAAAGCTTAACTGCAGCTTGGGTTATGATTAAGGCTGTGCAATAAGCTACATTTTAAATCATTATATAATTCCACCCTCTTCCCAATATATATGGTTAAAGACATTAATGAGATCTGTTAACAGTCGGGGGGTGGAGGGGGGGGGGGGGGGGTTATACAACTTAACATAACCACGAGGATGGGTATAAATACAATGGCTTGACATGGTTAGCGCAAATAGTCATTGTACTTAGATTCTCCAATTTACTAGAGGATCGAATCACCACCAACCTAAAATATTGGAGCATAGACACAAGCAGTGAGAGGTAAAAGATGCATTATCTGCGCGGCGGGGCCCTCATGCTTGTCGAAACATACTGCATCATGTAAATACTTCCCGCTTCACTTGGACCAACCGGGGCCATGCATCACCGCCTGCATGTTAAACATGCATAGGGAGTATCATATACAAGTCTGAGTACCACTCTCCTATGCTGTCAACCACCGGTTGAGCACCGGTCCAAAGTTATCATTTATGCAGATGAAGCTGATATATGTAAGAGTTAATAAACCCGGGACACGTCTGAGTGAGTATGTATATGTATATATATATATATATATATATATATATATATATATATATATATATATATATATATACATATATATATATATATATATATATATATATATATATATACATATATATATATACACACACATATATATACATATATATATATATATATATTATATATACATACACTTGAATTACAGACTTTAAGACAGGAATGTTTGGATCACCTCTGGAAGAAGACTTCAAACTAAAAACTACTACATTATTCTCATTACAACGTGATACTATAATATGATCACTAGGATAGGATTATTATTCGGTCTCGCCGGGACGCTCTTTAAAATGGCGGGACCTTTTTATTGCAAGAGAGGTGCTTGTGGCTGTGTCTCACGAAATCGGGCCAAGTTGAAAGTCTATGGGTACAATCTATGACCGGGTGTAATTTATGACCGGCTTGAAAAAAAAACCTGCTTTATTCAGGGCAGATGAGGATGTAAATGGTGGAAAATGTTAAGGGGTGTTTTAAGACTTTATATCACTTATTTTATTTCAATTTCTTCCCTATCTGCCCTAATAAACCGTTTTCTTTCAAGCCGGCCATATATTGCAGCCGGTCATAGATTGCACCCGGTCATAGACTTTTAACTTGGCCCAATTTCGTGAGACACAGCCTAGTAGATGAGAAGTTTTCAAGCGCTCTCTTCCCCCGGCGCTCTTTTGAAACAATGTCACAATGTCATTTTATTTGCGATATCTCCATGTACATCGTTGGTGTAAGGTAATACACAAGTTCACATCAATCTTCACTCACTTTAAACATACCGTTTAAATGGGTAGTTCGGACTAGCTTATATCCCAATCTTTAATTAGTGAGTTGATAGAATATCAAGACATCAAGTGTTGAGAAGCTCCTGCCCGTCTGCTCTTTATTTTTGTATTATTGCTTTCATTTTATGCTATTTCATTTGAATTTTCCTTAACTCTAAACACCAGAGCGATTTCCAATTCGCAACTTCCCACACCGTTCTACGGGCGGAAGTTACCGTTGTGACATTTGAATTATTAACCTCAGATACTTCACAGCTGCAGCGTGTAGTGTTGACTATTGGCCATGGATGATTGGCCCTGCTACAACTACATGTATACAATATTTACCACAACTTCCCCTGACAACAGAAGATCAAATACACCAGCGCGACCAGCCGAGCAACAGACGCGCCAGTTACTTCAAGCTAACAGGACAGGCTGCAATCTTCACTTCGAAATCTTGAGCTGCTTTGGGCTCGTAATTGTGGTTCAGGCTCACATCATAATGGGTTACTGGATGCGTCATCACATATCTCCGGCAACTTCCGATGCTGGTAAGTTTCATGCTTTTATAATGGATTCGCTTGACAGGGATCATTAAGCAGCAACTTTGCAATTATAAAGCATCAGAAATTTGAATGTACTATTTTGTAAAAAGGAGATATTCCGTTGTTGAGTATGGAAAGGATTTGAGATGATTTGAAGTAAGACTGTCGTGGGTAGAATTCAATATCTAACTCAATTTGAAATCTATGGGTATTTTGGAAACATTGCGATGAAATTTTGACTGATAACTGAGACAACAGACTTATCAAAAAACGATTTATCAAGGTCCCACTGCACAATAACACTCATTATATATCCACTACCACTCCATGCCCTCGTTTGATCAAAGGTAACTTGTATTTCTAGTGTTACTTCTAGGTAAACATGTAAGACTGTATAATTATCTGATAAATGGTAACCACTAAAATTATACAATTATTATAGTATATAAAGAGTTAAGGTACTCACACAATGGAGCCTTTGAACAATTCTCAGTGACAAAACGAATTCTAAATATGACAAAACCACAATAAAATCCCCATACCCTGTGATATGTCATGAGCATCAATTCACTATTCCCTTAACACTTTCAGAGATCTCGCCGACCGACTGCAGGGGTCCACTCCAAGCTGTGACATAGCACTGAGGCAGTTGCTGCAAGACGACAGAGCTACTAATGTGAGGTAAGTGATCAGTAGGGATTCACATGGGGAGGCTTCCATAAAGTATGTACGGACAAAGGGGATGAGGAGGGTGGGGAGTCTATTTTCAGAGAAATTTTGCGTGCATAAACCCTTTGTTTTAATGCGTACAAGAGCTTCAGCGGAGGGGTGGGAGGGTCAATTTTATGGAAGCCCCCATGGTACTTTCTGCGCACATGATATAGCACATACCGGTATTCTCATAAACAAAACACACTTAAAAATGGGATAGGAGCTTATTTGGGACCAATTTTCATTTTTCAGTTACACAATGTATTTGTATTCGTTATGCCTATACGAATGTGTGTATGGAAATGCATAGAATAGAGAGAAAGCCATGTCAGAACAGGTTGTGCGACGCCACTCTATTACAAAGAGCAGGCCCTCTGACCTTGGATTTATGCATTTCTAAGTGTTAGATGGATTCAAAAGTTTACACACATATTTATATTGGCATTATGAATACAAATACAACACGAAAACCGCAGTATGTACCCCCTAACTCCCATTACCCAACCCCAAACTCCCAGAGACATCCAGCTACATCCCTAACCTCAATTGCAAAGTCACTCACTTTCAGACAGATCTGATACATGCAGTGTCAGAAGGGATCTCAGGCACATTTGACGAAGACAGCTGGTTTCTGATACACATTAATTATATAATCAGACAGATAGCGGTTGGGTGGTCAGTTCTGTATTTATATATAAATGTCTTTGACACAGATAGCGGTAGTGACACCGATAGTGACTGTACTGGTGATGTGGTGGTGGATATAATTGGGCCTCTAACGGGGAGGGGATAAGATATTTCACCATATTTTACCACATTTAGACGATGACCACTCTCCAATCGGCTTACATTAGTATGGTCGCTATTACCAGTTCCACTACGACAAGGTGTGCTTTTATCAGGAAAGGGCAGGGCGGTTCTACATGCATACAATACTTTGGAATAGTCCGCGAAGTAATTTTTTTCTTTTCAGGTTGGTGACGTTTTCTCAGGCTTTGTCTTATTTACTTTAATTCTTCAAATTGGGATAGTTGTATTTACAACCAACGTACATAGAACCGCTAAATTGACTGGACTACGCTCTGGCGCACTGTAAAAAATATTCCGTAGAAAAAACGGAGAAGCACTGGCATCAAAAGGAGCCGGGAAACCCACGTTTTTTTAGGGAATTCCGTTTTTGGAAGTCACCGTTTTTTTAGGGAATTCCGTTTTTAGAAGTCACCGTAATTTTTACGGAATTTCCCTGTTTTATTCTGTGTTTATGTCAGTGTACAGTTCACTATAATTATCAACCATATCCATTTTTATTCCATGAAATATCTTGTGCTGGGACTTCATAATTATTATGGAGCACATACACAGCACTTTATAATCACAATTCATGAGCAAACATTACTCTAAAATTATTATAGAACACCAACTACAGTGCTGAGAATATATATTTTTCATATTATCAGAAGAAGGGTGTCTATGGTATTACAAGTACTGCTTAGTGTCCCACACAATTGAATCTTTTATTGATTGTGAATATTTCATCAAATTTAAATTACATCTGTATATCTACTTAATAGTGAATTAAGGTATTGAAAATCATTAACGTATTGGCATATTTATACTGCTTTAGAACCTAAAACCTTCAGAAAACTCTCCTGAGGAACTAAGCTGCCACCTGATAGGAAAAGATAGAACTACCCAGAAAACAGAGGTTCACTGTAAAAGAAATAACGGAGTTTCACTGCAATGGATTACGGAATTTCACTGTAAAATAGATGAGATATACAGTGATTCACTGTAAACCAAAAAACGGAGATGCACTGTCAAATTTTACTGAGATTCTCCGTGAATTCAAGGGAATTTTTTTACAGTGCGTGGGCAGAGAGCGAGAGTGCACACACAGAAAAGTGAGTCATTGTCGATAAAACTACCCTCACCTGAGAGTCAGGTGAGGGTAGTTTTAGCGACAATGACTCTCACTTTTCTGAGGGTGTATAGTAAGAGAGATGTGGCGTAAGGCCGAACTCTAGACAGCACACATCTTATGACACTGCACTGTAAGAACAGTGTGTTGGAGGAACATGCAAAATGAGTCACACACACATAATAATTATTTTCAACACACCTTTGAGATTAACACACTTTTGGCATAGAGTGGGTAGTGTCTAGTGTGTTACACCAAAATGTGTGTTAAAGGTGGCTGCAGAAAAGTGTGTTGGTAAGTGTGTAAACGCAACACACTGTCCTTAGAGTGTGACAATGGTTGTACAGTAAAGTCAGAGATATGAAGAGTAGAGTCTCCTATTTTCCGACAGCATAGATCCATGTTAATTAGTGCAAACTTCCAGATTGAAATACTATCATAAGACCACACAGCGCAGTTAATTTGGCATTCTCACCACTCGCACTTAACCACATAGTAGACTAGAACCGTATTAGAATTGTGAGTGGGATACGTTCGGTGAATATGCCACTTTAAATCGTTAATGAATAGGTCTTTAACCACCCTCCATTACCCTGTCCGGAAATAGAAAATCGGCAGGATTAGTTAGGGAGCATTTACTATATCATACTGAAACTTTGATGAGTTTTCCACCTGATCCTGGATCGACGACATAATCTATCAGTTTCACTTCCAGGTATTACATAGTACATAGAGAATGTAAATGAAGTTAAAATAGTTTTTCTGCAAGTGGAAAACTCATTTGGGTTTCGAAATTTACTGGTCTTACCCAAGTCTAGGGATGATAAAGCAAACTACAAAGTAGAATAATTAGGCAAAAAGAACAAGAAGAAAACGTAGCAAGACATAAAGATCATTTTAGGCTAAGTTAGGTCTATTTTAGATGGTCCACAGGAATGACTCAAGTGAGTTGCTGAATACATGTTAGGTTAAAATGTGTTCCTGCAATTGCACCTTTACAGTACTTAGGTGCTACCATCTGGTGTCAGCTCCTTGAACCGTACATGTACATCACCTGTACATGTCAATATTTATGGGCATTGGACTGCAGCTGCTAGTATTCCACCAACACCTGCTGAAAATTAAATAGAAAATAGAAAAACGCCTAAAAAAACTCCTACACGCTCCTGCACTCTCCTAAACTCCCCCCTACACTCTCCTACATGCCCCTACACTCTCGTACATACCCCTGTACTCTCCTACTGGAATGAGTCTACTACATTCTCCCCTCCCTTGGTCTCAAACTGCAGTCTATAAACTACTTCAGTCCGGGCCTGTTTTCAGCATTTTGAATCGCATTTAGACCGCTTCTAGTACATTTGTACTTAAGAATTACAAATCAGCTGTGTGACTTAAATTGCGTTGCTAAAGCAACGCAAATAAAGAATATTTAGAAAAACGACCAAATTCATATACATAAAATGCATACAGGGGAGGGAGACATTGTGCCTTCACTCAAATGTTTCCATTATCAGTTTTAGTTAATTACCTTGTGTACACTTAATTGGCTGTTGAAAGAGGGACACATCCGGGGACTCTTTTTTTAACCGCATTCTACAAAATGCCTGTTTGAGATTTTCGCTAGACAAAACTCAATCGAAGTGTCCCCAGAACACACTTTGTCACCGAAAAACTCCCACAATGAATATCATACCCAAAGACCGCCATATTGTCTGGGCCTTTCGTATCAGATAGCTGTGGGCAAAATGCATTTTGGTACACTCTGATAGAACTGGTAGTGGAAAAAATTTAATTTGAGGTTGGCAGTGAACATAATGCATTACGTAAGAGGTGTAGGGTAGACTGACCTAAAGGTAACCACGTACCATGAGATATCCACCTTAATTTTGTAGTTAATTATGTATAGCATTGTCTTTATTCGTCCTTTGCTGGAAAGATTATCACTTAACGTGTACTATAATACACAAAAACAGGGATTATCATGTATGAATGACTACAAAATTAAGGTGGACATTTCATGGTACCAGGTTACCTTTAGGTCAGTCTACCCTACCCAATGGGCACAGAACGTTGAATCAACATTGATAAAGGGTTGTCAATGTTGATCCAATGTTGATTCAACGTTGATTCAACATTGAACAGTATTTTGTGCCCACTGGGTAAGGGGGCATCAAGGATGAACGGGCCTACTCCAAATGTATTTATTGCTATGTCTGCTATCTCTGTTAGGAGATCAAGAACCAAGAATCAATGGCTCCCAGTATGGGGTATACCGAATAATGGTGGTTCAACGTCATGATTTAGGCCCTGAAAAATGACTGAAGGATTCCCAGATAATTGAGTGTAATTACATCTTGTATTGAGGTTAACATTTATAAAAGGTGCGTCTCGGGTTATACGGTCTGGAAATCTAGGGCAGGTATTTCACTTGTATTTCATTTATCTATCCTGGCAGGATGTATGGCCTGGTAGGTTAGTCGGGTATGAACTGATTATATTAATATAATTTTTTCAACATTTTATAAAAATGCCTTGGGTCGGCCAGGTTTTGCTATAGGTAGGGTAACCTAAAATTGTTATTTTTCGGCCTAAACAAGATTGATACAGGCCTACCAAAGACCATCAGTTGACACCAACATCAATTGACTTATTAAGCTACTCTCACCCCAGGGGGAGTTTCTCAGAGGAAAATGTGAACCTGAATTGGAAGAGAGGCCACAAGAGTGCCAGCATTGCTAGACTCTCTTGCAATTTTGAAATGCTGGACTCTACAATAAGAGTATACTCAGACTCCTTAGCTCTTGATAGTTTGCTGCTCTCCCAGTGTCAGGCTGATACTCTATTTTCCTTATTATCTCTCTAGACAGGTGGGTCAGGTTAGGAGTTTGCAGCGGGGGCAGGGTAGGATGGGCGAGATAACGTCACACCCTCCAACTATTTGGAGGAAGGAAGGACGGCATGTTAGGTCCTTATCCTACAAAATTGCCTTTAGCCTACTAAGCCTATATGAGGGACATTTTGTAGGACAAGGGTTATCAATCAGGTCCTTATCCAACCACATTGTCGTCATCCTGCAAAAAAAATTCCCTGATGCCATAATTGATTTAATTGTGGCTGGGTCTAGCCTAGACAGAGAGCCGCACAGCAGTCTCAGAGTGTCCCAGGCTGGGATTTGTATTGTGACAACCAGAGCGCCTGTGGTGACCGGGACACTGAGAAAAGGAGAGGTACAGGGCCCCAGTGTAGGTTATGTAACGGGCTGACGTAAGATATGGGAAAGATAGGGACTACAGGTTGGCTGTAGGCTTAAGTTTATTAGATTTCCTTGTGCGATATGCAAATGTGTTTTGTGCAGTGACGTCTTTACCTATAAGCGGCCGGTCTTGTTATCTCCTGCCTTTACAGCATGTGTCTATTGATTGAAATGAGTTAATTAGATCATTATAAGATGGAAGGTATACTTTAGAAAGGTAGGGCCACATCGATTATGTACTGGAAATGTCAAAATCAGGACATGCTTCCGTCATCCAGGTCATCTTAGATTGTCGAGTCCTTCACTTTCCTCTATAATAATCCTAGTTGGGTATAGTACATGCATATTTGATTTGAAAACAGTTGTAGATACCCAAAGTCAACACGTCTCACCCTCCAACTACTTGGAGGAAGGAAGGAAGGCGTGTTAGGCCCTCATCCTACAAAATTGCCTTTATCCTACAAAACCTATATGAGGGAGATTTTGTAGGATAAGCGCCAACATTAATGTCCACACAACCAATGTCCACACAACCAACGTCCACACAACCAACGCTAAAACATTTTCGTGTATGTCACATCTCTCATCGGGTCCTCGTGCATGTCACATCTCTCACCAGGTCCTTATGCATGTCACATCTCTCACCAGGTCCTTATGCATGTCACATCTCTCACCAGGTCCTTATGCATGTCACATCTCTCACCAGGTCCTTATGCATGTCACATCTCTCACCAGGTCCTTATGCATGTCACATCTCTCGCTGGGTCCCCATGCATGTCACATATCTCGTCAGTTCCCTGTGCATATGCACCCTACACATGTGCATAGTTTCTAAACACTCTTTAGCCCAGAACAAAACACTTTCTTGTACCACATTTTGAAACACTTTTGTTCCAAACACTTTTTCAAAAGTGTTTAGAATCGATATAGTTCTTTCATTTGAAACTTTTAAATTGCTCACTACTCGCACGGGGAGCCTGTGCAAATAGTGACGGTCATACGCACAAGCTCCGCGTGCGCATAGCATCGCCCCATCCCACCCCAATACCTTATGTTTGGGAGCACAACGGTAAAAACATGAACTGAAGTTCCAATATATGGTGGCTCTCCTGGCGTAAACGATATAGATATTTCACTTACGATTTTAGCCAGGGATTAGTATATATCATATCTTTATTCGCCCTACATAGAGAAAATCAAGCCATCTCCTGATTCAAATTCTAAAGGACAGTGAGTCAATGGACTCTCAAAGGCGTTCCATTAGGGTAACCTATATCTGAATATAGTTTATTATAATGGAGAGTTACGGACAGAAATGTCTTCTGGGAGTTGCAAAGTTCATCATCCTTCCATCGTAACAAAATATCAGAACATAGAAACGCTGATGTAACCAGTTGCTTCTCAATTTTCTTTGATAGTTTCTTAAAAATTACGTATGACTGTCCAATGATCAAATCGTTTGGGATATAGAATACCATCTGCAAATTATAAGGTGGGATAGGGATGTATGACGTTCCCTGCGTAATTTCAGCCAGGGAACAGTACCGTGTAGGTCTATAGAGCTGCCAAGACGCGTATTGATGTTAACTCATCTATATCCCCGGTGCTTATAGGAGACCAGAATGTAGTGTATTCACGCATTCGAAGACCCCTGTACCCCAGCGCTTATTCAGGACCGGCACTTATATAGATTACTATGCTCAGGGGAACTAGATTCTAAGTAACATCGAGTTCTGGCCAAATCTCCAGAGCGTTTCAAGCACTAGAAGCAAGAAGCTTACACCAACAATGCTAGTGCTCGTTGTAACATGAGCAGGGGCCGATAACATGTAAGACGTGAACAGATCCAGAGAGCACCAATTGATTAATTTAATCCCTTGGCATGTAGTATAACGGCAAGTACACACAATGTTTAAGCCACACACTTGTGAGATAATGGTGCTGCTGTCAATCATTCTCTCATGGCTTACCATTGGCTTCCCTGGGTACCCCCTCCCCCTGGTTCCCTTCCGTTCACGCCTCCCATCCCCTCCCTCTCTCCCTCCAACCAACTGGCCTGTTCTCACAGCCTGGTGCATACGCTCAACTCCTAATGCTACTTACACCCTATTACCACCATGTTATATACTACTTTCTAAATAACACTGCAACATCTCAACTCACACCGCGGGTACTGCTAACTATACTAATCAAACAGGAACAAGAAATTATGATTAACTTCCCACACACTTTCCGGTTCCTGCTCGCTGGTTCCTATAAGGTATAGGCCGGACTGGAGCTTGTTGCGGCAGCCCGCACTAATAACAGCTGGTAGCCCAGTGAGCACATAACATTGAATCAACATTGATAAATGGTTGTCAATGTGGATTCAACATTGATTCAACGTTGATTCAACATTGGACTGAATTTTGTGCCCACTGGGAGGGTGGGTACCAGCATGTCCCTGGTAGTGGTTGTTACCCAGGGACAAGGTACCAGTCAGGGGGTGCCTTATCAGTGTGTTTGACCGCAACCAGCAAAGTTTTCAATGGTGGACCCACTGGGTATGAAGCTAGCCTAAGCTCCTATCGACCAATGCAGCAAGAAAGGGTGACCTTTTAGGAAAGTTGATGATAAAGTGTTTGAACATTTCTGAAGTGTGACCGGAAAATACATAAATATAACCTAGAAATGTCACACTCTAGTATATACTATCTGAAAGATAATTGTCTTGTGAATCTGCTGATATGAGATGTTTACAAACATAGCTATTGCAAACAATGCTATGAGGATTCAACCAAACCCAACGTAAGCAGAGATTTATTCTGAAAAAGAAACCCCTTCTTCCTGCAATGGTCTACAGAATACAGCAAGCACTGCCTGTACCAAGAAATGGTTCAGGGTGGGGTCGCGGTGGCGATTCTGAGAGCCTTCTCACGAAATAATCAAGGAATTGGAGTAGATTGTACTCTTTGGTCCCTTCCCAAGACCTCACATTCATATTTGATAAGGGTAACCATACAATACAACGGTGACGTCAGTATGCAGTCAACCGTAGAAGCAAACCCTTAAATTAAACAGACTTACTAGTAAAATAATCATGGCAAGCTGAAGAGTTTGACGTCATGTGAAACCATGACTAGCAACTACGCATTTCTCATTCCTTTCATTTCTCTTTCATTCTCTTGTTTCATAAGGTTTACTCGAGGCATACTCTGGACATTGACCATGCATGGCGGTTATGATTTGTGATAGTCCGTATTGTTGATGTAGAAAGTAATTTGGATCATCTAACACAGCTAAGTATTTATTATGGTTATTACTTTTCCTACCCCAGATTCAAATGAAAGTAACCATCTGACATCAATCTGAATTGAAACATTTTGGTTTCGATTTTCAATAGTATTTCTTTTACCTCTAATTAAACCATCAATTAATCTAAATTTCGAATTTTCCGTTCCAATATTTATTTTTCCTTGTATTCAATCATGAATCAAGCAAAATTCAGAAGTTTAATCGTTTCGATTTCTAAATGGTTATTTAACCTCTATGCTGTTTAGTAACGATGATTTATTCACAGAATACCCGACCGGTAGATGATGCGCGCTGGGACGTCTGGGACATTATGTATCAGCTCTAATGAATAAACTACTGAACACAGTCGTGTTGTCTTATTTGCAACCCACATCTGTGCTGTCCTGTGCTGTCCTGTATTGTCCTACCAAGATTAGTGTAAAATGTGTCGTTTTTTGAGAGGAGCTAAATGGAAAAAATGGTGTGTAAATGTGTTGTGATGTCAATCATCGGAGAGCTGACGTAAGAGTTGTGCTGTATGAATGGACCTCATCAATCACCACGGGCATCTTTCCTTTCAGACAATCACACCGGCGCAACATCATATTTAAGCCATACTAACTTATACTCCTTTTCCCATCTCTTTGGACACTTTGAATTTATCTAGCTTATGACTGTGAAGAGACTGGGCCCGCGTTTAGTAACTACAAGAATGCGAATTCCCTGAGAGGTTACCATGGTGACACTTTAAACGTGAGATGTGAAAATGGCTACTATGCCTGCGGTCAGACTGACCAGACTGTCAAGGACATATCTGTCACATGCAGCAATTATGCTTGGATTCCCGCGGCCGCCGACAGGGCATGCTGTCGTATGTATAACAGTATTCAGTGCTGTATTAAGTGCTCTATTGAACGCTATCAGTATTACTTGAAGTTTCCAAATCTATGATGTGATTAAGTACATGATTATGATTTTGTAAATACGAAATGTTACTCTCGTGCCACTACCTTTTTCTGGCTAAGTACAAGAAGGCAGTACCATCTACATAATATTTCTATTAGATTATTTTATTGAAGGACGATAACTATTAACATGAATATAGGTGCTTATCATTTTCAGAACAACAACAATGAATTTAAATTGAACAAAATGGGGTTTCTGGTGTTAGTTGCCTCGGACATTGCATGACCTGCTTTCTCGCACTCAACTTTGAAATAGTTTTACTTTTCCAAGATGTGTTACCGTTCAATTACTGTTGATTAAGCATATATTCATCATTATGGCCTAATCTTTTAATCGAATCGAATCTAGAAATCAAATATAAACAATATACACAAAACAACATATCGTGACAAATAATATCCTCTGCAGAAGTACAGTGGTTGATGTTCTGATATTTCGTTTTATAGCCAGGGACTGCCGCAATACCGGAATACTATACAGCAGTATAACCTATACGGATGGCAAATATCCAGAACAGTTAACCGGTCACTGTACCTATGGGAAGGTAAACCGCCGAACATGTGGCCTTGGGATCACTGTTGATTGTCAAGCTGATGGAACATGGGGACCGGCAACTGAGTGCGTAGGTAGGTACAGCCTTATCATTTTACTAAAAAGTATATCCTATGGAATTTTCATCATGGAAGATCAAACTGCTATGTATACAACGGGGCTATTCTATATCTTTTTGAGTTTATAAATGTATTTTATTTGACCAGGTCATCTTCGAAAAATACATGTACATCATCTTATCTCTGTATTATGTTTGTCGGCAGTTTCTGACTGAAAAGCTGGTGTCAGCTACAGCGTTCTGTAAGGCGAGACGGTGGTGCTTGGTGACTGTACATAATGTTTTAACGTACCCAAGCTGTGAGAGGTTTTATTAATTGCTATACTCGATTGTCGTTGCACAACGAATGCTTGGTATTTTTATGATCTTAACTTCCCTTTCAGACGCGGAGATTGGCCCATTTGTGAAGTTTCTAGACGCCTCCCGAAGGAAAAAAATGGGGTGTCCCTCAATGGCAGTGACTGCCACTGACCTTAGAAGCTGTCTGGATCAATGTGATGAATTTGGTACTGTTGCCCATGTCGACATGGAAGGTGGACTGTGCGAGTGCGCAGACTGTATTGAACCATACCCCCGACATCTAGTGCCACAGACAGCGGCCGAGAACTGGTGTGTGTTTGTCAAAGGTATGTAAAGTCAGATGCCCAGTAACGGGGTAGTCATTGTTTCAAAATGGTGGACGGGTTGATTTTTGTGTGCATGTAGACGTGGATATCTTTCAGCCCCCCCCCCCCTCCTCCCGTATGGATACCGAACCTTTTTCGACCCCACTCGCAACGTTGTGCCTTTACATGAGTATCCACAATTCTGGCCATGTCGATGTGTCAATTTATAGCAGAAAGACATTGTCATTGTGTCGATTTTTAGGTATATAAGAACTTAGATAAAAATCCCTGTGGGTCGATTTTTATTCCAATTTTCCTGTGTCTGGCGATTTTTGAAAGGGCCTAAAAGGGCCGTGACGCTGTGTCGCCTGTGTCGATTTGTACCCATGTAGAGGCACAATGTTGAACTACAGTTAACTACCGGTCAATCAATGAAGATCGAATCCGGAAGTTTTTGTTTTTTTTTCTTCTAGGAAATGTCGATTCTTAAAATGCATACAAAGCGATCTTTCATCCGGGACGTGGGTGGTTCAGACACGTTTTTACTGAGGGCTTAGAATTCTACCCTCATGAACTGTAACATTCATCTGACCTTTCAATTAACCTGCAGGAATATTTAACTTGGCGTATCAGAAAGACATAATTCACTCAAATGCCTGGCGTATGGTGGACGGGATACGGGGAGGCAGTGCTACCGCCATCCCCGGTGATTCACAGAACCCGGGCAATAGAGCTGTGTACATCATATTTGATTACTCGTACAAAGTAGCTCGAGTCGTTGTCTACTTAGGAAACATAGTTTCTGGTATGTATAAACAGGCCCGTAACTAGCCCTCTTCGCGGGGCGGTTCGTTTTTTGATAAGTTGGAACTACACAAATTCATGGTGGAACTTACAATTTTTTCATTAAAATAAACGTGTAAATAATGACTTGATTTGTACATAAAAACTCCAATTCGAATGAGGCATGTAATGAAATGAACCATGCTTTCATCGTTTACTCCCTAGAGACCTTAATAATTGTCTGATTTACAATCCGCGAAAACTGGCATGGAGCTAATTATCTCCACTTTCAGGCCAGCTAGGGTGGAACGTTTTTCGTCCATCAGGCTTGTGGGGGAGGTTCGTTCGAAACGACGAACCTCCCCTAGTTCCGGGCCTGATAAACTCTCCAACCTTAAATTTAGATACTAATTTGACATTATGTCTCTATTTATAGATACATATGTATATCTTAGACACTGCTCTGGTAAAAAGAGGTAATGTTACGTTTCTCAATTTCTTTAGAGACAAATGGTTTAGGGGTTTACACAATAGAGCAACCTGACAACCTTCTGGGAAGCACTAGAACTTGTTCTTCGAGTAACAGCGAGCCTTCTGTTCGGAAGGTGCTTTTCTACACATGTGATGCGTGGAGACACTCTGTTGGTTTAAGGCTGTCTCGTGGAACCTATATGACCATATTTGAAGTAGAGGTTTTCAGACAATTAGGTAAGTCACTTGGTTACAATAATTAATCTACCATAAATCATAAGGCCAAAAAAAGGTTTGCTTCAGGTCACCCGACCGACCCAATCAAAACAGGGCCGACCATACATCTTTTATACAATTTCTGTATTTTTACCCTTTTTTTGGTCAATTTTAGGGTCGTCAGAGAGGACGGCTAGTACTTTCATGTTAAAAAGAAAAGTTTGAAAAAAAAAAAAATCCGACCTACCGACCCTATATCTTCTGCCCATGTTACCTGAAACAAACCCTTTTATGGCCTAACTATTGGAACTTTATGTGTTCTGGTACGTCATGTTTATTTAAGTAGAAATGTTGGGAGCTATTCGCCAATTGGCGCAGAACGCCAATCCTGTGTGCGCTGCATACAAATGTCTGTGAGATTCTAATCAAGATATTTGATGTAGATTAAGATCACTATGCCTATCACGTTTTATAGAGATAATTGCATATATTTCATCAATTGTAGTGAGGTCAATCATTTATTTCAACTAATTTTGGGCAAATTGATTCAGAGAGTTACAAATGAAACAGGTGCTCGCAGCCGCACTGATATTTGCATTCCGCACAGATTGGCGTTCTGCGCGGCTCTGATCCTGCGCTATTTACAAATTGCGCTGCGCAGAATGTAAATATTGGCTGTCTGCGCCTATTGGTGAATAGTGCCCAACAGAATCATACAGTGGAACATTGGTTGATGGTTATAAGTGTGCCAATCATCTCTGACCGTCACATTGTTAATCAGCTTATAGTAATAGGCTTCCCAGCCGCAACAACTGAGGAATATGACGAAAGCACTAATCTATAATTTATAGTGGACGTTTTGGACCAAATCAAAGCTTATAGTATAAACTTTGATTTGGTCCAAAACTTCCCCATATATTATCATATACAACATATGTGTTTGTTGTCCAAATACCAAGATCCTAAACGCATATTGTCTGTATCCTCCTTAGCCTCTGATGTATATCTGAACATGGCTTGGGGAGGTGATGCTAGCCAGTGGATGGGCACCCCCGAGGATGCCTCCAAGGCGGTGGATAACGTTAAGGAAACCTGGGACCCTGAATACAACTGCCTTCAGACGGGCCAGACGGCCCCTGGGGAACCCTCCTGGTGGTCGGTCACATTGCAACAAACACAGACGATAGTCGGGCTGATCATCGCCACTCCAGATGGAGAAGATCGTAAGTAAATGTTCTGCTTTGTATATATGTATTTATATATATATATATATATATATATATATATATACATATATATATATATATATATACATATATATATATAAACATATATATATACATATATATACATATATATACATATATATATATATGTATATATATATATATATATATATATATATATATATATAAATATATATACATATATATATATATATATATATATATATATATATATATATATATATATATATACATACATATATAATATATGCATGCATGAATGTATCAACCCCAAAGGATCAAATGTAAGGTTATACCCTAGAACTACCCCCATAGACAAAGGGCTTAGTGCATTATGCGGTCCTTTAGTTTAAAGGCATCTACTATTCTGGCCGTAAGTGGTGCCACCTGATTGTAGCAACATATTGCAACCTGTAAGCATGGGCGACTAGGGGTGGCGAGAATTATGAAGGCATCTGCATTGCCATCGTCATGATCAGGTAAACTAAGCATCACTGAGCTACACTGAAAAAGTAAACTTGTCACCAGACTCGTCGATGTAACTATCATAAAATAAACGAGTCAAAAGTTGTCTAACATATCAGGCTATACCATCCTACAAATAGAATCTGGACCTGACAAATGTCTGGTTTTGGGCTGGCACATACCAAGTGGGTCTTCTATCTCCAGCTAGAAGACCCGCTTCCTTGTCACTAGACAAATTTTTGACTCGTTTATTTTATGACCGTCACTTTGAAGAGTCTGGAGACAAGTTTATATTTTGAGTGTAGAATAGCCAGAGTACGGGGTTTTCTTATAAAGGATTAAAGAGGAAACCATTGTAAAGTTTTTTCACAAACAGGGAAGGGGGGGTCGTCTGAAAGGTGAGGTCGTCTTAAAGGAGGGGTTTTACGGTAGTGTAGTTGTCCCCAGTGGGCACAAAATGCAGTTCAACGGTGAATCAACATTGATTTGACATTGAAACAATGTTGTCAACCATTCATCAACATTGATTCAATGTTCTGTGCCCACTGGGTCAGACCTTAGTGGCAGAAGTGGGGTATCTTCCTGATTAGCTTTCTTTCCTCTACATCTTACTATAGCTACTCAATGTCAAATGACGCAGCGGGTGGATTGTGGGTATCCAGGCATCTCACGTGAGCAATGCGAGGCTAAAGGCTGCTGTTTTGATGACACCACGAGCGGGCTAATTTTCTGTTTCTATAAAACTGGTATAATTTCCTTCTCATTATCTCTTTCCGCTAAGTACTTTAATTATGAATCCTTCAAAGGTATCATGGTGTGCTAGAATAGCATTCATGCACCATGCTATGCTTAGTGGGGTGGGGTACTCTCGAGGGGTCAGCATGATGCACATGCTTGAAACATGAAGATAAATAAACATGAAGCCTTCATGCATTAGGCAGGACTTAACCCTTTAGGGACGGCATGTCACCAAAAGGCGACATTTGTCAGATTGATGCACCGATGCAGCCCCAGTGAGTAACTCAGCAGGGCTTAAACCCGCAGTTCTTACTGCACGTCCAGTAACAGTCAGAGTGCAGTCGGGACAGGTACTCAGCTCTATATATAGGGGCGCTGGGCCTTTAATAAGTGCATCATACCGATCCTTTGGGAGTGTGTCAACCCCGTCATCATGATGCTTGAATGCATCCCTATTGAGGGCTGCATTCAAGCATCATGCCGACCAAGGACATGCAGCATTAATGCAATATGCGGCTTGTACATATAAATATTTATTCATATAAAAATGAATTTGATCCAAAATTATAATGTGTTCATTTGTCTAAATAGTATAGCTTTAATTTTAATACGTTAATTACGGCGATTTTTTCCCTTCACATGCGACTAAAATGTATTAAAATGTGTCTTATCTAGAATATTGGTCGGATGCTGCAATCTACATAGGCCACAGCTCTGGGGAAGAATTGAACATCCCTATGCAGTTGGAAACAGCATGGGTGTGCTATAACTTCACAGGGGACCACCTATATCCCGGCTCCCAGCACAACGTCTTTGTATGTGATTGGCCTATTTGGGGGGACCAAATTACAATCTACCACAACAGCAGCAACATCTCCATCTGTGAAGTGGACATCCGCACAGGTAATCGTAAGATTGTGTTAGACATGCTAAATTCGTTACATAACATACATAGTCATCACAGAGAAAAGAAACGGTGTCCAAAGGGAGTCCAGGTTGCCTCCAGAATGACTCCCCTCTTTACGGGAGCCCAGGAGTCAGGAAACTATGTGACTCCCCCAGGTGACCCCTTAGGTCACCCAGGGGAGTCACCTAGGCTCCCTTATGCAGTCTGGGCTCCCCTGAAGAGGGGAGTCATTCTGGAGGCAACCTGGACTCCCCTTTGACGCTGTTTCTTTTCTGTGTGCAGGCAGTTCATGTGCCGTCATGGTGCATTAATGCAGAGCAAGTGAGTGAGTCTCTCCATACACAGGCAAATATGAGCGTCAGCCAATGTCGCCATTAGCACTCTCATACAAGGGTCAGGCACTGCTGGACTATGACAGATGGGCCAAGGGCCATTCTAGTGAGGGCCAGGCTGTGCTGGACCTTCAATAACAGGCTGGACTCTTGTAAGATTGCTTGAAAGTCTGGCCATGCTGGATCGTCATGCCAGAGTCTGACAATGCTGGACTCTTGCAGGCTGAAAGAGACTCTCCCCAGAGTCCAGCATTGCCAGACTTTGGCATGAGGATCCAGCATAGCCAGACGTTTGAGCCATTTTGGGTGAGTAGAAGCTCCAGACTGCTAGATTAAGGTACAGCATAGCCTGACCCTCACTAGAATGGCCCTTGGTCCATCTATAATAGTTCAGCAGTACCTGACCCTTGTATGAGAGTGCTAATGGCGACATTGGCTGACGCTGATATTTTCCTGGATGCAGCGCTGCATTAATACATCATACCGACCTGTTGGCGCTTGATGAGGGATTGTGTCACCAGGGCTGCATTTACGTATCTTCGGGGCACAATCACATAGTGCATTAAATATATGATTCTGTCCCTAAATGATTAAGCCGAGTGGCGTCTCCCTTGATCACTGTTGATTTCAAATTACTAGCACGAAACGTCTGGAATACGATTTGTTGGTTATTCTATAAACAGCCGGAATGCCCAAACCATATCCCCAATTCATTTTTCATAATTGTTTTTATTTTCAGAGAATTTTGGAGGTTATACTCCAATCGGCTTCGGCTGGTGTCAGGACCCAGATCCAGTTCAAATTCTGAACATTGATATAACGACATGTCGTGATCGTGCTCAAGATCTTGATTCTGAAGGATTCTCATACACGAGTAATGATGGAGGCATATGTAATATTACAAACACTACACTTCAGTGTGATCGCGATCATCTCATTGATGTCACTGCTAGTTCTCGGAGCAATCCTCAGACCGCAAGCTTCGTCAGGATAGGTTCGGACAGTCATCCCCTTTATTGCATATGGCACCTGTTCCCTTTTGTATGTATGTAGATAGATATAAAATCATCGAACATCTCATATACAACGATATGATCCAAAGAAAACACACTGAATTTGGGTATGTTAACTAAGACCCAAAGGAATTCGGTTTCAGAGAAAACACACTGAATTTGGGTATGTTAACTAAGACCCCAAGGAATTCGGTTTCCAGTGGTGTGTTGTTGTTTTTTTATTGTTTTTTTTCAAATTCCGACCCGTCGAACCTAGCAGTTTCTGGAAACTAACCATCTTTTTTATTTGGTGAAATTATACACTCATTTATTTTATAGGAAGAAGATGTAATCTCACGAATATCAGCAACTCAGATATGAATATGCAGTATAGCGGCCGCATTTATGCACATTATGGGGAAGCATTCGGGATTAACTGTGACCATGGATTTGGGATTTCTACTGACACTGACACGCAACGGTTTATTACCGTCTGTCAGAAGGATGGAATCGTTTACAATGGTGACACATTGTGTATAAGTAAGTGTCTTGAATAGTTTCATTAGTTTCGTCTTTGTTTCAGTAGTGATGAAACGTGTTGATAAACTTATCTTATACACTCTAAGAACAGGGTGTTACATTTACTCACTTATCAACACGCTTTTCTTAAGCCACTTTAAACACACATGTTGGTGTAACACACTACACACTCTTTGCCAAAAGTGTGTTGACCTCAAAGTGTGTTGCAAATTTGTGTGTGTAACTCTTCATTCATGTTCCCACAATACACAGTTCTCAGAGTGTATATGGCACAAACTCCTGAGTTAAGCAGTTTTGGGCTGAGGGATGTCAAATCAATAAGTTCTTAATATATGGGGCATGGGAAAAAGTTATTTTGGATGGGCTCAAACTGACACAGTTGAAAAAGGGGGACATATTAAAACATGTCATTTAATTTTTTTTTACGTTTTAGGGGGGTTTTGGCCTTTGGGGGGACACAAAATGAAAAGCTTTGGGCAAATGCACACACAAAAAAAGAAATTCTCAACGATTAGGATGTTTTCTCACACATACCAAGAAATTGAAAAATATGATACACAGGTTTTATTTTGTAGGGGTATAAGGCTGAAAAGGACCAGAAATAGCCCAAACTGCATCACTCAGGAGTTTGTGCCATATATCTATAATCTACATTTTTAATTATATCTCTATACCCCTCCATCCAGAGGCAGAAGACCCATTGTGAATGATTGCACTGTAATGAACGCCACCATACTTTATGTTTTAATACTAATGATGTACAGAAATTACTTATGTGATCCCCTATTATTCTATTCTACAGCTAGGCCCTGTCAGCACGAGGTAGTCGACAACAGTGTTAACGGTGATTTATCGGAGCAAAGACACGGGGATGACAGGATAGTTAACTGCACTCTCGGTTATGTGACTCCTGATCAGACTAGCACCAACTTTCCTGTGAATTGTGACGATGGAAATTGGATAAATTTCCAACATTGTGAAAGTAAGATAAATCCATCATTCATAAATTGTAGAGAGTTAGACTTCCTAAGTATCATAAAAAAGGAGCTTTAATCGGATGACGGATCTAATCAAAAGATTACAGGTCCATGTAGCTTATCTAGAAATAGAATTCAAACAGTCACTGTATGACCACTCTTGTACCCCCCCCCCCCCCTCCCAACACTGAAAAAGTAAACTTGTCTCCAGACTCCTCGGAGTGAGTATCATAAAATAAACAAGGGGACAAATTCAAGGATTTTACGGCAAAGCCGTAGTGGCTTTGGGTTTTATAGGATTGTTATGAACTACAGGTGAGAAAACGAGGGGGCATAGATTTATAATTTTTGGTGTTTCTGGGGTTCTTATGCAATTCAAGTTTGATGGTTTGCAGCAACACTGCATGGCCAGTCAATTACATGCACTTAGCTAAATCTTTTTGATTTTTATTGGTTTTACTGCAGCTGGTATAACAATAGAATCCAATATGTGCCAATGGAATCAAATAGGTACCAATGCAACTCCATTGATGCCTACGCAAATATCATCTTGGCAGCCATCTTGAAAATTACCTGGATCAAAAATCAGAGCCTACAAATGGATTCTACACCCCAGAAAACCCTATTATACATGTATCATACAAGGAAATCAGACAATCTTGAGTTTTGGTGGCCATCTTGGCAGCCATCTTGGAAATATCTCGGATTGAAAATCTGAGCCTGAAAATGGATTCTACATCCCAGAAAACCCTACTATCCATGTATCACACAAGGAAATCAGACAATCTTGAGTTTTTGGTGGCCATCTTGGCAGCCATCTTGGAAATTTCTCGGATTGAAATTGTGAGCCTGAAAATGGATTCTACATCCCAGAAAACCCTATTATCCATGTATCACACAAGCAAATCAGACAATCTTGAGTTTTTGGCAGCCATCTTGGCAGTCAGAGGGAGAAGGAGGGGGCAGAAGGAGGGAAGGCAGAGGGAGGGCAGAGGGAGGAGAAGGTAACAGGAAGGAGGAAAATGGGGTAGAGTGGGGGGGGGGGAGGGGTAGATGGGGTACAGTCAACTCCCTCCTAACGGCCACCCCTCTACAGCGGCCACCTCACCAATGCGGCCATTTGGAAAGTCCCAACCGTTTTCCCCTTTATTTTAATGTAAAAAACTCCCCCTATTGCGGCCACCCCTCTAATGCGGCCACCCCGCCCTGCGGCCACCTATTTTACAGTACCAAATGAAGAAAAACTTCCTCTAATGCGGCCATTTGAAAAATAATTTAGTGAAACATTTCCGATTAGGTCAAACAAAAAAAGAGTTGTGTTCAGGTAACAGCCCAAAAAAAAATAGGTTAGGTACCATAAAACCCTGGCTGTAAGCCAAAATTTATTTGTTGTTTTATTTCCTTATAAGCCAAATTTCCTTCCTCAAACTCACATTCGGCTCATAGGCGGGGTTTATTTAAAATAGATATTGAAAATGGGCTGTTTGTCCTTACCAGTTTACATGTGGATTCACATGAGGGGGGGGGGGGGCTGCGGAGGCCTAGCTTTAACACCTCGCAGGCCCCCCTCCCCCCCCCCCCCCACGACACTTCCTGCTCATGTTCTGCTTGACTGACTGGGAGGTGCACCAGGGAAGGGGGGGGTTAACAAGTCTATTGTCTATGTAAATCGGAGTACCCCCCCCCCCCCCATTGTGAAATAAGTCAAATATTAAAGTTCTGTAGCTGATTTTAAATGTTCTTAATGAATATCAATAAAATATCATATTGACCAGCAAAATATCACACTGACATTACTTGTTATATCGAGTGTGAATACTATAATGAAAGACTAAAGGCAACTCTAGTTCTAAGCTTGCCTTCTATGTATTTCATAGACTTAGCATTGACTCCCTCTAGTGCAGCCACCTCGCTAATGCGGCCAGTTTTAGATAGTCCCAAGGGTGTCCGGATTAGAGGGAGTTGACTGTAGTAGGAGGGGGCATAGGAAGGACGAGAGGGTAGAGGGAGGAGGAGAGGGCAGAGGCAGGAGGAGGAGAGGGCAGAGGCAGGAGGAGGAGGAGAGGGCACAGGGAGGCACAGGGAGGAGGAGGGGGGCACAAGGAGGACTTGTGATGGCCTTCCTTTAAAGACTGTAAAATATTATTTCAGGGTTGGTGCATGTGTGTGTGAGGTGGGGGAGGGGTAATTATGTTGGACTTCACAGTTTGTCTTTGGGCGGGCTTGAGTGATTTCAAGAGCCACCCTGGACCCACTCAACTTCTAGTATAGGTCCTGTATGTGCATAGTATGGGAATTGGCATTGACATTGACAGCTTGGCTTGGCATGGGAGTCAATAGTTATTAGGCTGGTGCCTATCCTTGCCATTGACAGCAACATTAGAGAACTCAAAATATGGCTGTTCACAAGATGTCTAGGCCTTACCACAAGGCACATTGGTTCAACATGTAGTAACTGAAAGCAAGATCTAGGATAAATTAGTATTGCACACACCTGCAAGGACACATGGGGATACCAGTCCTAGCAGGGTTTAAGGGCCAGCTAGGGCTATATCTAACAATGAACAAGGGGGCCTATGCTAGTCTTTTCTTGTCAAAAATCTAAACCCTCCTCTGTGGTGCAAATGGCTTTGGGGACAAGGTCCCAAAGCCAATAAACGAGTCAAAAGTTGTCTAACCTATCAGGTTACCATCCCACAAATAGAATCTGGAGCTGGCAAATGTCGGGTTTTGGGCTGGCACCTACCGAGTGGGTCTACAGTTAGAAGACCTGCTTCCTTGTAACTTAGACAAATTTTTTACTAATTTATGACGTATTTTATATTTCATAAGCATTATATTGCACATTCTAAACGTTCATTCTTGTTGTATTTTTTAACCAAAGGAATACAATGTCATGCGACCACTGAGAACACCAATGAGTTAAGTCTGGAAGGCGTCTTCGAGGATGTAAAGAATGTCCATTGTAACGAGGGCTACATATTTTCCAGAGGAGCTAGTATCAATTATACCAATTACGTCGACGTCAGGCAACACTGGTACCAGACAACGTGTCAAGCATCAGGCCAGTGGTCCGCTGTCTTCAGTTGTGAACGTGAGTGCTGCTCTAACTTTGTTAAAATACGACATAAATTCTCTCATTTTTTGGAGATACAGGATTTACTATGCTTAAGTACTAGAATCGCAGTATTCAATGCCCTCCATTGAATGCAATTTGGCCGTATTCAA
This sequence comes from Harmothoe impar, assembly GCA_947462335.1. NCBI lineage: Eukaryota > Metazoa > Annelida > Polychaeta > Phyllodocida > Polynoidae > Harmothoe > Harmothoe impar. Next base: position 60,878,008 of record OX381715.1, read on the forward strand.
AGACCCAATGAGCGGACTGGGACCGTATCCCACGAAGCTGCAGGTCAGGGATAGTATCAATGGGCGTCGGCAGTTGTATACATGCATTTATTTCATGGTGAATACGGCACTCCCATTGACTTAAGGGCGCATTTAACACCCCGTGAAATGACCCTGGTCCGTATTTCACGGCCTGTCAAATGATCAAAATTGTTGATTTAACCACTATAATTTACCTTTTTCAGAGTAATTAAGTGGAATTTTGATACATATTATTAATAATGGCATGAAATAAACACAAAGGAACACTCGTAGAGCTCCCCACCGAAGGTTATTTCACTCAGCTTTGCCTTGTAAAATAACCCTCACTTAGGAACTCGTGCACCTTTGTCTATATCTTAATTGCTGAGAAGTCATAGAGTGCCACTTTTCTCCATGTTTTTGTAAACGTGCATTTATTCCAAAGATGATTTTCAAAATACAACAGCATCAAAAGTGTCAATATAGTCATATTAATGAATAATAATTCATGCACTGAATGAGTTTGTGCATGTATCCATATTGATAGGTGAGTTTGGAGAGCGTTTGTAGCTCTGTAGTGCAGAGGACTGCTTGGGTTGTTGATCCATGTAAAGGCATTGTTTCAACTCATTTAGGGCAGAACTTAAAACATATTCGCCCGTGTGTGTATATTCATAATTAAATCTTCTATTTGATGTTTTGTCTCCTCCCAGGAACCCCATGTTACTTAGAAGCCGACCCACCACATTACGACGTCAATCTCGAGGCTCTCTTCACTGACGAGATCAACGTGACCTGCTCACAAGGGTACATCACCACTAATGACGCCTCTGATGTGTCCAACATAGACTTCTATAACTACAGAGTCCTGGGAACAACCGTCTACCTCGCCGTTTGCCAATCAAATGGCATGTACTCCAACATACAAGTGTGTATAGGTGAGTGTTAAGGTTAATTATTTTATTACATGGTGATATATATATATATATATATATATATATATATATATATATATATATATATATATATATATATAAATATATATGTATATATACGAGAGTTACCAAGCTTAAGTACTGGAATCACCGTATTCTATGTCTTAACTCAAACTCAACTCGGGACTCCTTTTTGATGATGTTTCTTTTCTCTGCGTTGTTATCGGGGGTGTTCGTACCTTCATTGGACCCTGATTTGCAACTCAATTTGCTACAACCCAGGTTCCAACCCGTGGAGAGTGATGTACACAGACCCAACTGTTGTGGACCTTTGTATATGTATTACATAGAACAGATGTATACAGCATTGGTGTGTTGATTAAACGATTACTTTTCCCTGAAATTTACAACATAAATACCTCATTGCATAGCCCCAACACGCCAAGATATCATTCAAGAACCACTATAAAGTGATCACAGAAACAATTCAGCCGCAATCACCAGCTCACCATTATCATACATATAAAAAAGTTAACCTTGATATTCAGCACACCAAATAAGTCGTTGTCCTTCTTCCCCTGTCCTTGTCAGAGACCCCTTGTTATAGCCCACAACCTGCCAACACGGAGGGTGGCAGTGACATGGAGGGCTACCTTGGAGAAAATCGCACGATAACCTGTCTACTCGGCTACATCAGCGCACTGGATGGACCCACCAACATCGATCATTACAACTATCGACAAAAGGAGGTGTTTTCTTACACCGCTGCGTGCTTGTTCGATGGCAACTGGGATATCGATTTTGACTGCATACGTGAGTAAATTTTATGTAATGGAGCGCTTCCTCTTATACCTTCCCCATGCTCCTTTTATATTTCAGTGTAAAAATTATGTACAATCAAGAAAGGGAGACTCCTGGCCAGACTTTTAAGGCACCGTGTATTGTATTATACAATTATATGAGATACTTTATACCCACTCTGAATCGATTCTATCTTTATTGACACAAAACTACGACACGATGGTTCGATGTTCGATTTCTCATGGACAGCCTGTTGTTTTTTGTTGTTGTTTTTTTTGGCAGATATAATGTGAAGATCAAACTGATTAGCATCGATCATGATCAGTATGAAACGGTCTACATAAATTGTGAAGGTGTTGGTCATCCTGTGGTATCACGATGCCAACCCAGCCAAAAATGATTATCTCATTTCAAGAAAATAAGATTATTGAACTCGACTGGCGGACAAACCACTTGTTTTAAAACAATGTGGTTTGTCCGCAAGTCGAGTTTGATAGTATTATTTTCTTGAAATGAGATAATTTATTTTTGGCTGTGAATTTCTTCTCCTTTCTAGGGACACCTTGCTACAATCCTCCACTGGCTGGGACGTCGGCACCGGGGCCTCTCATGTCGAATTTTGAACGCTCAGTGACTGTGACCTGCTCCACGGGCTATATAACCCATCCTATAGACCCCGATCTGCTCGACGACTTAAACTATCTGGGTCTGCAGATCCACAACTATGAAACTACCTGCCAAAATGATGGCACATTCTCCATTATTAACGTGTGCATCAGTAAGTAGTGGAATTCAAGATCTAATTATGATGATGTAATTATTAATAAAGTGGAAACGTAACTTTAATTTCGATTATTTCATACGCTTTCTATAGCTTCAGTTTAGTTGGGAAGCAAAGTGCATTCATATGAGATATTTTGCTTTTAAGTGCCTGCGTCTCTGACTACCTCATTACTCAGATGTGTAGCATACATACATACATACCCAATATGAACCCCACATGTCCTTCGCGTATTTTTACATATAGCGGTACACTAGAAAGTGTTCATTTATTAGTTACAGGAGGGGGTGGTGGGTTTGGGAGTGGGGCGTAAAAATGTCCGACCCCTCCTGAGGGGGGAGGGGGCGTAAAAATGTTTGCCCTTGCAAAAATGCCTGTGCGTTACTATAGTTCAAAGGGGGGGGGGGGGTTGCATGAAAGGTTCTACACGCTCTCGAGAGGGGGGGGGGTAAAAAAACTTTTGCGCCTCCGCACAAAATCTCACCACCTCCCCCCCCCCCCCCCTGTAATTAATAAATGAACAGTCCCTTACAGTATAGCATATTTTGTTGTCTGAACGGTTGATTTTACTCCCCCTATTAGAAACCTTCTGCAGGAGGGATGCAGAAGCCAACATTACCACGTCGGGCACAACACTCTCCAGCCGATATCAGGACACAGTAGATCAGCAATGCCTGGAGGGATACGTCACGTCTTACCCCGCGGGAGTTGGAGCCATAGACTTCTACGTCTACAGAGATATCCGCATCAATGTATGGACCATAGAGTGTATGTCGGACGGGCGCTATGACTACTTCCCTGCCTGCACACGTATGTTGCCATTATTTTACTACATTCATGGAACAAGTAGTAGTTATAGGACGTGTACCAAGCTGTACGCGAAATACAGTGAAGGAGCCTTCACTGAATACCCCTTCAGATTGGTACAAGGCCTATAACTACTTTATACCACTAGCTGCATGCAGTATACAAGAGGTGTGAAATGCTTTGTTCTCCGTGCCCGCTGTGGTACAATGACAAATAACGTCACTTATTTTGGTGCATTTTTCAAGATCCTTCACTTCTTCCGTTACTTAACTGAATAGGCCACCCAAATATGACGAGGGCGTTTTTTGTTCTGATGCTGTTAGATGAGTAGTATACAATGTACTATATCATTTCAGCTACCCCATGCTATACACCACAACCGGAGAACACGGTACAGGGCCATCTGGCGGGTATCCTTAACAGCACCATAGAGGTCGTATGTGCTGAAGGTTACATCACCACGGTAAACGGACCAGATGTTATAAACTACTTTAACTACAGAACCGTGAGGATATTCCGCTATAACACAACGTGCTTGGAAACTGGCGAGTGGAGCTGGATTTGGGGATGTACACGTAAGTAGTCACTCATTTTTCTATTAATGATTATAAAGGTGGCTAGATCCAATGTCAAATAAGTCCAATGGGCAGTTTTCTGCACATAGACACACCTATTGGGAATGTGCATTGTTCTGCAAGACCTGAGTATGTTTATGTGATATTGCTGGTACATGGTTCACTATGATTATACATTATTATACTTGTATGCTTATACAAGTAGGGGGGTCAAATTGCTAGTCTTTACGTAGGTTCCAGGGAAGTCTCAAACTAAGCTTTCGGGTCCCAAAACACGGGAAATCACAATTTCTTTTAAATATTTTTCTTTTGGGGGGACTGGCTTTAGTCAGGGGGGATGAGACGGAGTTAGGGTAGCCATGGGTAGGGTGAGAGTCAAAATGAATATGTATAAAGCCGGGTATAAAGACCTTTAAATGGCCTTATTTATCTCATCTAAGGGGTAGGTTAAAAATATACAGTCGAGCCTTCGAGAAGGGTCTTAACTGCTTATCTGCCTGATGGACTCTCTTGTTGATTTCTTATACTAGCAATATAGAGACTGGATGGTATGGGAGCAAATACCTTCATCATAGCTGAATTATTGGTATTTCACCAAGGAGGATCCCTTTCCCAAATGAGATTACATCCTGATAACCACAATAATAACAGGGGTAGACACTAACGCTGGCCCGGGAGCCAATGGCCCGTAATTTTGGGTCCGGGCCCATAGTTTTCTTCAGTATTACCTTCCCATGGGCCCGGGTGGCCCACAGGAAATTTTGCAAGATATTTGATAGGAATATAACTGATCAGAATAGACATGTAATATGTCGTTGGAAAGAGAAAAATGTGAGGAAATAAAGCAATTTGGTGTCATTTTAACATTGGTAAATCAGGAATTTATATGATTTTCTCATTGAAAAAAGTAAAACACATTCGCTGGCCCACAGCTAAAAGTCCGGGCCCATAGATTTTTGGAGCTACGGGCCCGGGTGGCCCACAGCTGAAAAAGTTAGTGTCTACCCCTGAATAAGCGGCGGATCCACAATCCAACATATCAAAATAAAATGGCCCTGGTAGTAAACCATCAGTACTAAACCCCCATCTCCCCTATAAAGGCCTGGAGTGTCGGTCTTCGCTCAGTTTCGACTACTACTGAAAGGGCAGGGAGCGTTTCGCCCTTAAAGATGGGTTTTCAACTAGTACACTTCCCAACATTGCCAATAATTTAAAAAGTTAGGGAAGATGTTTGGCATAGGATATACAATAGGAATATGGCATGACTAGAAAATCCCCAAAATTTAGCTGATATGCCATCTTTAATGCTAGCTTTCTCTGCAGGTACACCATGTGAGAGTCCCCATACTCCAGACCTTGCAAACACATCTACTGGAGCCGCCATGCGTCTCTTTGGGGATACATTTGATGTGAGATGTGACACTGGCTACGTAACGACGATGCTGGGTTCACCACACGTCCTCGACCACTTCAACTATCGTAATCTGTCAATCAGGAGCTACGTGATGGAATGCATGGCTGATGGAGAATTCAACTACACTGTTGCCTGTGTCCGTAAGTGAATGTCATATGTATTTTCTGCATTTCTTTGACCTTTTCATTTAAAAGGTATGCCTTTACTACGGTAGGAGCAGTAGTGAATTGCGGCTGTGGAATACAACATTCTATTGTAAACTCGTTTATTTATACTGAAAGGCAAGTGGGTCAAAGGCCTATATCAAGCCAAGCCTATTGAACACATCGCACATGTAAGTTATGTAATCAGTGGTAGTGCATAGAAGAGCAAATTAAAAGCAAAAATAACACGAATAAATGAATGACATAGGGCCATCACTTAGGTGTCAGACACAGACTTTCTGCCGGACCAGCAGGCTTTTAGCTGGCTATAGCCAGTGTCCGGCAGGTTTTCGTATAGACTGATACAGCATCATTTATGAAAACGACCTTGTATCAAAACAGCATACCCATTAGTTATACTTAACTCTTGATTTCCATGGTACATTCTACTGTTGTATAGGGACACCGTGTTACTATGATGAGCCTGAGGGGACTGTGACGGGTCCCATTATGTTACGATACAGGGACTCTATGCAAATTACCTGTAAGTTGGGCCATGTCACCAACATCGCAGGAGGCCCAGATGCCATCAGCTACACCAACTACCGCGGCATCATTGTACTATTCTATACCAGTACATGCCTATGGACAGGCGAGGCAGACTTGAAGTGGGCATGTAGACGTGAGTATCACTTAGTCTGTCTTATGTTATGTGACTCTGAACTCTTTGCCTATATATATATATATATATATATATATATATATATATATATATATATATATATATATATGTATATATATATATATATATATATATATATATATATATGCGTATAGTATATATATAGCATATACAATGTATATATAGATAGATAGATAGATAGATAGATAGATAGATAGATAGATAGATAGATAGATAGATAGATAGATAGATATAGATATAGATACATAGATACATAGATATATATATATATATATATATACACATATATATAGATATAGATAGATGGATAGATATATAGATATATAGAGGTCATATGTCACGATAAGCTACAGCGCCGGCTAAATCACCGGTGCTGCATAGCTGGGCCCTGGATGTTGAGGGGGCTTTTAAATTTTAAGAAATTTAAGAAATTTAACAAATGTCACTTGTGGCCTCTGAACCTATCATATAGCATATTTATAAATATAATGCATCGATACAGTTCCATGACCTGTTTTCCAACGAATTATCTTACTGTCTCCTTTACCCCTTTGTCGGAGAACCCCCCCCCCCCAAAAAAAAAAGCGATATTTCAATAATATGAGATATGTGTTCTATTTACCAAACGACCAGCTATACCCTGCTACAATGCCACCCCGACAAATACAGTACCAACAGCACCGGCGGTGCCAGATGCCCCGCCAAATTCGGTGGGGATGCTCGTGGGAGTTCTTAACCAGCAGATCTTTGTGGAATGTCCATTGGGCTATTGGACCTCGGACGAGGTCCATTCATTTGGATACAACACTATCTGTAACTTCGACGGTGAATGGACCAAAATGACCGAGTGTGAACGTGAGTACAAGAACGTGTGTTTATGCTGTCACTTGTATATATCAAAAGAAGTACGCATGTCTACCATACTACTAAGTTAATTCAGATGACCATGGTCTTTGCAAAAGATACAGTTTTTTGGGAAGTTATGTAGAGTAGCTTTACGTGTTTATACACTTCACAGTACAAAATGGGATAGACATGGATTCTGAGAGAACTACCATAGAACAATGAATACAAATGCCTTCTACTATTTTATGCAGTTGTATTATGTCCAAAACGGACGATACTTAACTCAAACGTCCAGGAAATGGCCGTGTATTACTTGGAGTATATTGACGCGGTCTGTGATGATGGCTATCGTACAGTAGCCGAAGAACTACAAGGGATCAGAATACAGTGCAACGCAGACAGCACTTATTCAGATGCTTCACAAACAGGATGCAAATGTAAGTGTATAGCCTTTTCTCTCTTTTTATCCTTTCATTTCAAATGAGTTGTATTTACCCTGGTATATATTATCAAAAGGTTTTTGTTCCTTTCAGCTGCTGCCAATTTCTGTTTGATGGGATATTGTGCATATTGCTGGTTTTCCTTTAATATGGAGGCATTATTTCCAGTATCGTCTATGCTTTTGGGCTTTATAAAAGAGGGGATAACACTTTAGCATGATGGCCACCGTCCACTGGGGTCTAGTCGGCCGAAGTTATATGGGAAATGTATGGGCTTTCTCGGCCGATGTTCTCCAGTAGACGGTGGCCATCATTGATGAAAATAACTGAGTCAACATGTCTATATATAATGTTATGCTGAAGCAACTGTCTGTTCAATGTTGCATCTATATATCTGAATGCCCGTGTTCGCTAACATCATCATACAGTGGTCTGAATTTACAGCCAAAAATAATCATCTCATTTCAAGAAAATAAGTTTATTAAACTTGTCTGACGGACAGGGCACTTGTTTTAAGAAAATATGTTGTTCTTAAAACAAGTGCCCTTGCCGCCAGACGAGGTTAATAAACTTATTTTCTTGAAATGAGATAATTATTTTTGGCTGTGTTTATCCAAGTGTAGAAATCACTAGACTTTTTGCTCAAAGAATAACTGTATCTTCGTGACAGATTTCCGTTGTGATAGCCTGGTCATTGAAAACAGTGACGTGGACAACGGGACGGCGTCGGAGGGAAATTCACTGACGGCAACATGTAACCCTGGTTACGAGTCACCTGACCTTAAGCCTTCCTTCAGTGTCAGATGTGTCGGACTAACCTGGGGTGATATCCAGGAGTGCATTGGTAAGGAACTCTTATAAATACCTACCACATCTACCATCAGGCATACCGTACTTCCCCGTTTATAAGCCGGGCCCCGAATATAAGCCTGCCCCGTTTATAAGCCGGGTCAGAGAGGGCATTAGGTTCAATATAAGCCGGGGCCCGAATATAAGCCGGGGCAAGGACTCAAAAGTCATCAGGTAACACTTGTCTGGTCATAACTTTGCATCTAATTGGACTATTTGTGTAATCATTGCGGTCATATAAATCACAGTTAAATGCATAAACTATAGAAATATTTATGAAGGTGATCAGCTTATATTTTGATGAAGTTTTCGAGATTTATTCAAAGATGTTATCGAAAAGTACAGAATTTATCAGAAAATATGACTGGATGTCAGAGAAATTCCCCTTGCAAAATATTATAAGCCGGCCCCGTTTATAAGCTGGGTCAATATATCACTTGAAATCAATACAAGCCCGGGCTTATAAACGGGTAAATACGGTGTGGGTGTTCGGTACTCACAAAACCTGGGTTTTGGTGAAGGTTATCAGTGCAGATGACTTATGAGGGCATTCGTGAGGGCTTAAAAGTGCTCTCAATAAAGGCAGTATTCCACTGAAGGAATCGGCTGTCATTCTGTTCGTCGGATGAAATTCTCCCATAATTTTAACATTATAGACTTTTATAGGATGACCAAATTTCGGCCGACCGACGTTGGTGGAATACACGCTTCAGGCTTGCAAGATGATGCGGAAAATGGGATAGTTATAAAGATATTTGAAATTGATACCTTGTTTTATAAAAGATGACACGCAAAAGTATATGGTTGCCCTAGCACTCTCTCTAATTTGGTCAAAAGGTGATCAACATGATAACCCAGGTCATCACATATATGATGACCCTAGTGATGACCGGGTACTCCCCCAGAGCCCCATCAGGGTGATCACTTTCTAGACCCATCAAACTTTCAGTGTGTGTGTATGGTGGGTGGGGGGTGACAGCAGCAATAGACACAGCTCTGGGATAGACTGAATGCAAATAGACCAAAATGCCAATTTAATCTGATCTAGTTTTGTCATTTTCACTTTGGCGATTGATTGAAACCAATTTACTGCAATAATTTCGAAATGAGGCTATCTAGGGTTTGAGGTTTGCTTGAGATGTAAAAACTGGATTTCTTCATCATCATTCCCCATGCAGCTAGAACTGGTCGAAACTGATTCGTGATTTCGCACATTCGAGTATGTCTCTCCATAATGCAGTATAAATACGCTATATACATTTCTACAAGACATAGCACAATGTCATGAAATTTTTTAATCAAGATACAATTTAATACTTGCAGGTATAACTTGTGCGCCTATAACAATAGCGAGAACAGATGTCATCAACCAGATAGGACGACTAGGAGATATCTTGAATGTGACCTGTGAAGATGGGTATGAATTTCAATCTGGAAAGGAAACGCTCTACATTGAATGCCTGGCTAACAAGTTATGGAACGACACCGACACATGTCAACGTAGGTCTTTGATGCTCCCTGATTTATAATTCACTTTCGCTCTCCACTTATATAAATGGATGGTCTAACATATAGAAGCGACAGAAATAATGCAACGTACAACGTGCATATATGTATCGGCTCTTCCCATAAAAGCAACATATTTAATAAACAACATGTAGTGGTCTACAGCTAGAGATATTGGATGTTAACTTTAATTAGTCCTGTGTTTGTGGCATTTAGGAAACCCTGGATAGATTCCTTGTTTAACTCTGTATTAGTGTTTGGGGAGGGGGGGGGCTAATTCTCACACATAAAGTGACACACAAGCCATTCTCTAATATTGATAAGCATACACACACCACGTCCTTTCCATGCATTATGTACCATGATTCTATTTGAAGCTGTCAAATGTGAGGCACCGATAGCAGCCAACTGTAAACCACCCAACACCGATCCGAACTCGGGACTCTATAAGGGTGTATACCCCAACGCATTACTGGCTATTTGTGCGGATGGCTACGAGACGTCTAGCAAAGAGAGTTCATACCTCATCAGATGCAATGCATCTGCATTGTTCCACCCTCCACCTAGACCATGTCACCGTGAGTCACTCAATAATTACCTCATTATATATATATATATATATATATATATATATATATATATATATATATATATATATATATATAGCTTTGACCGTAATATGATATTTGGAAATAGAGATGTCTATTCTATTTACAGCAAAAAGTCCTCTAGAATGTGTTTTGATTCAAATGATTATACATTACAACATGGTCAATTGCAAATACCACAGAAAATGTCAATGCTTAAGAACTATCATATAGCACATAGTTTCGACAGGGTCGACATGATACATGGATGCAGCCTATGCGGGTTACTTACCAGGGCTACATTCATGGATCATGAAAAAAGGATATGATTCATTTATGCTCTGTGTGGCGTGAAATGGTTAAATATGGTAAAATTGATGCTTTCCAGCCAAGCCATGTGCAGCGGTACCTGCTGGACCACGTGGACTGACCCTAGATATCCCAGCACTAGTGTATCTTCAGACATATACCGCTCAATGCCGAACTGGCCACGCTGTGAGCTCAGGTGCTCGGTCACAAAACCTCTTCTGTAACAAGGAGGGTAGATACGAGGGCCTCAGGACATGCACTCGTAAGTATAATGTATATCGATATAAAATGACTTGCATACTTACTTACTTCTTTAAAGGTAATTGTGGGGTCAAGCTGAAAACACTATTTATATAATTGGGCCAAAATTTAAAAAAAGGTTGGTTTCCGGTAACGTGGTCTTACAAACCAGACCCGCCCGGCCGATTTTTTTTTTCAAATTTTTATTATTTTTTGCATTTCCTCATTTTAGGTCTAGTTTTAGCATTTTCCCTCTAAAATCCTTTAAAATTGTCCGATTTTTTTTAATTTGGCCTTGCACTAAATCCTCGTTTGCATCTGGTTTCCAAGTACAGCCACATGTGGAAGCATCATCATCAGATTACTCAATTGCTCTTAGATTAATATTGAGTATGGCACTATATAGAGGGGTCAAGCTGGACGTCATGTGGGCGCATCAATTACTTATGCTTGTAACTGGCGAGATAAGCACTGATAACAGCGGTCACATGGGCACAAGCTGTTACATAATGAACCCTAAAAATTCTTCAGTGAATGCAGGGTGTTATCTGATTGGTTAACCGATAATGCATCCAGCTAAAGGCCTATTACAGATGTATAAAACTGTCTACTGTCTTGAATTTACAGCGGTGCTGTGTCCGCCTCTGAATGCCTTTAACACCAACGGGCACATGACGACTGGTATCTATGGCTTGTCACTGCTGGTCACATGTGACGTCACATACCAGCTCAGGTCAGGTCTGCGACAGTTCGTTACCTATTGCCAGGATGATGGCACCTGGTCAACCCAGGACAGTGGAGAGAGTGAGTACATGTGACAACCCTTCGAGGACCACATAGATAGGGGTCCACGATAATCTGTCTGAATTACAGGTTTCTCCACAAATGGTGTATTGGATCATAATCACATGAGGCCGAGCCGAGTGTGATGTCATCCAATGCACCATGAGTGGAGAAATCAGGAGTTCAGACTGATTAGAGTGGATCTCTGTATTTATGTCATGTAATTCTTGATTAATTCATCAAAATATAGAATTTAAGATTGGTTTCATAGCTATTTTGGTGACATTATGGTGGAGAAACAGCAGTCTATACGAAAACTAGACAATTGTAATTACCAAAATGATTTGAATATGCCAGTAACCTCTTTTCATGATCAATTCTAGCTTTATGATAATTTTTCTTAATACAATTACATTTCCTTTCGGTATCCGGGCCCGCAAACATTTAGCCAGGCCTGCAGAATAACAAATCTGCAGGACCGAAAAACTTTTCGTATAGACTGAAACAGCCGATGGAGAATGAGCATCAGTTCATCCACTGGGGTGTGAAGATTGGCCATTTTAGTACCTAAGCATAGTAACTTCTTTTCTCCACATGAAATAATTATTCCTTTAATCTGGTACATGTACACCTTTGGACATCTTGAATTTATTTGGATGTATAGAGTTCAACTGGTAAATTGCAAATATCACAGAAAGTGGCGATGCTGAACTATTATTTAGTACATAATCTTTGTAGATGTGCATTAACTCCATGAGGTCCCGCACAGTGCTTTAATGTGATATACCCTGTATTGTCTGTATTGGCATTATTCATGAATGCGGCCCGGGCGAGTAACTCTCTATGGCCGCATCTATGCATCATGACGACAACTGTGCCTTAACAGATGCGAGTAAAGTTATACATGTACTACTCTCATTTCCATGTGTATAAAATTACACTTATTAAAAAACAAGATTCTCTTATATACGAACTGTGTATATTTCAGAGATCAAATGTCCTCCCGTTGTGCTGCCACAAACTAACGTCGATGGGATGATCCTAGAGGCGGCTACACAAACAGTCGGCTTCTGTATGGCAGGATACTCCCTGGGCGGACTCGCCAGTGCGATACATGTCCGGTGTGACGAAAACGGAGTTTTGCAGAAGCCCAACCTTGTGTGTGAACGTAAGTGCGGATTTGATTTGTTAATCAATGTATGTTATGTTTGGATCATAGACGCTAAATGCAAGCCATGATTAGCTTAACCTTTAAAGGGAAATGTAACTTGTTGGGGGATACCAGGAAGGTTTTTCTCTTTTTTAAACGAAATGCCAATCCAACGAACATATCAAACGAATATTCAAAAGAAACTGTTAACCATTAGAGAATATAGTGTTTCTAATTGAATATTCGTTGAAAATGTGTTTCCTTGTTTTCTGGAGAAAAGATTCATTAAAAAAGGAACCCAATTTCGTTCAGTGAACTCTCTGCAAAACTAATTATAAACGAAGACGTTTTGGTGAAGTCCCATACAGTTCAATTATTGGGTGCAATCTAACCTCTGCTATACTTTCTGTTTAGTACGTTCGTGCGATGCCCTGATTGTGCCGAGGTCCAATGTGGCTGCAGGTGTACAACTCAAGTACATGGGCACCAAGGACGTCCACTGTGACGTGGGGTACAACCTCAACGTTACGTCACCAACAGTGATATGTACGTCAGAGGCCAAGCTGTCACCACCAGTGGCGTGTGTTGGTAAGTAGTTAGAATTAAGTCTCAAACTGATGTAGGTACTGTAAAGGCATGCCTACACAGAGAAAAAAAACACAGCGTCAAAAAGTCAAAAGTCCAGGTTGCCTCTCTCTCTAGGGGAGTCCAGGTCGCTTAAGGGAGCCTATAGGCTCTCTGGCTGATATAAGGGAGACACCTGGGGGAATCATATAGCTCTCCGGGTCATATGACGCCCCCAGGTGACTCCCTTAGGCGACCTGGACTCCCCTTAACAGAGCAGTCAAGTCATATGACTCCCCCAGGTGACTCCCTTAGGCGACCTGGACTCCCCTTAACAGAGCAGTCAAGTCATATGACTCCCCCAGGTGACTCCCTTAGGCGACCTGGACTCCCCTTAACAGAGCAGTCAAGTCATATGACTCCCCCAGGTGACTCCCTTAGGCGACCTGGACTCCCCTTAACAGAGCAGTCAAGTCATATGACTCCCCCAGGTGACTCCCTTAGGCGACCTGGACTCCCCTTAACAGAGCAGTCATTCTGGAGGCAACCTGACACTGTTTCTTCTTTCTGTGCAGTGTATGATACATATGCTACCGTTTGAGGAGTATAAAGTTTCCAATACCTGTCCAACGACTGGGATAAATGTATTCTCACATTCACCAATTATTAAAGGGTGTGCTAGTTCTCTCCCATGCCCTCTATGCTCTACACCCTAAAAATGTGTATAGTTTCAAAGCACTTTCTTGTACCACATTTTCAAACACTTTTCAACTAAACACTTTTCCAAAAATGTTTAGAATCAACAGTGTTTCATCATAAAACGTGTTTTGATTTTATGCCACATTAGGGCAACATCACCTTTAATTCTAAACACTTTTTATGACGAAACACTTTTGAAAAGTGCTTGAAAATGTGGTACAAGAAGGTGTTTTGAAATTATACACATTTTTTGGGTGTACCATGTCTAAATAATGTTCATTCTAAATGTAATTTTACGATTAGACTACTCTCTGTTGGTATAGTGGGGTTAAACCTACTAAATCTGTCTCATCCAAGTACACTAGCTCTTATTGATCCTTGATAATTCAGTACATCACGCCAATGTTATCTTCTCTCCATATTCTCTCTATATAACAGCCGTAATGTGCCCAAAGCCCACTCTCGGCCCATCCATTGCGACTGCGGGTGTCATCAAGGCTTCACCCTATGGGACCAAAGTACAATGTTCATGTAACAACGGCTACACTCAGCTCCATGGGGATGAGATGCTAACCTGTCAGGCTGATGGAACCTGGACGGCCGAACCCTACTGCTTAAGTATGGACTTTAAATCATCATTTTAAAAATGTCAGAAAAGGAAAGTCAATTTGAAGGGTGGTCACATTTATAATGAATAAATGTTGCCCAACAAGCTAAATCACAACCTGGTGGAGCCATTTAATAGTTACATGCCAGGTGGCTAGCCAGATACTAAAATGTAGTCAAACGTGTACGACCTGTGAATCAAGTTTTCTGATTTTTGAAATTATAGTTGATTATCAAATATATTAACACCATCCATACATCCTAACACTATTTTATAACAGGTGGATAGTGTTACATTATACAATAACAATATATTTGAATTAATTCAATTTCTTTCACATTCTTTCACCAGAGGACTGTCCCAAGATTCCCAACATCAAAAATGGAAAGAAATCCAATAACTTTGTGAAGAGTTCCACAAAAGTGATATTTACATGTAATAAGCAGTTCAAGAGAGTAGGACCTGAAGAGGCAACCTGCTTATCACACGGGGAATGGAGCAACGGCCCATGTACCTGCGTCCGTAAGTATACATGTATTATGATACACTGAAAAAATGAACTTGACTCTAGACTCTTCAAAGTGACTGTCATAAAGTAAACACGTTAAAAACTTGTCTGACTGACACAGGAAGAAGACCCACTTGGTATGTGCCAGCCCAAAACTCGACATTTGACAGCTTCAGATTCTATTAGTGGGGTAGTAATCTGATAATTTTGAGTCGTTTATATTATGACCGTCACTTAGACAAGTCTGGAGACAAGTTTACTCTTTCGGTGTATGTGTGTATAAACCCAGTTAGAATAGATCTGTGTCTCCTGATATTTGCTTTTAGATACATTTATCTTTATTTTAAAAATCAAACTGCGTGGACAATGATAAAATACAAGGCTTATCATTCATTGACATAATTTGCATTGCTGCCTTTTCATCCAGACATTGCGATTGACGGATATTGGACACCCTGGTCGGACTGGTCTACATGCCCGAGTACATGCGATGGTGCAATCTACAAAAAGGAGCGTCTCTGTGTCCTGCCTTTGTATGGGGGTCAGCCGTGTGAAGGTGAGTTCTGCTTTTCCATGTCTTAAATCGTATCTTATTATTCCATGATGTATGTGGTGTAAAATTTCATATTGAACTTAAAGTTTGTAAATCTGAAAATGTATGGTGTGAAGGAT
This sequence comes from Harmothoe impar, assembly GCA_947462335.1. Lineage (NCBI taxonomy): Eukaryota > Metazoa > Annelida > Polychaeta > Phyllodocida > Polynoidae > Harmothoe > Harmothoe impar. The sequence continues at coordinate 60,893,927 of OX381715.1, forward strand.
AACATGGCATACTATTTTTAACCCCTCATAAGGACCGCGGATTATTTCAATTTACAATGCCCTATATTGGTATGATACGATGCATGAATGCAGTTCTGATTATTAGTGTACCCATAAAATGAATTATGCGTTCATACTCTTTTGTTAATGTATCAACCCGGTTGGGCCGGCAAAATGCTTGAATCATGCATCGTGAGGGTAAAGGGCATAGCACTATTAAAACAATATGCAGGCCTTGTTATTTAACATTTCTATGATTTGGTTCTGTCATCTTGGTCTGGCCGTCATTGAGGTGTGTTTTCTGCTCGTTTATTCAGGAAACGCCACCCAGTTTGCTGAGTGTAACACTGTTCCTTGCCCCGTGGATGGTGAGATGTCCGAATGGGGCAGTTGGGGGCTGTGCGAGGCAACTCTCGCCGACTGTGCCAAGGGCCATTGGAATCGTTACCGGAAATGCATCCCGCCAAGACATAATGGCAGGCCTTGCCCACTGCACACTAAAGTCGAGACAGAAGACTGCGACCTAGACCCCAGCTGCCGTGGTAGGTTTAAATATTTATCATCAGTTGAGCAAATTATATCTGCTCTTTCATACTCCAAGAGGCCAGTATTGTCAGCCACTAGGAAGAGAGTTCAGCATTGCTAGACGCTAAGGAGGCTATGTTATGAACACATTTTGATATATCCATTTGTAGAAATGTAGGTACAAGGAAATTTGAAAATATGTCTTTGGAAAGACCATTATTGCTTTGTCATTTCAAATACACACGGTTCTGATGCAGACCGTACGCGGGTTTAGAATAACACAAGCCATTATTTACCTTATTTGTGGTAATGTGACAAAAGTAAACTAGCCCACTTGGCTCGGGCCAAAAAAAAGAGGTGTGTTTCAGGTTACATAGTCTGAAAATCTAGGGAGGGTAGGTCGGAATTTTTTATTTAATTTTTTTTTTTTACTTTGGACTGAAAAGTACCCCAAAATTGACTCGCAAACTCCAGAGCTGACTCGCCGACAACAGTGTTGACTCTTAGACTATCAAAATTGACCCCGATATAGGCCCAAAATTACTTAAAACATTAATATGTTTTTCAATATTGGATAAAAGTTTCTCGCTGAGTATGACATTGACTTGTAGACTATCAAATTGACCCTGAAATAGCCCTAAAGTCACTTAAATTTTTTTTTTCAAAATTGGATAGAAATTTCTAGGGTCGGCCCTGTTTTGTTAGGTAGGGTCGGGTAACCTGAAACACACCTTTTATTTAATTTGGCCTCATGGCCGGTAGCAGGCCGCACGTATTAATGTGTGGGAATGTATACTTACATTTATTTTGATCCGTTGTTGTTTTTGATAGCCAATACACGCCATTTTGACCCGCATTTCGATGCACTACGGTTATTGATTTTAGTGTGAAGACCATACAGAATATGTAAACATTCTAGATACTAGGACACATAATTCATGTTGCTCAGCAAAAAAGAAAATGAGATTCCTTGAGACAATGCTCAATTCGTTTTGATGTCTTTTTTTTCTCATTATCAGAGAAAAATGCTGGGAGCTCGGGCCTAACGGGTGACGATGGAGGAGGAGTAGTAGAAGTAGTAGTGGAGATGACGGATTCCGATGCAGAAACCACTGTCACTATCACAGGTTATGTCGCAGTTAGTTTCATGTGTTTTGTCATTATATTCATTATTAGCCTTGATTGTGTCGACATATGGATAAAAATTGAGATGAAAAAGCAAGCGACTAAATTCAAAGTAAAAAGAGAGTCGAGATATGAAAATGCAGTCGGCAATGTTGTATCCATCACGTCTGTACCGAGACCGGAAACCTAGCTTGTGACAACCTAGGATTATTAAGGACGCAGTCTGAAAGTATTATTATGATGATAAAATAATCTGGAACAATATAACATTCCCAGACAACATTTAAAGGTAACTGATAGAGCTAGCGTTGTGTACATAGTTTATGAATTTTATGAATGATGTTCATGAAAATACTGGGGTTTTGTGTATATACTATATCATTAGTGAAATGTGATAATAAGTCTGTTTGTTATCTTGGTTGGTGTATTATATTTCTTGTGTGATAAGCAGTATAAGTTCATCGTGTAAATAACCAGTTGAGATAGAAACAATGAAAATGCTTTTCACCTATCACAAAAACGTATTATTCTATTATGATACAATGTACAGTAAATAAAGAGATGTTATGATGATTGATCTTGCTGTTCTTTCTGATTTAATGATAATCTAGAGTGTGGGTGAACACAATGGTTTCGCTATTCAGAACTTATGTATTAATGCATTTTGGGATTTATGTGCGTATAAATGCATCTATTATTAAGTACCGGTCATTTTTTAAGAACCGGAGGCTGGTACACTGATATTCCTAGGCTCCCTATACGCCCAACCTCTCAGTCACTAGTACCTAACCTAGTTAGTCATTTTTTGGCTCCCTATACGACCAATCTAGATTAGTTATTATTGTCAGCTTGGTCACTACTGACCAACCCACCTTAGTCTTTTTAGTTCCAGGGGGAGCTACTACTGACTGACCTTGTTGACAAATACAACACACCAATGATGAACCTAGGTTAGCCACTACTGACTGACCCCTTGGTCATTTTTGAATATAACTTTGCCATTGTGACTAACACTCATATGACCAACCTAGGTTAGTCTGTACTGACTAACCCTTTCAACCTATGGATTTTCAGTGTACCCCGCCCCCCTCTTTAAATGTCCCCTCTTTTCAGTGAGAAAATTCTAGAGTGAAATCCCAGCACATCACTTTGTTCAGAGTGGGATGAGACATGGCGTGTGCCGTTGCGAATTACGACCAAGAATAACAGTACACAAATAGTACTCCCGATAGCAAGTCACAGAGGAAGGGAGTTTGACTGTCCCAAGGACCCCACCTAGTTGTGGTAGCCCCCCCCCCCCTCCCTTGATTACATGCAAAAAAAACATCTAAACTATCTTTAGGTGAGATTATTATTTCCAAAATTGTTCAGAGGGGATCGGGTAAATGCGGACCTAGGACACGCCAAAAGCCAGTGCCAATGTCCATGTTTTTAAATAATGACCACTCCCTTATCATGGAATATGGCAAAACAATGGCATACCCATACCGGTTAGACTTACGTGTAATTATTGCTTGAGGCGACTCTACACATTTACCTGAATTTGGGCATTCTTTAGAAGGTGAAAGGGAATGAAAACAGCATTAGTTCTACTAACATCTATTAACTGCTCTATTTTGGAGCGATTGTATTAACTATTAATACATCTCGTGAATCATTTGTTTTCAAGGACTTAACCTGTACACAATGAACTGAATATGTAAGACAAGTGGTAGCATGTCACCGGTGAACTCTTAGAAATACATGTAGTTATTTGGCATATGCATATATATATACTTTACTATGACACTAAGCATCTAACCTGTTCCATATTTATGATGATCTACTGATATTCATCTATTATATTAATCAACAAAAATAGGTTGATTCTGCAACCTCTCAGCTGCCTTAACCACAACCTCATCATTCATCTCCACCCAATACTAACACATGCGGCATCATGGCTACAATAAGTACAAGTAACATAACTTTGGAATCAATTTTTTAAATATTGTTGGAAATCCCTGCCTTTTTCAACATAACCGACAGAATATCAATGGCAACCTCATCTTTCCCGTGCTGCTGTCCTCATTCATTCACAGAAAACATCCCGCAACGAGATAGAAAAAGTGTAAAAAAAGCATTTGCTATTAAGCTCCTTGTAAGAGTATGTATAACGTTCCCTTTCGCCGGGTAAATTTCAGATTCATATATACATACCATGCCTCAGTACTATAATATTAACTACCTCCTGATATACTAGTATGTCAACTGTCCTCGTCCCATTAAGGCCACTCCAAATACTATCATTGTTTCTCATCACTAAGCCATGAGAAATATGACGAGGGCGCTTCTATTTCTTTTTCTTTTTTTTTGCTGAGGCCTTACTCATATAGGGTATTGCATGCTCCTGGGGAACCAAATTCACATTTCAGTAACTAAGAGAAAATGTGTTGTAAATATGCATATTTCCCCCAGCCCATTACATTTCCTGCACTGTAAGCTTTAATTTGATACCAGATATGATACTTGTCTAATTATTTCATGATTTTCCACTAAAATTTGCAACAACAACAATATGTTAGAAAGGAGATTTTGGTGAATTCAGGGGCGGATTTAGGGGGGGGGGCGGACCCGGCGTGCGCCCCCCCCCCTTTTTTTATGTACATTTTAATGTGACAATTTCCAATACCCCCAGTAAATTGCCTATTTCACGCCCCTCACCCCCTTTTCCAAAATCCTGGATCCGCCCCTGGTGATGCGCGCGGTGATGAGAAATAAGTTTATTATTTGGAGTGGCCTAAGGTCCCTGTACATATTTATTATATACGCCACATTCACGCTAATTCACACAGACGCCATTTTTTCATACGTCAATGAAGTCTCGTCCACTCCGAGATGCACAGACGACCTTGACCTATGGTCACGGTTTGACTTCCGGTTCCGCTCAGTTCTGTATGTATGCTGATAACGTCGAGAGTGGCTTGACGTTGATGACGTCACAGCACGGGATTTGACGTCATAAGATTTGTCAGCGTCATAGTCGCCATCAGAGATGAAGGATAGGGCGCGACGTCGTGATGCGTTGGCAGCGAAGACGAGGTCGTACAGAAAGCCACCAACTGATCCTCCGACCAGAGGTCCAAGCCAGAATACCTATAGTGCCGAAGGTGTAAAGCGAAGGGTGGTTCACAATTTTTTTTTTCTATTAACACCCTCAGAAAAGTGAGTCACTGTCGCTAAAACTACCCTCACCTGAGAGTCAGGCAGTGCCTAACCCTCAGGTGAGGGTAGTTTAAGCGACAATGACTCTCACTTTTCTGTGTGTGAATGGTAACATTTTTATAAAGCAGATACAAGACTATACCGAAATGATTTGAAATGATATCCACACTTTATGCATGTAATAGTTAACCCTGTAAGGTGTGCATGTTGGTTTATAATTATGACCATTATAATTATGATGCATGAAGATTGCATGAATGCCACCCTCCCGAGTTTACTGGCCAAGGCGGCATGCACGTTTCCCCAATTTTTCGATTCACATTTTGTTATACTTTTTTAGATTCAAATTCTTAAAAGTTTAGCAAATCCTTGGTCAAGACGAACAATTCGCAAATGGCCAAAATAATTGTTTGCCCTCAGGAAATGGCTTTTTTTAAACAGGAATGTTCGACAGTTTCTTGATATTCCTAGTAACAAGAGAAATTGGCGAGTCATCCTGATGAGTCATGACTCATAAGTGACACTTCAACACTCAAAAAATGATTTAAAAAAGAAAGATCGGGCCTACCTACACGAAGTCGCAGACTATGTTGCATGAGACACACCCTTTTTGACCTAAAACAATTGTGAGGGTTTCTTTAATCCATGGTTTGCAATTTACAAATATATCACCTCCGTCACTACATAATTTATAAAGATTGGAAATTGTACCTACCCAATGCCGGTGCCACTTGCCTTCTATTATGGCTGGCCCCAAGCTCCGAGCAGGGTTGATGCTCCCGCCTGTATAGGGTCTCTGAAATATACATGACATGTATATGTTCAGTTTTCTCTTAACAAACGTATAGAGATTCTCTTCTAATAATGCTCCAACTATTGCCATAATAGTTTAGAGATATGTCGGAAATACCTCTGTTCTTCCGATCAGGCACAAATATTGCGCAGGTCTTATGCCGCGGACCCACTGGCTCACCGAATCACCGTGGGCGGGACGGAGAAAGCTGCGGGCAAGCAATTCCCGCGGACTTTCCGCGGGCGTTCCTACGCGCTGCCTTCCCGCGGTCGTATTCATGCCGCGGGCGCGTGAGGCAGGCGAGCAAACTGGCCCGGGGGGCCACTCCCTCTATGGTCTATGGTGACTATGTGCGTACACAAAATCCCGGGAAAGGGGTCCTTTTTGGGTCCCACTGCCGGGTCCGGCCGGACCCGGCAATAGGGGTAGATTTTAGGCTATTTTGGGGCAAAGGGGGTATGTTTTTAGAAAAAGAATATCCAACCAAAAAGTCCAAAATTTCCTATGAAAAAGGGTACATTTTGAGGGAATTTGTCCCAAATTTAGGGTGGTATCCCACCAAAAGGGGTCCAAATTTGGCTCATATAAGGGATTACTCCGCTATAAGGGGTCTAATTTAGGGCAATATAGGGTATCCCGATAAAAGGGGTCCACATTTTGCCTATTTCGGGTGGGGTTCCTACAAAAAGGGGTATGGTTTCTTCCCATTTTAGGAGGTAATCCCGCTAAAAGGGGTGTGTTTTTGAGGAATTTTGTCCCGGGAAAAGGGGGTCAAATTCATAGTGATTTACACACATGGTATCCATAAATTTGAGGGTGGTCCCCCCGGGCAAACTGGGTCACAGCGCCGGACTATAATGTACCCCGGTATGTATAGGTTTACTACAACCTGACCGAGTGAGGATGGCAGGCGAGCTTACGGGGGGATGGGGGGGGGGGGGGAGGCAGGAGGACGGGGGAGGGTAGGGTAGTAGGGGATCGGGAGGGTAGGGGAGTAGGGGTCCAGAGAAGGGAATGGGGGCAGTGCCTAGTCCTGAGAGAGTAGGGGAATGGGGGACAAGGGGAGTGGGAGGGTGGGTAGTAGGGGATCGGGAGGTATAGCCTATAGGGTAGCGGGGGATGTATGCATCTGTACACATTTGGCCTGACCCCCCCCCCCACCCACCCACCCACCCCCCCCCCCCTTGATGCGTATGTAATTAATAGATGGCCCCAAACAGGAAAAGTTATCCATGGAGGGAGTAGTAGGGCCTATGTTCAGAGTACCCCGGGCCCCGAGGCCTAACGCCTTTGTAGGCCTATGTGGTAGAGTAGTCTCAGAGTACCATGGAGGGAGTAGTATGCTCAGAGTACCTCTAGGCCTATAACCTCTTTAGTATTTGAAATTGACCAATGGGAGAGCTGGATTTGCGGGTGCCGTAGACCCCATGGACATTTATGGTAATTAAAAGGTAATTAAATGGCCATAAAATACCAGGTTCTAAGTCGGATAGATCCCATTAACTCGGGGACTATGGCATTTAGACAGCCTCCCTACGGTCGGTGCCTAAATGCCATAGACCCCTCGTACAGGGATCTATCCTTAACGTAGGCCTATGTGGTAGAGTAGTCTCAGAGTACCATGGAGGGAGTAGTATGCTCAAAATATCTCTAGGCCTATAACTTCTGTAGGCCTGTGTGGTAGAGAAGTCTCAGAGTACCATACATAGGCGATAGGCCTCGGGGCCCGGGGTACTCCAGCTGAGCGTACTACTCCCTCCATGGTACTCTTAGAGAACTTTATTATACGATTGGGCCACTCATTGTGCTTTTTCTGGGATATCCCCGTGCTGATATTCATGCATATCCCAGGTGGAAATCGTGCTGATATTCACGGATATCAGCACGATTTAATGGATATCAGCACGATTCCCTGGGAAATTTCGTCACCCATAAAATCTGGGGTTTCATGGTGATTCGAACATGGGACCCCAAGACTTGAAGTCGGACGCTCTATGCACCACGCTGTGGAGGCGCTGGTATAGGTCGGGGATGAAAGAAGGAGTCTATAGGCGGGCTTTCAGGCCCGTAGGGCCATTATTTGCCGAGTTATAGAAGAAAAGACATTTTTTGGTATAATTTCTTTGAAATTCAATTTTTTTTATAATCTATTTTTTACTATAAAGGTAGAAGTTGGACTTAACTTATTTACGCATTAAAATAATTTTAGTTCTTATTTTAACATGTATAAATGCATATTAAAAAAAGGTACATGTACCGTGAACATGTGGATCTATGTGGGCTGACGACGTCCCCCCCTCAGGTTCGAACCGGGGGACCCTTTGAGTGTGAGCCAAACGCACTAACCGCTAGGTCACAGCGGGGATGGTAAAGTGTGAGGGAAACGCTGCCTATATTGAAGTGTACAGGGGAGCAGTTAGTAACCAAAACGGCAGGTGGCAGATGGAGTACAGTCGTATTCTTTAACATGGCGAAAGCAATGTAAGAAAATAATGACCGCTCCCCGCACCTAGCTCCTTGTTCCTTACCTCCCCTACTGAAGATTTCCACAACATGGGGACTGCACCCTCTGTACAAGACGACTACCTATATATCGTTCAAAATGGCCAAAATAGGACGAATTTAAGGTAAATAATCACATTTGAGTCGAAAAATCGTATAATAGACCTAATATTGAATGGTTATAAATCAGGCACTCGGGATGTATATCGTATGGATATAGGCATTCGTGCTACGCACTCATGCCTATATCCTACGATATACAATCCCTTGTGCCTGATAACCATTCATTATTGGTTTACTACCACATAAGCCAACATAAGCTATAGGCCGTGGCATAGAGGTACTCTGGGCATACTATACATATGGTACTCTGAGACTACTCTAGCTAGGTACCACATAGGCCTATAAAGACTATAGGCCTAGAGGTACTCTGAGCCTACTACACCCTGCATGGTTCTGTGAGACTACTCTACCACATAGGCTATAGACTATAGGACACTATAGGCCTAAAGGTACTCTGAGCATACTACTCCCTCTATGGTAGTACACGGTACTCTGAGACTTCTCTACCACATAGGCCTACGGAGGTTATAGGCCTAGAGATACTTTGAGCATACTATTCCCTCCATGTACCTCCATGGTACTCTGAGACTACTCTACCACATAGGCCTACAGAGGTTATAGGCCTAGAGGTACTCGATCTGAACATACAGTACATGATAGGCCCACTACAGGGGCGGATCCAGGAATTTAGGAAGGGGGGGAGGGGGGCGTAGGGCCTAATACCTACCCACAGCATTGGGGATGTTGAACCATCTAAAATGAAATATACAGAAAAAATGGGGTGGGCGCCTCTTGCACCGCCCCGCCCCTGATCCGCCCTTGCACTACTCCCTGCATGGACCATGGTACTCTCAGCATACCCCGGCACCAGTAGGCCTATATACCCCTACCCCCATCTCCCCCAGCCCCTACCCCGGGGGGGGGGGGGGGGGGGGGGGGGGCACTTGGTATATTTTGTATACACAGGTGTGCGGCTGGGAAGGGTACTTTTTGAGCAAAATCCCCCTTACCAAGGGTCAATTTTCACCAAAATCCCCCTGACCTTTTCGGAGATGTCAACAAAATCCCCCCAAAAAGGGTCACATTTTGCCAAAATTCTTCGCAACAAGGATCACTTCTGACCAAAATTCTTACACCAAGGGCGACTCCTCGGGTAAAATTGCTAAAACCTAGGCACTTTTGTCAAAAATCCCCCTCAGCAAGGGTCACTTTTGAAAAAATTGAGTGCCCCCCCCCGGGGCCCCTACCCACCTTCTCCCCCCACAATCTCCCCCCTCCCCTCCACCATCTCCCCCCCCCCACCATCTCCCCCGCCCTCCCCTCCCCCCCCCCTGGCCCCCCGGGCGTCCCCGCCCAGCGCTAGCGCAGACTACATTACATAATATGATCTAACGGGGCCGGTCAATCCGCGGTTTAAGGTCTTGCCAAATATTGCAAGCTCACTAGGGCCCCCTGGTGTGACGCAGGAGAAGTAACCCCTGCCCTCCTGCTGCCCTCTGCTGACATGCGACGATACCAATGGTGATGGTGACCGCAGAGGGGTTACTATTACACCATGCAATTCTAATCAGTTAACTCTCAAGATCTTCAAACTATATTTCCGATAAACTAATGTTGCTAATTTCACCTATGAGCCATCAGGTACGAGGTACTGAAACGATGAATCGCTATGCCTAAATTTGTCGAAGTACAATTTATTATTTTCAAAGAGTAGTATAGTATGTATCGGAACGGGACTATAGTTAAGTACTGTTTATTACTCAATCGACATGCAGCCAATCAGAGGCCTCCATTTGGTCACGTGACCCGTTGCCATGGTAACGTGACCTACTTAGGGCTCTCAGCCAATCAGAAGCCAGCATTCTGGGTGACCTACTGACCTACTTAGAAGCTCTCAGCCAATGAGAGGCCGGCATTCTGGTAACCATGGTAACGTGACCTGCTTACGTCACGTGACCTACTTAGGCTCAGCCAATCAGAAGCCGGCATTCTGGTAACTAGGGTAACGTGACCTACTTAGGGTTTGTTTGTAAACAACACCACGTGGCTCTCTTGTTTGTAAACAACACCACGTGACACGTGCCTGTTTGTAAACAAACAACGTATATATAGAAAAAAACACAACAAGTTCCATCTTATGTTAAAATTATATTTTCGAATAAAAAAGCACATCTGTAACTACGCGCGTTCTCATTCAAACACTATAACACTATCATACCGTAGCAGCAGCAGGTAGGACCGGAAGAAAAGCAAGCGCACGAGCAGAAGCGACGACACCATTTGCACCATCCGGCCGTCGCGTTGGTAGCCCTACTACCCGTCGCGCGTTCCACTGGAGCGGCTTTAAGAGTGACAAATGACGATTCTTTGTCGACGCGACTGCTAACATCAGCATCGGCAGCAGCATCGGCAGCATCGGCAGCAGCATCGGCAGCAGCGGCAGCAGCCTCGGCAGCAGCGGTAGCAGCAGTAGCAGCAGCGGCAGCAGCAGTAGCGTGAGCATTAGCAACAACAGCAGCAGCGACAGTAGCAAGGGCGGCAGAGCGGGCACTAGTAGCGTTATCAGCGGCGTCATCGGCAGCCGCAACAGCATCAGCAGCAGCAGCGTCGGCATCGGTGGCATGAGTAGCTGCATCGGCGGCAGCAACAGCAGCAGTCACAGCCGCAGCGGCAACAACAACAACGTCATCACGACCCGCGTCACTAACAGCCGCAGTAAATGCAGCAGTAGCACGCTGAGCAGCACTAGCAGCAGCAGCAGCAGAGGCTACAGCATCAGCTTCACATTCGCGCGCCGCTTCGTCATTCCGCTTCATGTCACGGTAGCAACTTTCCATCACGAGGATCTGCAAATTGAGGCGCGGTGCTGGTGGTAGTAGTAGTAGTAGTAGTAGTAGTAGTAGTAGTAGTAGTAGTAGTAGCGTGAACGATGATGACGATGCTGAATGTGGTTTCACTCCCCTTATATACCCTTAAGCCCCGCCTTTTTTCAAGCCACCGGCCAGCTGCCCCTTCACGGCAGGTCTTTAGATCAGCCTTAAGTCGCTTACTACGTGGCTCATCATCCCTCTAATCGCATTTTCCAGCCGCCAGCCGGCTGTCTGCTGATGACAGGCGAGGGTGATTTGTTTTTTTCTTTAGATATAAGCCGCTTACCACACGCGCACCCTCTAGTCACAGACAGAGTGACAGAAAGGGAGGGGGTCGCTTTGTTCACGCTACCTGTAGTTGTTTTTCTATACACACGCTGAGCCCATGACCCGTTAATCCTTTATACAGGTAACACGCGTTCAACTAATTACCCTATTGTATGACAGTCGGTACACGGATTTAATTTTAAACCGCCTTCCCATCTGGGATCCATGTCTGGCGGGGTGGAAGGATCCAGCTGAAAAGTGTGATTAGGGCTTTTGTTTCTCTTATGCTAGCAGCAGGTCAGCATGCGACAGCTGAAAATGTCAGACTCGCCGCTCCTATAAAAGACTGAGATGCGTCTCTCTTTCCACACACCCTTCTACCATCGCCGCCGACACCGCCACCGCCGGCCGGCCAGCCGACCGCCGCCACCGCCTGCAGTCACCGCCATCACGCCAGCAGGGAATTTCGAGCTGAGTCTGCTTATTGCTTATTTTTTTTCTTTGAGCTTTTTTTGTTTTCTTAAATTTGTATTTTCACTCAGGCTTTTTTGTTTCGGAGGAAAGAAATATGGCGCTGCAGAGGGCGCGAGTTTCTAAAAGACGGTCGCGCGAACAAAGCGCTCTCCTCAACTGCCCGGCTATTTTTTTATCTCAAAGGAGAGAGCGTCACGTAGTTGAGGTTCACGCTTCTCTTGAGGCGTACCGAATTCTCGAGAAATGCAAAGCTGAGCGCCATCGTCGTTATACAAGAGCGGAAAAGGAAAACGTAGCGACATGGCCGAGAGCCGTCTTCTCAGAACAGCATTTACTCTACTATTGCATAACAGCTGCTCTCAGCGCCCCCACTCGTTGGGCGTTTCATGAAAAGAAAGAGCGCCGCTACTCTCCTCACCCTGCCTCCTCTTATAAAGTGAGAATAAGTGCTATGAAACGATTCGACAAGCCGATCGGTTTCTTGGGAGCGACTGCAGCTCCCACTCGGTGGGCGCGCGTTGTGGCCGACGTGAACACGGTCTCTAAACGTTTCGACGTCGTCACTTGTTATCCCGCATATTGCAACGCAGCCGAATTGAAGAAGATAGGGACGCACTATTTTAAACCATACGCTCCAATATGTATTTGTCACCGCCGCGCTCACACGCCTTATTGCTTTTTCGAGACGATCGTGTCACAACACAGAAATAGAAAAAAAAACGGCAAAGCGACGAGCTTTGCCTAAATGATCAAAAAAAAAAAAAAAAAAAAAAAAAAAAAATCTCCTCCTCCTCCTCCTCCTCCTCCTCCTCCTCCTCCTCCTCCTCCTCCTCTTCTTCTTTTTTTAAAAAAAAATAAATATTTGTATCAGACTCCTCTGGAGTCTGATACAAACATTTATGACTATTGAGTGAAAATAGAATTTTATCGCAAAAAAAAAAGCACTTCTGCCGCCGCTACTGTGACACCGGCCGGAATCAATAAAAAGGTCGGCGGACTTTTCTCCACAACCATTCACCACCGACCGTTCGAGTGAGAAACACAGCAGACAGTCAGACACACAACCGCTCTCTGACGCGTCCTGAAAAAAAAACAAAAAAAAAATGTCCAGTAGTAAAAGCAAACTCTTCACAGAAATTCATTTCGACGCTCGACTACAAGGACCCTTTAGTTGTATCATTAGCGGTCCGTCGGGTTGTGGAAAATCGCGCTTGGTGGATCAATTTCTGAGCGACGTGAACAATTTGGTCACGCCGCCGGTGGAAAAGACTTTTTACCATTACGGCGAGTGGCAACCTCTGTTTGAAAAAATGGCAAATCGGTACGGTGTGGAATTCAGAGAAGGTCTTCCTAGCAAAGAGTCTATAGCGGGAGACGTGGAAGTAGCAGAAGACGCTGTACGACCCCACACTCTACTGATATTGGACGATCTGATGAGCAGTTCCAATCAGCAAGTGGTAGCCGACATCTTTACTAAATACTCGCATCACTGGAACGTGAGCGTCATATACATCACTCAGAACCTCTTCCAGAAATCACCCGACTTTCGAACTATGAGTCTGAACGCTCACTACATGATCGTTTTCAAGAACCCGCGCGACATGGGGCAAATAGCTAGTCTGTCTCGCCAGGTGTTTCCGTCCAACGCGGCGGCCCTCTCTAGTATATTTACCCATGAACTCAAGCGACCTCACTCATACCTCCTCCTGGACTTCAAGCAGTCAACACCTGACGATCTGAGAATACGCTCCTCTTTGACGGCCATACACTCTCAGCTAGTGTTCGTACCGCTAGACAAAAAAAAGAACAACAGAAAGCAGTAGCAAAAAAAAAAAGTCTTCTCATCTACTGGAAAGACACTTTGGTACTCTCAAGCACTTAGCTAAGTGCTCGCCAAAGGACTGCTCGCATCTAATAGACTCTGGAAGCGACGAGCTGATCGCAGCGTTGAGTGAGATCTGTCACAATTTACTGGTAGGGAACATCCCGCTCAGCGACAAACAACTGGACAAGCTTCGAGAATCGGCTGACGTGTTGAGGGAGGTCGGCAAAAAATCTACGCCCATCAAAAAAAAGAGACGCGTCTTGGTACAAGAGGGAGGTTTCCTCATTCCGGCTCTCATAGGGATGGCCTTACCGCTTATAAAGAGCATTCTCCGTATATGAGACACGTCATTCGACACCTACTCGCCGACAGCACCACCACTACCGCCACCACCAGCGTCATTGCCACCGGCGTCCCCATGACGGACTCAGAGCAGCAACAACACTACAAACGTTTAGCGCTCGTGGATCCTGAGACGCTCTACAAATCATCACGAGCAGGTCTACTTCATCATGTGCCCGCTGCTGCTGCTACTACTAGCGCTGCTACTACTGCAGTCGCTGCTGCTAGTACTTCTACTGCTCCAAACCTTCCTCCTCTTCCTGATGAGCGCACTGAAAAGAACGAGAGTTCCGCTCCTGCCACCGCCGCCCGCCTACCCGCCGACATGGCCTATTACCACAAGCAGGCAGAGCAGTCCCTTCATCCCGACGCGGCCTTGCACCAGGTGCTACAGTTTATCTACAGGGACTTGGATTTAGTGTTGAACGACCCCACTTTGGAATCGCGCGAGAAAATGTTGAAATACCGAAGGTTGTTGAATAGATTGCAATTTTTTCTCGCGAATCCCCACAACAGCAACATCTCTTCGTCCTACTCTTCTTCGCCCCCGGCTCACCTCCGTCAGTCTGCTGAAGAGGCCAGCGCGTCCCTACTCGAGCGGTTGGCGAACCAAGTTCCCAAGAGGAGTCGCCGCCGGACCGTGGAGCTGTACAAACAATTGGAGAAATCCGGAGTGATCAAGTGGAACGAGGACGGGGCGGTGCGCGAGATGTCGGGTCGGAGAATACCACCTGAGCAGCGCATCAACATAGTGGACTTACTGAACGACGCCGCCAGGTTCAGGAAGACGGCGCCCAGACCGGCGGGCTACTCGCCGTTCACGAAAGCGCTGCGCGAAGCGGTTCCCACCACAGACGCCTTGATCGGAAACCATCTGTATAAAGCGAGCGGACCTGGCCAAAGTTTGGACACACGGCTTGCTGACAGAGGTCGGAAACGACCGAGCTTCGAATCGGAAGAAGGAGAAGCAGCAGCAGCAGCAGCAGCAGTAGCAGCAGCAGACTCTTCTCTGCAGGTGGTGGACGATCAATCCTCTGACGACGAGGAGGACGACCGTGAACTTTTCCAAACTCCGACTTCCTATAGGAGCGCGCCGCGTAGTAAGAAAAGGAAAGCGCGCAACCGCCTAGCGGCGAGCTCGTCTTTCACGCCCTCAAGAGACCCGCGATGGGCAAACCAGTGAAGAGACTGACCAAGAAGGAAAAAGAAAAGAAGCGCGTAGTAGCTAGATATACCGACGTCAAAGCGCCCTCCAGTTTCACTAGCGTGACTAAACTCCAGAAACAGCATTTTCGCCACCTGAACCCGGCCGTCATCCGAGACGCTTTAGTGTCGCTGGACGCCTACACTAAACATAAACCCATTCGGAGAAAATTCGCAAGGAACAAGACTATAACCGGCGCAATCGATCAGCAGTGGCAGATAGATCTGATGGACATGCAAGCTTTGGCGTCTCACAACGACCGCTTCCGGTACGTGGTGACGGCGATCGACGTTTTCTCTAGGTACGCGTGGGCCGTTCCCATTAAATCCAAGAGCGGCGCTGATGTCACCGAGGCCTTCCGAGAGATGACAGGCCCTGGCGAGAGACGACCGCGCACTGTTCAGACAGACAAGGGGAAAGAGTTTTTGAACAAGATCTTTCAAGATCACTTGAAGAGCGAGGGCATAGAGTTCTTCACTGGCGAGAACGACGACATCAAAGCTAGTCTAGTGGAGCGCTTGAACCGCAGTCTGAAGGAGAAGCTGTGGCGTTATTTCACACACAAGCGCACGTATCGCTACGTAGACGTGCTGCACCATGTAGTGTCTTCTTACAATCGCACTCACCACAAGACGTTGAAAATGGCGCCGGCTCAAGTCAGCTCGGAAAACAGCGAAACAGTTTTCTACCGACAAGATCTCCCAACTAACAAACAAATCGACGAAATATGGAAAAAGAAGAAAAAAACAAAGACGTCCGCCGTCGACGTCATCGCTCCGGGTGACAGAGTGAGGATGTTGAGAACCAAAGGCGCCTTCGACAAAGGGTACGAGGGAAACTGGCGCGAGGAAGTGGTGGACGTTGCTAACACGTTGGGAAGCAGAGGGTTCGAGCTGAAAGACGACAAGGGCGAGGAGATAAAAGGCGTCTTCTACCCGGAAGAGGTTCAGAAGGTGTACAAGAGTCGTTACGACAAGAACTACCTGATAGACGAGGTGTTGCGCCGCAAGACCGTCGACGGTAAAGAGTTAGCTTTCGTACGTTGGTTAGGTTACGACGACAAGTTCAACGAGTGGATCCCCGTCAAAAAAATAACGTAACAAAATGAACATCACTCTACCTAGCAACAGCTCTATGGAGTATTATCCTGACAACAGCTTGACGTCTTTCCGAACTCACTTCGACTCGCCGCTCCTTCTGCCCGAAGCGTACGAAGCGGCTCTGACTGAGATCATCCTCCCTACAGAATGGACTAACGTGCACGACGACGACTTGATCATCGTTGTTCCTCTGCGCACCAAAGGTTCGCTAGAGGAGGCGATCCAGGTTTTAAAAGAAACTAATTTCTCCGAAGGAAAAAAACCACAGGTAGACTGGAAGAGAATGAAAAACGCGAACGGTCTGAGCAAGCTAACGTTCAGCTCAAAATTCCCGCTGAACTGGAAGGAAGCGAGCTATGTAACGGTGGAAGAGATATCAGACACGTCGGAAGAGCAGCAATTGAAACCGGAAACAAAAAGGTTCAAGAGAGAGGTCGACTTGAGACAGACGAATGCCGTATACAAGCAGTTCTTGTCCCCGGCGGTGAAGAAGAAGACGATCAGCCATCAAGCAAGACAGATGATCGAAAAGATGGAGAAGGACATGGGAGTGCGCAGTTTCATGCCAAACATATTCGAGATACCTCCTATTTTCACCGGAAGCAACCACACCCTAGTCGAGCGCTTGAGTGAGACGTTGCGAGATGACAGACTAGAGGGCGACAGCTTCTTGCTCAAACCGATGCGGATCTTATCGTACGACGCCAAGACGAAACGCGTCACCATCAAACCGCCGAGACACTGTGCTGTCCTGCTGAGTCAGCATCTCGCATGCGTTCTAGGCTTCGGAGAGAAGACGTGTTTCGCGTCGCCGACTACCGGCGCCTACTCGATGGATGTTTACGGGGACGTGCACTCTGTGTACATATACACCGACATGATCCAGGAGAGACGTGTGGGCGACATGCAAGTGCCGCTGTTGCGCTGCGTGGCGGTGGACAGAGGCGGAAAGCGTCGAGGTGGCGTGCAAGCTATCAGTTTTCCCCATTTGGATTATTTCCCCTTGAAATCCAAGAGGTTTACCGAGGTCGGCATCTATTTAAGAGACCGATCCGGTCATTCCATCCCATTCGGTAGAGGCGAGGTGACCGTGACACTTCATCTGAGACCTATTGAGCGCTGAAAGAGAGAAAAATGATGCGTCAACGCGTTCCGTACTTTCCACCCAGGCGCACCGACTTCGGCAGAGGGTACAGCGATTACTACAACGCGCAGCTGGGCAACGGCGTGACCGTGTACAGCGGGCGCTCTTTCCAGAGCGGGCACGGTTTAGGCGGCGCTCTGTTAGGTCTGATGCGCTCGGCTACCCCGCTATTGAAGTCGGTGGGAAAAACGCTGCTCCGCGCCGGTGTGGGCGTAGCTAAAGATGTGCTGGCGGGTCGGACTTTAAAGAGCAGCGTGAAAGACCGAGGCGCAGGCGCTCTGAAGAGACTGGCGAGTACGGCGTTCTCGGGAGGAAAGACGTCTGTCGCGTCTAAGAAAGGGTCGAAACGTCGTCGTGGGCATTCCCCTCAGACGGGCGGTGGCTCTTGCAAGAGACGTAGAGGGGATGTATTCGACCGGTAAGCGCCTAGGCGTTCAGGTATAAATAAAAAGACTGGAGGGGGCCGGCGTCAGTCTGTCGGCCGCGTGAAGAGAGAACACAATGGCTTACGTACACGAGAGCAGTAACGAGTGCGCGCTCTCTGAGCTCGACCTGCACACCGTAGCGCCGACTCAGACTACTATCTTAAAGTCGTCTTTCCTGGGGATAGAAACAAAAAACTCTTTAGAGGATGGAGGTAACATAAATTTCACCATCAACAAGTCGCAAGAGTACACAGACCTGAACGAGAATTACCTTCATCTGGAATGTCAAGTGCTAAAGGACGGAGCGGCGATCGAGGCCACCGACGCGGTAGCTCCGGTGAACAACTTGGCTCACTCGCTCTTCAAAGACGTCCAAGTCTCCATCGGCGGTTTCAAAGTGTCTGGCAACACCGAGACCTACCCTTACCGAGCTTACTTGGAAGGGTTACTCAACTACAACAAAGACGTGAAGGACGGCGTCATGAGCGCCCAGGGGTGGCATGAAGATACGCCCGGTCAGTTTGACACGTTGACTGACGCGAATGCGGGGTACAAAGCGCGCAAGAAGCTAATCTCCAACAAGCGCTTTTCGCTGATGGCGCGACTGCACTTTGACCTGGCTCATCAACCGAAGCTCATCGTTGGAGAGACAGAAATCAATCTCACTCTGAAACAAGCGGCGCCCTCTTTCTATCTGATGTGCGCCGCTGACGGAGGCTACAGCTTGAAGATCTACAAAGCAAAGCTCTACGTGCGACGCGTGCTGGTGGCGGACGCTGTAGCGGAAACGCACGAGAGAGCGGTGATAGAACACGGGCCCTTCGACTACCCGGTGAACAGAGTGGAGGTGACGACCTACGCCATCCCTCAAGGTAACAGAGATCACAGCTACACGCACTCCAACACAGGCCAGCTTCCCAAGTCGATGATGATTTGCTTCCTTGACCACGACGCCTTCAACGGTAGCTACACCAAGAACCCGTTCGAGATGAAGCATTACGACATCAGCTCGCTTCAAGTGATAGTGAACGATCAGAAAGTGCCGAACGACGCCTACGTGCCCGACTTTAAGACCAAAGCGGCCGTGAGAGAGTACTTGGCGCTACACACGGAAACGGGGATGTACGAGGGCGCGCGCTCCTGCGGTATTTCATACGAACAATTCCTGAACGGTTACACGGTGTTCCCCCTCGACTTAACCCCAGACAGATCGCACGACGGGTGTCGCGTGAACCTTATAAGAGCGGGTCAGCTGAGGGTGGAAGTCAGTTTCCGCTCGGCGCTACAAGCGACAACAACGGTGCTACTCTACTTGGTGTACGACAACGTCGTCGAGCTGACCCGAGATCGACACCCCGTCACCGACTACCACATGAACTGAAGACAAGACGGCGGTACTTGGCGTATCGTATGAACACGCTTGAAATAAGCAGAGTGTTGAAGGAAAACGTTCACACAAAACATCGTTTCCTGGGCGTTTTCTCTTGTGACACTATTCCGAAGCACCCTATCAAAGACACTTGTTTCGTGAGCAACACAGATCCGCAACATTTACCAGGTCAGCATTGGGTGGCGTTTTACGTGTCGAGCACGGGTGAAGTGTACTACTTTGATTCCTTCGGCTTACCGCCGCTGAGTGCGGAGTTCTTGTCTTTCGTGGAACGCTCTGCTCCGTTCAAGTGGCAAAGAAACCGCATTCAACTACAAGACACTTCTGCTGACACCTGTGGACCTCATTGCGTTCATTTCCTAATTGAAGCATGTCGAACAAGAAACCCCAAGAAGTGCGTCAGGCGCATGAGCAAAATCCCAAAGCTGAGCGACCGGGTCGTGAGTCAGAAGCTATCGATGATGCTGTTGTGACGGGTTGTTGCGATGGCGGCCGTTTCATGGAGACAAAGATTCTCTGCCTTGCCGAAATGGTGTTGGATTTATCCAAAGTCGTGCAATGTCTATTGGAGAAAAGTCGTCCGGGGTGTGGTGGTGCGAGTGACGGCGGCGTGAGACTTTGCGGCCTGTTGAGTTGCTGCAAATCGAAGAAGCGAGCTAAAAAAGCATAAACTTGTGTGTTTTTTCTGATTGAAAATGAAAAAATAAAGAATAAAATGAAAAGAAAAGAAATTATCTTGTTGTGTTTTTATTTCTATATATAAGTTACATAACTTTTTTTTGTTTGTTTGTTTACAAACAGTCACGTGTCACGTGGTGTTGTTTACAAACAAGAAAGCCACGTGGTGTTGTTTACAAACAAACCCTAAGTAGGTCACGTTACCCTAGTTACCAGAATGCCGGCTTCTGATTGGCTGAGCCTAAGTAGGTCACGTGACGTAATTAGGTCACGTTACCATGGTTACCAGAATGCCGGCCTCTGATTGGCTGAGAGCTTCTAAGTAGGTCAGTAGGTCACCCAGAATGCTGGCTTCTGATTGGCTGAGAGCCCTAAGTAGGTCACGTTACCATGGCAACGGGTCACGTGACCAAATGGAGGCCTCTGATTGGCTGCATGTCGATTGAGTAATAAACAGTACTTAACTATAGTCCCGTTCCGATACATACTATACTACTTCAAAGTATACATATGTGTACTTTCCTCCTGCCATTAGAATTACGACGCACTGCATGGAATAAACTTGTAAAGTGTATGTTGTTAAGACTATTTTTTTTTAATGCTATAGCTGACACTGTGTCCCGAAAGATGTCAATGATAATACATATTCGGTTCTATTTGAACTTAGGTATATAAATATCCTATTGGCTTATTTCACAAGGTAAGAAAATCGAGATGGAAGATGTTTTAACAGAAATCATCTTCTACATATAAGATATGGATCTTAAGCTCAATACATATATACGTATACTATTCAGTATGTGTCTTACCGTAAACACAATGGCCGTGAACATGGACATCATTAATATGGACGGCGATCCTCCGGTTGGCCCCTCTTTTCGGCTCTTATCCATGGCGGCAAAGTATGAAAACACATACATGAATGTCCCCATAGTTTCCATACCAAAGGCCTGGGAGATATCTAGTTTATCATCCACCAGAGTGGCCCCTACATATTTGTCCCTTAGTAGGGCATAGATGAGCGCCGACCCCATCACTCCTCCAGAACACTGCGCGCTAAAATACAACAACGCTCTGGCTACATTTGTACGCCGGGAAACCAACATGGCGATAGTGACGGCGGGATTAAGATGACCGCCACTCACTTCGCGCATGCTCAGTGTCATGGCAACCGAGACGCATGCGTAAAGGGCTCCGTAGAGGAAGACATCCGTTGTACGGGTCTGTTGAAGAAGTCCGGCAAGAGGACCTAGGAGGAGGTTGACCAGAAAGGTTCCGAGAATCTCCGCCAGGGCGGCGCGCCAGATTCCCAGGTATTGACTGCAGGGCATGTTCACTTCCGGTGTGACTTCCGATTGGAAACATCCTGTTTACTGGTACCCGGTGAGCCGTGACGGTCAGCAGCAACTGAAATAGGCATCATGAGAAAGTTTATTGACACAATTTCCACTCGTCTGCATTACGTAATGATTAAAGACTTATTTCAATGTCTGCCCGTATTTCATGGTTACAGAAGTGAAGAAGTTACATTATCCACACGATATAGGTCAGATGCTACAGTCGGCCTCTGTTCAAATAAAAATGTGGACTGATATATCAGGCTTAAATTCTACCTTGACGTTTACAGGACAGTCAAGCATAACAAAACATGGGACAGGGGAAATGCTGTCTTTTGCATAGGGGTATTGGGATAATGGTAAATTGTAAGGTAAACCGTTTTCTGTTTATCCTACCACGAGTGACCAACAAACTATCCGACCATCTCATTTCAACAATGTTTATGCTTGGAACTGCGTCGTAAACAGTGTGGATATCACGTATTCAGAGATATGCCGGAAATTCGTAACAGAAATAAGTGGGTCAGTCATCACCATGCCTAATAATCAATGGGGCAAAGTACTATCAACATATATGAATTTCCAGCTTTGTCCTACGATATTCCATTCTGTGTGAATGTAATTGTGCATTGAATGTACAAGAGATTCATCCAATTCAGCCCCAAACTACAGGGATGGGTATAACGACAGAACAAACTTGTGACAAAGAACGGGTTTGTGGAAGGATCATGCTATAGCTAAACTATATATTTGAAATAATAATTATTCTTACCTTTGAAAATATAGGGATAGTGATTTCCAAGCATTTGTGGGTAGTCAGGAAACCCCTTCCACAAACATTTCTGTTTCTGGTCCTCTTTACGTTTCAGGTTCCCTCATGCTGGTGTAGTAGGTTGTCACCAGTAACTCGTCATGTATAAGCTCCCTCACATTCTCGCTGCCTCCAGTCTACAACATGCTAGTTAGCTGACCAAACCCTCGGTGTATAGTCCACGGCTGACCATTGATCAAAAGCCCATCACCGTCTTACAACCAGTAATAGCCAGGGATTTGTCTACAACGCTTAGTGGTCCAAGTTGAGGGACAAAACTGTGTGTATATTATAGACATGTACTATGTCCACTAAAATATAGGAGTGTCTGTCATGTTAGAAGGGTGCAAAGTATTTATGACACATTAACGTGTTAACGGGACACTTGGTCTGTGGTGGCGTCCTCTGCCAAATAGGACAGTGAGGGTACCCCTTCTCTGCCAGTCACCCCTCCCCCCAACACATCCCTGTATTTTTACTATAGCACCCCCTTAGCACCCCACCACCCCTATGCATTCCTAGTCACGACCTGTGCCAATGTAGTTGGACTCCTACATGGTACAAACAGAGGAGTAGCTCTGAGGGAGATCCCAAGAGCCAGTACAAGTATTCCTTTATAAATAATATATAACTATGTATAGTGAAAGGATGATTATCTGCGTGGAGTTGTATACAAGATGATTACTGATATCATACATCGGATCTCTTCTATTATTGATGATAACGATATGAATGGTAGAAGGGGGATCTGGTTCGTATGAGAACAGGTAGAGAGAACTACTTGCATGGAAGTGCGTGATCCGGTCACATGGGTCAGTGCGCATGCGCTGGTCGGGCGGAAGTGGGCCGTGACGGGCAGCGTTCACCAGACGGTGCGGCGGACAGTACCGGCTTTGTAAGTGGTGACCTCAGACAGGCCGCCATCTTGTCCAACCAAAGACAGCTCAGTTTCCCACAAACCACCCTCGACCCAAGTAAGATTATTCAGAAACGGAAAATGCGTATATTCCGAGGCCTAGGACATTGCCTTTAATTTGGGGCTAGTAAATTCATATCTAGTCATCATAGAGTACCACGACTATGTCCACATCTAACTAGAAATTGGCCAAGGAAATGGGAGGGGGGGGGGGGTTCGGGGGCCCAGCCCAGTCACCATCGACATATGTAATGGGAAGGTAATGTTTGGAAATTCTCTCAATTTTAGTATGGGGTCTTGCATAATTCCCTTGTCAATCTCACTTTATATTGTATTGTTTATAAGGAACATTGCTTTTAGTAAAAGCTCCGTAAAAGTTTTACGGAGCAAATTTGCCTTACCAAAGGCCCTGCTTATTTAACGAGATTTCACAGTATGTGTCTGACGCTGCCTCTGCGGTCTGACGCTGCGATCTATCCCCTACACTCCTACACTCCTACACTCCTACATAAGAAAAGACGTAAAACTTGAGGGGATGTCCTCGGCGCGGCGACCTCCGAACCCCCAGCACGGGCCTGGAATGTCCGGGCACAGTCAGACATGCTAGCAGGAGGAGAGGAACACTACCGTTACATGCGCAGCTATGTGTACACATGTATAGCTGCAGTTTGTAATGTTATGTACTTGAACAACCTACTAACATGTGTGTCTATTATGCTGCTAACCAAACAGATGGAGTTGCTAACCTGGGAATCTATACAGCATTGTACAACTGAGCTTATTCTGGGCCGTCCTGTTTAAAACTTCATCAAACACTACATCTCGATACTATTTAAAGTAGAATACGTTTATTCTTATGGACTTGCTTGTAATCTTGAATTATAATCTTAAAACAGGCACTGGGTTACGTGACCAGCGTGCTTTTTTTGTCCCTATATTGTTGTATTTGTAATTAATTGTATTTATCCAAGGTATATCTTATGATAGAAGCCGTGTATAAGAAGTATATCAGTGGGATCAGCTTTGGTTCTGCGTTATACACAATAGGATTTTGACCAGAATAACAGTTCTGTCATAATCCCATTAGTACTCCATGTCAATATTTCGTATAGTGGTATATGTAGAACAAGGTGCTGTGATAAGACTAAGAGTGAACATCAGAAGGACATGATTATGCATGCACACACAGGGTGCAGAGATCTACTGCTGTCAAACCCCTGGGGCGCAAGGCTGAAATAAAGGGCACCATGTCACACGGTCAGCTTCTCAGACCCTTTAGGGAGCGTTCATTATTTATGCCAGGGGGGGGGGTGTGCAAATCAGGGGGGGGGTCATTTTTTTTAGGGGTATTCGGAGGGGGGGTCTTTTTTTTCCAACCTATTCTTAGGGGGGGGGGGTCATTTTTTTAGGGGTATTTATTTGGGAGGGGGTATTTTTTGACACAACGTGACGCGAATTTCACGACACATGTTGCGAATTGGGGTCATAAAGACGGTAGAACTTTGCTAAATTTCTTGCCTACCAATCGACACATGAATGATTCACTACTTTTCTTTTCCTAAAGCAACAATAATTAACTGGAGAAAGAGCATTAATTCAACACGAGAAGAGTACAGAATGTAGGGGGTCTAAACAGAAAAGCTATCAGTGTGCAGTTAGATGAATGCTATTGTGGCACCGAAATATGACAGTACTGTATCCGAAATAGTTTGGGTTAATTGGACTTTAGCCTTGCCCATCACGTTTTGGCATCCATATGCAAGGGTGAACTTGCCTACATTTTTAGACCCTGCCTTTCTTCCCAATAGAGGAGCAGATGCATAGTATGCAAGATGCAGATCTACCTCATATAATGTTGATACATTGTAGCTTAGGTCCACTCCACCAGTCAAAGGCGTGATTACACTAGTCATGATACACACTTTTCCTTGGTATCTTGTACCAGACCCTGCTAAATGAGCCACAGCGTTCTGATTGCAGAGCTCTCAATATTTTTAGAATACCTTCACCATCTCCCTGATAGCTGCCTGCTTCTCACAGATTCTAGGACTTATAAAATCAGCAGACTCATAGAGTAGACATGATCATCCCACTATAAATCGGTGTACCGAATGCCTTGAAATGTAGCAAATAGCCACCAGATCCACAGAGTTTTCTTCTGCGGATGCCACTCCTTCTGTCGCCAATTTCTAAATCTCCCTCTAAGTTCATCTTTGGCTTCAACAGAAATCAGGCACTGAATAATCATCGCTACTCATCGCTACTTGGCCTCATCAGAATTTTTAGAGCTCTATATTTGGTTCTGGTCAAGTTGCTTCCGATGCTCTGCAGGGTTATCAGTGAGTTATTCATCACTATTTTAAAGCTTT
The DNA here is from genome assembly GCA_947462335.1 of Harmothoe impar. Taxonomy (NCBI): domain Eukaryota; kingdom Metazoa; phylum Annelida; class Polychaeta; order Phyllodocida; family Polynoidae; genus Harmothoe; species Harmothoe impar. The sequence continues at coordinate 60,919,291 of OX381715.1, forward strand.
TATTTTTTTTGGAGTCAATGCATTCCCATGGCTTGGTTATACTGACCACACACTAGAATATTGAAGGCAGGTACCTTATGGCATTTCCTCAAATAAAGGTTATCAACTATGGTGCACGTAACATCCATGCATACCATTGATGGCTTAAGCGATTGTAATTGATCCGTGCCGTTATATAACAAAGACACATCCCCCTGTGACTCTTTGTTCAACTTCAAATTCTCACCCTCAGCTCCCTTTTTCTTACTGATCCTAGCCTTTGGAAAACCAAAATAGGTTTAAATAGTGATCTTGTTCCTTTAACTGCAAGTTACAATACCAGGATACATTAAAATGGGCCGATTGACCTCTAGATTTTCAAAATTTTCTTCAGGTTTGCCACTATTATAATGTCCAGAGCATCCCTTCATCAAACATCTTTGTTTTAAGCTGCAGTAGCGCAGAACGGGGGGGGGGGCTGGGGGCCTAGTAAAGTGGGGGAGCCAATCTTTTTGGGAAACATGAACATTCTAGACTCAGAGTACCCAAGAATACACCAATCTCGAGGTAAAATTCCTAAAACTTTCTTGAAAGACAAGCTCAAAGTCCCTCAGAACACATCAATTTCAATGTAAAATTACAAAATTTCCCAGGATCATATGGTAGACTTCAGACAACTCTGAATACACTAATATAAAGGTCAAATTCCCAAATTTAACTGGGGCTTGTGGCCCCAAAACAACCATTTGTTTCTCCCTCTAACCAACCCTCATCAGCTGGCTTTGGGAGCTGGGCCCCCCAACTTTATCCACCTTCCGCGGCCCCTGAGCTGGGCCATTTCATGGTACTTCTACCAAACAGTATTAGCAGGACTTGTAGGTGGGGACCAAAATAATCACACCAATTTTTAGCAAAAATATCAAACGTGCCACGGAAACAGAAAAATGTGCGCTCTCCACATAAATATATTCACCATATTGTTATGCCCTATAACCACTCCCTCAAATAATGGTTAAGCACATGCTATAATAGGTTATAGTATAGGACTATGTGGACTTTGTATGTCGTTGATGCCATTATTAAGTATTTATAAACGTCTATGGTGAGGGGGGGGGGTCATTTTTTTTCAACCTATTCGGAGGGGGGGGTCTTTTTTTTTTTACCCATTCGGAGGGGGGGGGTCTTTTTTTTTTACCCATTCAGAGGGGGGGGTCTTTTTTTTTTGACGTATTCGTTTTGCCAAACGAACCCGCCCCCCCCCCTGCCATAAATAATGAACGCTCCCTTATCCCACTGTCTAAATAAGGATACAAAAAACAGCTAGAATCAATTTCCCAGGTCAGAGAGTTACCCGGTATCGCAACGTACCCCTCTATGACTCACAAGTGGCACCACCTAGGGAGGAGCAACAACATCAAAGTCACGATCTTATGGTGAAAATAATTCCATGCTGGAATACCAAAAAGCATGAGGTCTTATGGAACTAAATCTATTTCCCCCACGATATGTTTATAGCAAGGCACTTAGAACTATATGTCCAATTAGTGCAATTTCCTGCTTTAAAGGTTGGGGCTTGTTACGCCACATACGCCCACATGTAATTTTCCATTCCAAAAGTATTTGGGAACACCTGTGACTCTTTTCACATCGTTAGCTATGTGTTTTTGCATTCAAAATATAACCCAATCAGTAGGCAGAACAGCCTTCAGGGCACGCTTTAGTACATGTACCATATGCCCTCCTAGATGGCGCCATTTACTTCCATGTGACCACGAGACATGGCTAAGACACTATTAAATCCAAATAACTTGGCATTTTGAAAGAAGACTGTCTGGGTTACATCCTTCTCATTGTTATCCATAAAGAAAACAGAAAACAGAAAAGGGTCTCAAGCATTGGTATGGGAAAGTTCTTTTATTTTTGTGGTGGGAAATAATATAATTATCACATTCTAGATGTTCTCATTTATATTTGATCGTGTATTCTTATTAAAGGACACACACCGGAATCAGACTGGGAATAGAATGAAAATATTCTCAGCCCATTGTCATAATATTTCTTTGTGGGCATGTCCCTTTGAGGGTCTGTTTATCTATTAGCATATGGTCAATGACGGGAGATGACACACCACGTCATGTCACTGATTCAAGACGACCCCAACACAAAAATCAAGCTGGATCCTAAGGTTCCTGACAAGCCACCCCATGGGGGAGGGGCAGGGAGGGGCAGGGTTAGGGTAGGGCACGGGTTGGGGGTCAGTAGGGGACCGGGTAGGGAGGGGTGTGGTGACCAGGGGGGTCAGTGGGAGGCTGGGGCAGGCTGGAGGGGGTCAGGGGTTGGGACAGTTGGCCTCTGGAGGCGGTCCAGGGTCGCCTTGTCCGGCTGGACATCTTGCCATGATTCACGAGCATATCGACCATGTCAGCCTAAACCGTAAACGTTTAATAGCTACGCGTGAACATTGAAGTCTTTGGTGTTATTAAAAGAGGAAAAGAACTGTATAAGTATACATTACGTTTTCAAGTGAAGCGCTTTTTTGAGGCTTGTTGAAAATATATAACCATGTACTAATATCACGATACATGTATTGCAGATGATTACAACCCTTGCAATGTTTTATTATGAATAAGACGTTAGCGAGCATGCATCACCAACCTTTATCCTTGTCTAGAAAACTATATATGTGCCATGGGGTTTCCCTTAATAAACCCATTAAAATGTTACAACATACACCAATACACATACCGTACATAATGTTCTCCGTAGAGCAAATTCCTAGCAGACCCTAACTGCAACGCTCATAGTCTCTAGAATGGCTGGTAGAGTAAAATGTCAAGCACCTCATTATGAGTAGCTGAGATAACACTTTATCAGCCGCACAGTATTGTACAGCATTGTTAATTATTATGTATGCCATTTATCGTCATGATAAATGAATGCAGCCCTGGCTGTCAGTAACTCACTAGTTGTCAGGCATCTTCCCCACCCTATACAGGGTCGCCATGACTTATGAATGCAACTCTGGCTAGTTCCATCAGAACGACGAAGGACATAGCACATTAAAGCAGTATGCGGCCCTTAGAGGGTTAAATGAGGGCGTTTACGGTGCGCATTCTACAGTATGCAGGACACTGCCCACGGCCTGATGTCACGAGTCGCTCCCCTCACCGAGCTGCTCAAGTCTACTGGGCCAAGGTGTGTTTCAGGTTACCCGACCCTACCTAGCTAAACAGGGCCGACCCTAGAAATTTTTATCCAATTTTGGAAAAAAAAGTATACTTTAAGTAATTTTGGGCTATTTCAGAGTCAATTTGATGGTCCACGAGTTGGCGCCAGTGTTGGTGAGTCAGCGCTGAAGTTTGCGAGTCAATTTTTAGGTACTTTTATGCCATGGGATCAATCTGTCTTTATAAAACAATTTTGGAGCTATTCAGAGTCAATTTGATAGTCCAAGAGCCAACACCATTGTCAACGAGTCAGCGCTGAAGTTTGAGAGTCAGTTTTTGGGTACTTTTCACTCCAAAGTTAAAAAGAAAAAAAATCCGACCTACCCTACCTAGATTTTCAGATGTTACCTGAAACACACCTTTTTTTTTGGCCCTAGTACGCCACATCCGACAGAAACATCCGAGTGTCAGCCTCCATCCCCTCTACCCCCTTCCCTCCCACCGATTGCATTTCACAAACTGTATTTCATTTCTTTGTATGTCTCAATTTGCAGCTGACTAATTATGTGCAGTACTTACCAACGTATATTATCATTTTGTCGTGATAATCATAATGAGCATGGACAATGCAGAAACTAATAAGATTATTGTGCTCTCGTATTAATACATGTCGTAATGATAATACAGGTAGTTGGGACATCCAACTTTTTCCACAGTTAGGAAAATTATTAGTAATCTTAAAATGCCCCCCCCCCCCACACATCGATGTAACGTTGGCGAGGACCTTTAGTTGGCATTAATCAACTTTACCGTACCGTCGCGATTTAGCGCCGGGGCGCTCTTCAATTTGGCGGGACCTTTACACCCAACATATATGTTGGGTAGGGGCTTATTCATGATCCAATTTTATTGCTTAAGGAACCTGTCAAGACACCTGTACCCCCGGCGTTCATACAAGCCAGGCGCTCTTTTGAAACTGGCGCATTATCGCGACGGTACGGTATGTAAGCCGTATGCGTAATACTCATAAAGCCCCATGTGCTTAAGATGAAATATATATCTTCATGTGTTTGCTACCACCCCCTTCTCTCTTCATGTATCAGAATTAAGGGGCGGGACCGGGGGGCTGGAGGGGGGAGGGGGTCCTGGGGTTCCGCCCCTCCCCCCAGATTTTTAAAAAGATTTTGTAATGATATTTTGATCTGCCGCAACTCGCGGCGCCACGCCTTTGGGTACTTTGGTGTTTGATGGACGTCATCTTTTCAAATTCCGCCCCTGACATCCACTGCTACACTTCTGCATGACATAGATGTGTTATGTGAACATGCACGTCGATCCATACAACATACATTACACATAACTAACTGCCGCTAACAAAGCGCGTTGTGCTGCATGCATGGAGATGACTGCCGACCTCTTGACGCGTGCCCCAACGAGCAATCAGCTTCCGGTCTCGGCCCTGGTCACGTGATGACGATTGGTTCCTTAAAATGTGAGGTCAAAGGTCGGCTGGACGCTGGGTCGGGCAGGGTCAGTTGTTCTAGCTGACACAGGACAGAGGGATAGGACCTAGGCCGGACTAGAGCTGGTTGTGGCGGCCTGCACTGATAAGAGCTGATAGGCTGGGTACAAGTTTGTCCCTGGAAGTGATTGTTACCCAGGGACAAGGTACCAGTCAGCGTGTGTCTTATCAGTGATGGTAATCTCACCCAGCGAAATTTTAAATGGCGGACCTATAGAAAGGATGGAGACAGAGACATGGTGTGTGTGTGTGTATGTGTGTGGGGGGGGGGGGGTGAGGAGGGGGGCATAGAAAGTCCATGGGAGATACCGGGATTCAACAAGGACGCAGGGAGGATCAGGCCGGAAATTCTTCCATAAATATAACATGGAGAGGATAAAGGGCTACTGCTTGGGTACAGGGGGACATAGGGGGGAAGAGTATTATATACAGCGAGGAGGTTTGCAGCAAGGGAAGAGCCGTAGGTGCGTTGTGGCTGGATAGACAACAGATACATCCATAGATTTCCAATGGCAGCCCGAAGCTGAGGCATGCCTCTTGGGGCGGACATACAACTACTATAGGAACAGGCAGTTCAGGGGGAGTAAAGGTCAAAAAGTTGAAAGAACACGACCAGGAAGAGAGGGGTAGTGATGGATTAGCGGTAGAAGTTGTATGTAACACCAACATGGGTGAGTCTCAGAGCAGCTCAACAACGACTCACGACCAGCTCACGACGCCATGACAGGTCATGTGGCCTGCCGACCTGGGGGGACTGCTTCCGGGTCAGGGAAGGGCCGGGGTCTCGTCGCCTCCAACACTGGGAGGTTTTTGTGATGACCAAAATGTCCTCTGCTTGTCTGGTTACACATGGGGGCTTAGAATTAGGTACTCGAGTTGAGTTGTGTATTAATCTGTAATAGGGAGGGGTGGGGTGAAGAAGGGGTGGGGGGGGGGGGGGGGGAGAGGAGGAAGGGGGCAGGGTTAAGGTCATGGTGGGGGTTGGGAAGGGGCGGGGTGAGGGGTGGGGCTGGGGTGGGGTCAGACTAGTGTGGTAAAGGCCTTGGCATGCAGACAAATTTAACCATTTAAGGGCCGCATTGTGCTTTAAAGCAGCATACCCTTTCTTGTGATGATGCATGAATGTAGCCCTGACTCACCGGTGCTGCAATCAACATCATATATAGCGACCCCATATACGGGGCTTATACACCCCCGAATGGCCAGCATGATGCATGTATGCAGCCCTGGTGAGCGGAATCGCCAGGGATGCATTCATGCATCACCACGACCAAGGGATGCATCATGCGGATCTTGAAGGGTTAATGTATTTGGCGTGGCGGGCAGCAGCGGGGGGTTATTATGATTTCTGCATGTCTCACGTAGACATGGCGAAAGGCTGTGTGTGAGGGTAGAGGTGGGGAGGGGAGTTGACCCTTTGAGGTTCGCATAATGATCTAGTGCATTATACCATTTGTCACCATGGTGCATGAATGCAGAATTGGAGAGTCTACTCGCCAGTGAAGCAATTTTGCATCGTGCCAACTATACAGGGTTGATGTAGTCCTGGAGGGCTGCGTTTATAGATTCCGGACAACCACGGACATATCAGATTATAGTGTTAGGCTACCCTTAAAGAGTTAAGGGGTGGCCTGGGAGGTGCCCCAAGTCTCTGACCCGTGTTGATATGGTGACATGTGTTTGTGGGGTGATATGCGGCTATCAGTTGGCAGTCCCCCCTGCAGCACCTCCTCCTCATAACCCCAGTCGGATTGATCACCCTCTCACTCTAATGGCGCTGACAGTTTCATCCAGCGCAGCGTTCACGTCAAAAATGATAACTGGCCAAGCGATACGTCCAAGCATCCTTCCATATGGCTCTTGTAGAGAGGTTATCTCAAGGTGTCTCAGTGCTATGTATGGGATTTGCCGTCCAACTGGGTATAGGATTTGAGCTATGAACAAAATGGTAAAGTTTTATAGTTTAGTATGTACAAACTAAGCAATGAGGATGTGGTTCTAAGAAGTAATTAATAAAGTTAAATGGCTTGGTTATTGCTGAAACGGTTAAGAAAACTACTAGAAAATATTACTATTGAAAGGTCATAAATAATTGGAATTATGATGTTCAAAATTCACTTGGGTTCGCTTTATTTAGAAAAGTTATAGTAAAAAGTCAAAACACTGGTCGGGAATGCTGGGATAAAACCTCTCGGACTGTATACAACCACTGTTAATGATATCATATGACTGTGTATTGCCATCTCTAATACTACCTTACTGGTTTCACCTCATGAATATTATCCTAATCTACATTTCCAAGTCTTTTGCCTATAGGTGGGTGAATTTGGTTGTAATTAAATTAATGCGGAGTACGCCGTTAGTCACAGTCAGCAGTCTGGTAACTGCTGGTAACAATAGTCTGATCGTTCTCAGAAAGAAAAATGCAACTCCAAGAGGCTAAATATTATTGAAGCTGTCATATTTTTTACGGAGGAAAGCTCCCGATTATGGAACATTAATTCGAACATTCTAATGAGGCATTTGACTTTTCGAATACTAGTATTCGCGGTTGTTGCTAAAAATGTAGAAAACTACCAAAAAGTAAAATGATCAAAGGGCATGAAATAATTGGAACTGTGACGTTCTAAATTCCTTTTCTGTAGCTATATTTAGACACTTATTGCAGACCAAAACAATTGCAAAACAAATGCACACTATTTTTGTTCATGAAGTTAATTTAATATGAGTGTATATGTTTTTGTAGCTCTGCGGAACCCAAAACAGTATCAGTAGTGGTGTAGAGCGGCCTTAGAACTACTGGTTTCCACACATAAAGATGTAGCCAGCTATGCATCTAGCCAGTAGAAAGCCTTCCCTATTTCCATCATGCATTGGCCCCATCACCCAGGCCACATGAGCTAAAGCACCACTCTGCGACACACCACTGCCCCCTACAGAACTAACTACATCTGAGCAGGGCACTACATGCCTACATGTACACACCATCAGTGACGTCAGCCTAGAGGGCAGAGTTTACGTCAAATGTCGTCTGCTCACCGGACAATACAGTCCAAATTGCGCGCGTCCCGCGCGTCTCGCGGCCTCTCGGACGCAGCGAGAGTTGATTAACCTGACTACAGCAATGCCGGAGAGGGCCCCCACTCCACACTAGACCACAGGGAGACAAACACTCCACGTCCATCCCACTCCGACTGTGGACTCTTTAACCCCATCCACCGACCCTCTATACCCCCCCCCCCCTCCCACAAAGTGCTGCCACTGTGGTAGACTGGACGGTAGGCAGTAGAATGACATGTTTGTGTGCTTGGCTGTGTTAGGGACTGACTACAAACGCGTCTATATTGTAACGTTACAATGAAGTTCTCTTTGTAATGACGTCAAACGTATCATGTATCTAGTACGGGCGTGAATAATCGTTAGGAGTACCCCTGCACTCCTGCTAGCTCCACCATGATGGTGCAATCCATAACGGATAATAATATTATAAAGACCCACTGCATAGGGCAGATAAAACCATGGCTGACCTTTCTACTAGTGTTAGCTATATGGGAGGCGTTGACACTATTCAATGTTTCGCCGAACTTGAACTTCGCCTGAATCTGAATCAGGCAGCTCAACTGTGCAATTTACAGAAAGTTCATCTAAAAGAAGTTCTCATGAAGCTACTATAAAGACTAGGTCTGGAGGCTGATAGGTACCTCTTGATGCCCCCCCCCCCCCCCACACACACACACACCCGACCCATCACCCCCCCAGTGCTGTTACCCACCCTCCAGCTCACCCTGTGCTCTCCCCCCTTGTCCTCTCACGGACCTCCCCTTAACTCCCACCCTGGTGGCGCCCTCTAGTACCTGGAGAGCGTTTCTGCGTGACGTGACGTCATCGATTGGATCCGTGGGGCTTCCCACATGGCGCCACGGGTCACGCCGGCGTCCGGAAGTTGGTCATCAACGCGACCCGTTAATTTAAAACTCGAGCGAGCTTAACGATGATGCAAACTGCAATGTTGAGTTTTTCCAGAGAGTTTCTGTCCTGTTATATTTTTTTCCTTCTGATTGTCGTGACCAATTAATTCTGTCATTCCAATTCGCTCGGGGAGATAACAGTAGGTACTGATTGTGAATTACCTGATCAGAGTCGCCATAGTGTAGTCATTCGGCAGGAACAGACTACTTATTTTAAAATGTGGACATGAGTTGTATATTTTGCTAAAATTGCATGCATGGATATCTTAACGAGAGAGCAATGTTTTGTTTTATTTACAGATAACGCCAAGGCTCGATCATTTATCGCTATATCGCAGGGTTTATTTACGTGTCTCTCTTTATGATGTTTACTTCGCTACGCATGTATCTGTCCCCATATGCATCTAAATCTTTGCCCTGTTGTGTATTTGATTAATATGACCATTCGTCATTGAGATATACAGAGGTAACGCACATGCGATGGTCATCTCGTGATAGGTAACGAACAGTGGCGGATATAGGATTTTGAAAAGGGGGGTGCGCGCTATAGGAAAAATTTAAAAATGTAACTTTTGCCCCAAAAAGGAGGGGCGCGCGCCCCCGTGCACCCCCCCCCCCCCTAAATCCGCCACTGACGACAGTAAACACTACAAAGGACTACATGTATCATTATCAGGAATTTACCTACGTGCACTGTGGCCTCATGCACAATAGTTAAGAGAGTATTGAGATCTACGTTCTATATAGAGCATACATATCATGCTGTAGTATGCGTGTGCATGTCCTCTTTAAGTTCAACTCTCTCCCTCGGTACCCACATTTCTCACTCCCATATATACATGCCTGCCTCGTCGTATTCATCTCTACATCTCACACCAACATCCACGTACATATTCACGGTTATATCTCCGTGTCACTGGTTCAGCCTCCATTAGACCTTAATCTCCTGAACCCTTTCAGGCATTCACTTTGGTCAGTATATACCAGTGTGGGATGTATGTGTAGGTAGTTACCTTGCTGGAGGCTGCTATTGATTCTTACAGTGGGAGCGTATACATGGCACATATATAGAGCATTTACTCTCAAAATCCGCACTGTTTGCCCAAACATAATCGTATCAATTTAACCCACCAACGAGCTAAAGGAGTTCAAGCATAATAAAGCTGAGTTGGTTTGATTTAATTATAAATAATCACCTATTTTTGCCAAATAATTGACATTGGTCAAGATTGAATCACTGAATCTGATATATCTAATCTCCTTCTCTGGGCGAACTCAATATCATTGTTTCCCTCCTGTACACATTGCCACTGCAATATCGGCACTGTCAACTTCATCCCTCTGCAAAGCAACCTCTGTTCTGACACTATAGTAAGACACCCGACAGTATTCCCCTAACACAAACACCCATTGCCGTGAAGCACTCCAAGGAGATGTCCCTATTTGGTACAGAGATTAGTATCCCACTTGGCTGACAGGTGGCACAAATTGGCGCCTGTCACATTGGGTGAGTGTACATAGGGGGGCTCTAATCCCCAGGATGGTATACACTGACAGCTACAAAGGCTTTCCATGCCTCACCCCATGTATAGCTATGGTGAGCCATTCCTGCAACAACAATTTGATAACAATGTTTTTCTATTGCTATTTAGAAGCTGATGAATAGGTTGATACTTTGCTAATTATATCCATATTCTTTAAACCCTCACGCCCCCTATTTAAAAAAAATCAGAGTACCGGACCTGACTCCACTCCGAATGTTACTTTCTATAAACTGTACCGTTCCATATCATCCTTTTTGTAGCGCTATACAATATATATTTTCATCGTGCTAGTAGAATCACTGTAACTCTCAAATGGGAGTCCAGCCCAGATCACTGAGGTAACTCTCCCCAGGACCCTAAAGCGACTCCCACTTCTTAGGGAGTCTTAGAATAGGAGTCATTATAGAGTTATTATAGAGTCCTGCTGATGTTAGGGAGTCACTTCAGAGTCCTGGGGAGAGTTACCTCAGTGATCACGTCGGGAGTCACAGTGATTCTACTTCTTTTCTGTGTGTGCAATATCATATTGCGGTTCTTAAATACGCCAAGGTGGTATACTACTAGATGCTCTTGTACGTATGATGCATTGAATATTGAGGAAGAATTATAAATTGTACTTGCAAATGAAATAATGACCAGTCCCATTGTCTAAATATTTGCTCTACCATGAAACATGTAGCCATTCATCTTTAGTGTAGCATATGCCCTAAATACGTTATACACTAATGAATTATACATTATGAGACAATTACTTTTAATACAAATACCTACATCTTTATCCCCACATGTTTTACTGGATTCCCTCACCATAGCCGCTAACATAACCATCCACTAGACGCAGGGGTGTAGTCAATAGGGCGGGCCGGGACGAGTCGAGACACTGCCTTCCACTTAGAGTGGCGACCTGGAGGTCAGTAATTGTCTCCGGAGGAAGGCTCACTATGCGCCTGGAGGAACCCACGGGGGCTGGCATGACAAGTGAGGGTGGTGGTGATGGTGGTGGTCTGATAGGGTGGGCGTGGGGAAGGCCACTGACATGTAGTTCTCGGTATATGGAGATGTATGCCTGCTGCAAACCGACAAGCTGTTATACTACTGACACGTGCCAATTGGGGCATGAGAAGCGCCTCAGCCTTATCATGTTCTATTGAGGGGGTACTCAGGATATTAATGGACTGGTGTTAGGTGTACAGGAGCACTTAGTGGTTGGGAGTTTGTGTCATAGAAGTATAGACAGGGATAGAGTCATTGAGACATGTATCAACGTCCATGGCCCTTGTCCTACAGACATCCGCACAGTGACGATTTAATATACTACTTACGCTAATGCGAAACAGATTCAGTTCACCCCCTCTCTGTCTGTCTGTCTAGCTGTCTGTCTGACTCTGTTTGTCTGACTCTGTCTCTGTCTGTGTCTCTGTCTGTCTCTGTCTGTCTGTCTCGGTCTGTCTGTCTGTCTCTCTCTCTGTCTCTGTCTCTACCCCCCCCCCTTTCTCTCTGTCTCTGTTTCTATCTCTCTGTCTATGTCTATCCGTCTCTCTGTCGTCCTGCCTCTCTCCTTCTACCTTATATCAAGAGTATTTAATTTTTTTTTAAATTTTATTATAACATGAATGTTATAAAGGGTGGTTGGACAACACATTGCGTGTAAATGGACATGCATTTGTCTGGCATGGTCAAACGTGACTTACACGCACTTCAAAAGTGTAACAAGCTAATGAGGGGTTACCAATGCCACAGCCACTACCTAAGCCTACTAGTCTAGATCATAAGGGCTTCGGCCACTTCTGACACACATAAGTAAGGGATCTCATTATTTACAATATACAGAACACTATGAGAAATACTGTTTACCCACAGAAATACCATCAATAAGTAAAGGTGTATGTAAGAAATGCAGCGTTGATACATTGTTTACTCCTGGCCTGATGGATATGTTCACTGTCCGGTACTGGAGTGGATGGTGGTATATACGTCCATTGCTTCTATACCAGAAGGGCCCAAATACATCGACAATATCGCCGAAAGTTATAGATTCATTCAGCTCTGGAGATCTACTCTAACCATCCCCTGCCCTGCCAGTTTCACTTACTCATGATGGGACCACCCCATCCCACTCCCAACCCCGCATGAATCCCCCTTCTCACAGAGCCGCCACGACCCTTCCCCCTGCCCCTGCTGCCCCCTGCCCTGAACCTGCCCCCTGTCCCTGAGCCCTGAGCCCTCAGACCCCCGGCCTCCAGCCCGCCCTCCCAACCTCTTTGTCCGGAGGCAGGCCTTCAGGGGTCTGGCCTCATCACCCCGGCGATTGCATCACCCGACTTCATCCCCTCTTTTTTATCCCCACCGCCCCAGCTCCCATTTTTGCCATAAAGGACCTCCCGAAACCCCCGACAAAGGCGGGCCAAAATATTGAGACTAGGCGCCTGTAATCATCGGCTGCTTGTCCCCGTGTGCCCTCCAGGTCTTCTGGGGCGGAAAGGGGACCAGTGAGATGTGGCTAGGTTGTGGGGGAGTGAGGGGGAGGAGGGGATGGTGGTGTTACTCTTCCCCATCCCAGCACTGACATGAAAGACGCCAAGTAATACCACTGTTTAATTCCGCTACCCGCCGCTGTGGCAACTTCCCCTCAATGGTACTGGAGGGAGATTGGTAGTGATGAGGTGTGTGTGTGGGGTAGGGGAGGGGGTGATGGGGTAGATTGTGCCTGTCTGCCGTGAAGGGTTGTATCCTGCACAGGCTGGAGGAATCAGAGGATCCAGAGGCCAGGCTCCAACTCAGAGGGCGCCCAACACGCTCAGGTGGGTCACTTCAAAGAGCTTGTGTTGGGGCTGTGGTTTGTGTTGTGATACCTGATCGCCCGCCATCTTGGCACCCCCAGCCGGCCACCGTAATGAATGGCTTCAAACGAGTGGCAGACCAACAACCCTTGTGGGTACTGTCCCCAAGAGCACTGGCGGTCGTGGTGTTTTTTTGGTCAAGTCTCATCAAGCAATTTTGTTCAATGGTTTGATAATACTTTCAATTTAAACGCAGGTTAAGACGACACCATGCAGAGGAACCATGCATCGGGCTTATTTTACACTATCAACGTGTATATCATTATTTTCATTTGACGATTATTAATCCTGATAAATTAGGCAGAATCGCTCAAATTGATAATGTGATATCAAATGAGTTTTACTGAAATAAACTCCATTTTGGTCTAATGGATTCTTTTCCTAGTTTTATTGAAGACACTTAGCAATATAATACGAACAAGTTGCATGTCGCGCAGGACTTATTTTACCCAAGTTGGACATCAGAATTAACGCAATAACCGCTAATCAATCAGCTGTCGGGGGACTCTCATTCCACCCCGACCATGGCCTGACCCTGTGGGGCTCACCCCCGGCCCCGCAGCCCGCCAGGAGTCCTTGGGGTCGCTACCAGTCTCACCTCTGACCCTGCCCCTGTATTAGTCACCTGGTGCCTCCTCCCTTACCTCACCACGCCTACCCCTACCCCTACCCCTTACCCCTACCCCCTACAGACTTTTCCTCTCCACCACTCAGCAGCCCACAAAAAAAGCACCCCCATTGCACTCGGAGAGGGTCTGAAAACACCAGCGACAGCTTGGACATGTGCTCCTGTGTTTTCTACTCTGCTACTGACGTGATGACCAACCGTGTGTTCAGAGGTTCATGGTTGGGGGCGAGGGGTCAGGCCTAGTACTGGGAGTTGTAGTGGGGAGTGGGTGGACGGCTGGGGGGGGGGGGGGGGTCTATATGGGGATTGTTTTTCATAGAATTGATTAGATGGCGCCCGAGGAAACGGAAATGGCGCTAACGGAAGTATGAATCGGGCGCCAATGTTCCTGTGGGGATTTGGGCCAAAAATAGCGTGGGGCACAATGCGGAAGTGTTATACTATTAGAAAGGGGCATCATATGATACATTATCATCATATTGACTCGTTGGGAAGTTAAGATTAGACCGTACGGTTCCATAAATGCACATGTATGTCTGGGGGAGGGGGCGGATCTGTTCATGGTATATATCCCTAGGTTATATTTATCCCAATTCCATTCTGCTAGCTGTTATATCCAATGTATCTTATCATAATGTGCCACTAGAAACGACGAGCTGATAAAAACAGTCAAATAACAAGATCATGTTTCTTGCTCTCGTTTTTTAGAAATAGAGTTCATGAGCCAAGAATTTGTGTGACAGAGCACCATACCTAGATAGAATACCATTTATAAAGTGCCAAACTGGTATCATCATTCCTCCAAGGCATATGAAATATCCCCACATCTGAACTATACAATTATGATCAGTTTCATATTAATCAAAGAAAGCAGGCAATTACATTTGACGTCTACGACAAGAGCCCACTGCTACGCGGGATGGAGGACTGGAACAGACTGCCCCCTGAGACTCAGAAACTGAAAGACAGTCGGAAATTCCTTAGTGCCCTATAGTGTAGTAGATGCACCAAATGCTGAAACTCTTATAATCCCTATGATAAAGAACTTGTGAATAATTCTAGACATGACATGAACTCTTTGCTATCCGATCCTTCTTTTGCAGGAGGTGACTTGGCTGCTGAATGAAAAACTCAATGTATTATATGCAGATTTTTCAGCCAATAAATATAATTCAATCCAATTCAATTCACCATAACTTACCACACAAATGTCTAACAAGGAAAGTAGCAACCGTCCCCTATCACAACACATTATCCACCATAGCACACCACACCACACCACACCACACCACACCACACCACACCACACCACATCACACACCACACCACACCACACCACACCACACCACACCCCACCACACCACACCACACCACACACACCACACCACACCACACCACACCACACCACACCACACCACACCACACCCCACCACACCACACCACACCACACCACACCACACCACACCACACTTCATCACAACGCACCCCAACCCACCCCACACCATCCCACACCACACCACACCACACCACACCACACCACACCACACCACATCACACCACACCACAAACCACCACATCACACCACACCACATCACACCACCCACTCTCAGCCACACCCCACACCGCACCACACACCACACACCACCACATCACACACCACCACATCACACCACACCACACCCCACACCGCACCACACACCACACACCACATCACACCACCACATCACACCACCACACCACACCACACCACACCACACCACACCACACCACACCACACCACACACCACACCACACACCACCCACCACACACCATACCATACCATACTACACCACACCACACCACACCACACCACACCCCACCACACTACATCACAACGCACCACACCACACCACTCCACCCCACCCCATCCTAGCACACCACACCACACCACACCACATCACACCACCCACTCTCAACCCCACCCAACCCCACCCTACATCACATCACAATGCCCCACCACATCGCCTCCCACCTGACCCTCAGCACGGTCTGTAGCGGCAACGTGGTCCGTATGGCCGGGGGCTGATTGGTTATCGGGTGGTCTGACCTGGGACGGCGGTCAATATCTGGTGATCGGGTGGTGTAACCTCTGTGGCCCCTCCGGGCAGCGGGATGAGACTAAAGTGGCTCCCGATTGATCCGGTTTGATACCGTAAAGTGACTCAGCCCCGCCGGCCATCCCAGGCTCCCACACCGCTACTGCCCTTCCCCTCTCCAGCCTCCACAATATTCACCAAAGTATTGCAAAGTACTTTTTTATTCATCAACTTACTGACAGCAACAGTGCTGGAATGGCTCCTGTCTTTGACATTTAGGGCACTACTTCTCATGTATACATGCAATCTAACACTGTGTCGTGGGATCAACGTTAGGTTTTGGTGCAGGAAACGTTTGATAAAAGCACATTAGATAATGGAAGGATTCCGTTTGAAACTATTGGTTTTCAATTTTTTTAAATCAGGAGACTTCTTTCACCTGACTCCTTTCTTTCCTAGGGTCACGGTACGCATCAATTGAAAAAACTGATTGATATTTTAAATTTGTCTCAAATAACTTTAGATTGACCAGAGGGAAAATCCACTCCAATTGGAAAGTGCATCTCATGTCATCCAATTTCACTGGTAGCAGAATTGGCTCAGGTGTAAGAGCTGATGTTCATGTACAGGTCTGATGAGATATACTCCAGAAACGATGGGCAGAGAGTGTAGGCATCGGCTCATGTGAAATTCTGAACTGAGGGATCCAATATTCTACACACTGTAGTGGACAAACTGGGATTATGAATTTGTTTATGTATCAATCTTTCATTGGCTATAATTATTTGAAGCAGCATTACTGCTGTGACGTATGTGATCAACAAATGTCTCAAACTTCAAATGTTACCCTCTACCACGTGTAATATTCATGTTGAATACTCCATTCCCAATTGTGTGTATGTCTGAAAGTGAAGATGTCCAGGGGGCATTAAACTTCAAAGGTAATCCAAATTCATATCCACTTGAGCTTCATACAATGCATCAGGATGATGGGTATGATAGTTGTGTAAGGTTATCAATACCACTAGGTGAGCTTTGAGGGGCACCCAGTCCCTGTTATAGCCTGACCCTGGAGGGCAGATTCCAGCTGGGGCTGGTCACAGACAATGGACAGTGGGTCTGGGTGGTGGACCACAGGTGTAGACAGTGGTCAATGGTAAACAGGTAAAACTCTGTATTGTCCACATGTGTCCACATCACTCTCTGTACATGACAAGCTTTGACTTGCTACGGAGCCATTGTGCACTTTAAAATATGATAACACCTAGATAAGAATTACATTCCTGAGTCCCGTGATAATGTCAGAATGGAAGCACGAAGAGCAGTTATAAAGAACTATTTATGTTTATCTCTCATTCAGCAATTCAGGCAAGCAAGGGCAATGTTCAGTCATTTGACAGGTTTGAGGGAGAGGAATGGAATTACAACGTACCAGCTATTCCCTCATTATAACAAAGACCATGGCACTGGTGGCGGCAGCATCCTATGGAATGAAAAGGCCAGACAAAGATAATTGACAGAATTACGGCTAATATAACTGTCACAATCTAAAAGGGGCTGTGCCTAAAATACCCGTTGACAACTATTACTAGGAATAATGATAAAATAAAAGAGTTGTCTCGTTAGACTGCCGGGAGGAATGGCTTTTTTTCTTGTTATGTCGGGCTAATCTCAATGCTATATGTTGTTGTGGACCATTCTTAGAATGGTTCCCAAATGCAGACGGTCGTTGTATGGCTTAAGATACATGTTGTTTCAGATTTAACTGTAAACAGCTATTAATAGCATGAGGTGTTTAGGGCAAATATATATATAGCGTGTGAGTTTAAACAGGAACAAATTGAATTAGATAAGAACTATTCAACCTTTGCTGCTACTGCCTACATTATCCTGTCCTTGTCTTTCTCATGTCAGGAAAATAAGCTGATGAATAAATTAACCCTGTTTAGAGAGCAGGGCACTAGGTCCTCATCAGTTCATGCTACCTCCTGAAGTCCACAGGGTACATGGACAATTATAGCCACACCTTCTGTAATCACCTATATCAGGCAAAAAAAAGGTTTGTTTCAGGTCACCCGACCGACCCTATCAAAAGAGGGCCGACCCTACGTTTTTTTATGCAATTTTGAAGAAATCTTCATGTTTTTACCGTTTTTTGGTCAATTTTGGGGGATTAAAAAAAGTTGGTTAGTACATTCATGTAAAAAATAAAATTTAAAAAAATTTAAATCCGACCTACCGACCCTACATTTTCCTCCCATGTTACCTGAAACAAACCTTTTTTTTGTTTGGCCTCAGGTGTCCCTGTGAAGGTGAAGGTGAGAGGTAACCTAATTAGTACCTCATCAACACCTATCCTGTCCTCCTGCAGCCTAAGGGTTAACACCCACGGGCAGGAGGAGGGGGCTCCTACACCTCCACCCGACCCAGGGGCAGCCCAGGAGGTGAACTGGCGGGCAGGGAGAGGGCAGACAGAAGGGGGTATCATCATAGGCAATAAGACCTTGGTCATTTCTGACTAAATCTGTATGCGTTTTTTTTCTCTTGACCTGTTTTATTCTTTTCTTACTCCCTCGCCAAGGCTTTTTTTTATGTAGGAGGAGACTGTTTCAATTTGTTAATCAATGAAAACTGGTTAAGAATAGTCGTATGCTTGATGTCAATCAAATACATATGTGTATTGCTGAATCAATGGCCCACCAGAAAAAGGGCAAATAGTAGATGATAACGCGGACTTGGGTTTAAATACTTCAAATACTTCCCAGATAGCTCCTGGATGAGGACTTGATGTCATTGAATATGATTGCCATAAATGTGATAAAAGCTTTCCATTTTGGTAGGAAATAAAAAATAGCAAATTGGCTCCCATGATTTTGGAAGTCAAGATATTCGTATAAATCGATGTGGATATCAAATTGAATTATATGGAAACATGATTGAGCAAAGAGCATCACGTGCTATCATAATATTGGGTGTGTGGAGGGGGGTTCGGCGTAGGCTGATGGTCGCCCGCGGTCATGACCCAGCACTGCCTTCTCTCAAGGTTCACTAGATACCTCGTGCTCAATATCACACCAATCAACATAAAGGCATGAAGGGCATTACTGGGGGAGGGCCATTGGTGATGGCTGATTGCAGGCAGTACAAGTCTCCATCACCAAATCTACTTCTTTCCATCTGGCCTCCCCTAATCAGCCTAACCCCACGCTAATGCTTCCTTGGTAAATGCATCTTCCCATCCCACTTTTCAGTCTCCTATCATCTCAGTGGCATCCTGACCCATTCCAACCGTCTCCCCAAACACTCGGTGGCACCCACTTTTCTTCATCCAACGTTTCACCCCTCGAACCCAACACATCAGATTGATAAGGGAACTACATCCACATGTCCCTGTCTCACTCTGTTTATTATAGCTTCCAAACAATGTAGCCCCAGAGGTGTGAAAAGCGACCTTGCGACCTAGGCTGTTTTCCAGGCAACATGGCGATCTGATGCAATAATCTAAGTGACATAGGGATTTTCGGAGAAATTTGCTTACTTCATTCCAATGTACATGCAATGGACGCTTTTGCTTAGTTCTCGATATTACCCGATGGGCAGTCTAGTTGACTGCCGTACCACTCCACGAGGTCCTAGTTCAGATGTCTCTAGTGAGATGCATTGTATATACAGCAGATAAACCACCGATAAGACTTTGAAAAAACCCATCCAATACTGGTTATTGTTACTACTTGAAATGATGTCTTTATTCGATACTCAGTCCTATATTAAAAGGGCAAGGCTATTTAGAAACTGGGTAGGAGTTTCATAGAAAAATAAGGTTATACTTTCATTACTGTCTGTATGCAGTGGCTACACCATCTGACCTGATTGACCATAAATTGGCTACTACCACCGGCCCAGTAAGGATACACAGCCTGAGGCACTGTGCCTCTAACTGTGTATCCATTACACTACTGATGATACCAATTTTACATTTCTGCTACTAACATCTGTCCTATCTCCTATATATATATATATGGCCTTAAGCCAATTCTGAAATGCTATTCATGTACAAGTGAAATATATATACCATCGACTGGATACAGAATAATTACAGGCAATCACCTTATGCCTATATGTTTTCAGTATAAATAAAAGAATTTACATACATACACATGACGATAATCCACGACGTTTGCGTTGCCCATCTATATCGGTCAGATACATGATTTATCACTGATTTATATATTGTATGGGTTAATGTAAAGTAATGAGATTGTTTATGTGTGATATTATGTCATATTTTAATAACATTGCCCCTTTCATGATACACTAACTCTCATCGGCCCTACACTAATATAACCTGGCTACTCTATTCTGGACTTTTGTATAATCCATACAGGCTACTGTCAGACTGTTTGAGTCGAAGCCCCCAATATCAGACACAAACATTGGGCCATCTTGACCTCTCCAGCACTTGGCTGGCTCTGAAACATATGAACCCTGAAGTCGGCCAGACTGGCTGTATACCACGTATGGATACATCTGCTCAGCTTGAAATGAACTTTGCACAATCAAAGTCCCCTGAGTTACTCCGAGTTACCCCGAGCTGCTCCCAGCAGTGACAGGCAGGGACACAGAGCGGCTTAGTCACTCACCCACTCACTCAGCCAGTTGGGTGAGCTGCTCCTGATCACCATACGGTCACAAAAGGCAAACTCTCAGTGTGATTACGTGTCGGGGGTGCTGTGACCTGCTCACCCACCAGGGAAGCCCCTGCCTGACCTGGGGTCGTCCTGGGGTCTCCCTCAGCGCCACCCCAGCGAGTTGCTCCCGAGCCGCTCCCCGAGCTGCTCCAAGGACCTGTCGGGATCTATGGCCTCCGACTCGCACAGATACCCGGTCATCCCTGAAATGACATCGTCAGAAGGCGGGCCTCTGGCGTATACTATATTATTTCATGGTTGACAGGGTAGGGCTGAAGCCAGCCACCTAACGACCGCCCAGCCCGGCTCAGTGACTAGTCCCCTATCGCCTCCTCTAGAGAGGTCTCTATGTATGTATACTAATCTAGTGGTTACAAACCGGAGAGAGGACAGAAACCAGAGCTTTCCAATTGCATTTTTTTAAGTTTGCCATACCAGTTCTATGAGTAATCTCAATGCCAGCCAATTGACATATGGCGTCTGTTTTTCAGTAGCTCAGTTGCCAGCCACACACACGGATATAGATATTATGTGAAGGGTGTAATATAATTCTGAAAGCAATGGTGCTTCTGGTGCGCTGGATACATGATATAACCTACTCTTATATTGCCTGTGCATGGATTTCTACTGCATTGTGTAGGTTTAGAAGTCCATGAAACCCAATATCGATTCATTTCGTTACAGTACATGATATTAGACTTCTCTTGTCCAGCTTCAGCAACTCTGATTAAACTAATTCTACTCTTACATTCAGAGCCCTAGATAGTAACTTTGGATTGTATCATATCCATAGGTCTAGACTGTCAATATCATTCGATGTAACTAAATTATAATGTATTATTACTGTAGCTTTTTACTGCAACTGCTGTGGTAGGTCGATCGGCAAAGTACTGATCTATTGGCGAGTAGTACGATGGAGTTATCAGAATGAACGATGTGTGATGCATTAACAACAACAAAAAGTGTTATTTTACGTCAAAATAACGTTATAAAACTTCATATAACGTTATGCAATAGTAAGGAGCCTTAGAGAAACGTTATTTAACGTTATCTAACGTTATAAAATGTTGTAAAACGTTTTTTGTTTACTGGCTACACGTCTACTAATTCACTCCTCTGGTTATCTTTGCACATGATTGCATTTCACTATCTAAGTGATATTTATTACCTGGGCCCAATAGACTATTCCTATACTACTACCTCTAAATTAACCTGCCACAGTTATTTCCATCGGACACCATAACCTTCACTCCTACACCCCCTCCCACCGGTCAACACCCCACATCACAGGCAGGCAGACAACAGCCTTCCGTGCGCGGAAATGGGACGGCGTTAGATGTGGCAAATCCTAAAGGGCAATGACTAGGCATTGAGTCGTTGTGAGTCGCTGCAGGTCGCCGTGAGCAGCTCTTAATGCCGCCGTAACGAAGCCAAATCCTTATCCGTTCGCCATTACAGCCTCTTACGGTAGGAAGGGGGCGTTATTGCCTGCTGGTGACTTTTTCTGGTCACTTTCCTTATTGCCTTCCAGGACTCTAGGTTGGAACAAGGAGGTGTTATTGTTGTCTTGAAGAAGGTTGAGTTGGGTGTTTTACATAGGCTCATGAAATGAATAATATTGTATCAATGAAATACATATCAACCACAAAGACATTGCTGTACATCTCGGTATCGTGTACAGTACTGGTTTAGCCATTATCATGCTAAAAACAGCGTAGGACTCAATTCCTAGGTGGCTATACATTTGATGTTTCATCATAGGAAACAAGAAATGTATAGGCCCTATAATATGTGTTCTCTCATCTGGCCTCTTATCTAAAAGATTGGTTGGTTGGTATGCTGATTATGATAGTGTTGATTTTTACTGCACTAACCTAGAAATCCTCATAAACCGATAATTATGTTCTACAGTTTGAAATATATGACAATTAAAACGCAATTGAATGTATTAGGCACATACAGAAGGATGTATAACATTACTGCAGCTCATTATTTTCCTTGTACCAGACACTCCGCCGGCACTCTGAGTAAACACTATCGGTCACCATATACCCATGGCAAATACTATCCCCCATAAAAATATTATTGCCCCCCAGGCCCAAATATACATATTATTTACATAGCACACATGTCGGTGTAAGCAGTAATATTTCCACCACCCAGGCCCGACAATAACAACACCACAGAACCATTCGCATGTGGCATCCATATTAAAATAGCTAGACCGATGCGTCCACATGCATGTGAGTTCGCCCTGGTGACCTGCCGACCGAAGGCGCTTTGCTGAGAGAGGTTACTGACCCGTTCTATTAAAAACCAATACACTCTTAGCGCCAGATCCAATGGTCACATGGCCACGACCGCGATCTTAACACTGCAGCCCTGAATTGCTGCGGGAGGGAGCAACTCAATCGAATCGCCCAAAATGATCACTTTAACCGAAGCAAAAAGTAATCCATCACAAATTCATCTTTGAATAATTCTTCTGAAAAATCTGTCTCCTCGGATTAGCCGAATTATGTTTTGGGAAATGCTTGGTATTATTTTTGAGGGTGGTTAACATTCCCGTCCATTAATAGAATAGGTGGGTGTGCCAGGTTGGCTGGAGGTCTGCCCTTCGGCATTGAAGGGTTATACAGGGTCCCTTGAGGGAGGCCGGGGGTATTACCCCCCAGCCCGCGGTTAGAGAACTGTGGGTAAATAATTCATGGGTGCGTAATACCCTCAGTACGCACCCTCCCGCGCCGCACGCCTCTCACGCACCTCACGCATACCTTACGTATCCCGTTACGTTAAGCGTTACGTGCCTCTTTACGTGACGCGAATCGTTGACGATGAGGTGCATTCAAGGCCACCGGAAGTAGAGGCAGCGTTGACTCTAACCCCGCAGTCAACCAGGTATAACTGTATTACATGCGTGAGTATGGACAGGCAAGGTCTGGGTTGTGGGAAACTGTTCTATGGGGCACTTAGTATCGGCCTAGATTATATTAGCCATGACAATTATTATATATATGACCCCCACACACTCGGCTGAGTTGTATGCTTACGTACCTCAGACTTAGATATTTAGGTCATAGCATAAGCTAACGTTACAGTCATTTAGCTGATACTATAGGGCCTTTATAATCTTCGTGTTTTAACCCTTTAAGTACGCATGTCGCTAAAAGATTACATTTGTCGTGATGATGCACCGATGCAGCCCCAGCGAGTAATCTGCCGGTGCACTCAAAAAATAAACTTGTCTCCAGACTCTTCAAAGTGACGGTCATAAAATAAACGAGGCAAAAACTTGTCTAAGTGACAAGGAAGCGGGTCTTCTAGCTGGAGATAAAAGACCCACTTGGTATGTGCCAGCCCAAAACCCGACATTTGCCAGCTCCAGATTCTATTTGTGGGATGGTAACCTGATAGGTTAGACAACTTTTGACTCGTTTATTTTATGACAGTCACTTTGACGAGTCTGGTGACAAGTTTACTTTTTCAGTGTGCTGCATTGGTGTACCATGCCGACCCTTCAGGAGTGCCTCAACCCCGCAGCTCTGGCGAGTTACTTGCCAGGGCTGCATTCATTCATCATGACAACCAGGGTGTGATGCATTAATGCGTCATGCCGTCCTTAAAGGTTTAATGATATTCCAGATCCTACCCACGATAACATTCTGGTGGTCATCATCACCTGAAACTAAATATTGCTGACGTAATCAAAGCTTCAGGTTAAAAGTCAGCAACAGTTATTCTATAAAAACAGATGGGACACAGATATCCAATACTGAATGTCACCGTCGCTAGGACACGCCTTTTAATTTGTAATTATAGGAAAACTAATCATGCAACAATATTATAACATTCAAATTAATACCCTCAGGAAAAATAATATTGAAACATGTGGCCACACGGTGAAGTAATTACAACAGTAACATCAGATTTTATCTCATAGTTTCCACCTGTTCTCCTATTTAAATGTCAATTGGCAGACAACTTCCAATTCCCATTTTCCCATTATCTGTATATTGTTTGTGTTTATTCTATTTTGCTTATACAAGCAGATCTGTTCTTTACCGAGGTCGACCTTTGAATTTTAATGGTCTCCCTGATGGAATGGTGTGCTTTGATGATTGGAATAGGGCAGCTGTGTTATTTCAGCTATATTTCAATTATTTCCCCGACAAAGGATGCGTTAGCTGATACCCCTAGTCATTAGGAGGAAGTTGGCTTGTTCCCTTCCGTCCTGGTTGTACTTAGTCCGGCAATCACCAGTTGGGGTCTAGTTGTAGAGGATGTATCGCCGGCCGGGGTAGTGTGTGTGTGTACAGGCCCCGGGCAGGGGGCTGCGGATCAAGGATTAGGCATCAATAGTTCATCCAGCAGCAAGGTTGGAGCCGTAATGCCCATCCTGCACATCATTCCAGCCTATAAATATCTCCTGTAGTAAGCACTTCCCTAACCCCTACCCACCCTCATCCCACTCACCTAACCACAAACCTCCCGCCCCTCCTCCCTGCTACCCACCCCAACCCCGCCCATACACACTAACAGCAGCAAGGCAAAGCGCTGGACGGAGGCTGTAAACATACACATGTGCGGGGGTATACGTGCATGCAATGACTATTTCAGGATTCTCTGATTGGCCAGAGAGCTGGTTGATGGTGATCACTGCTACCAGTGCTTAGCTGAGTGCTGTCTTTTGGCTTCAATGCAGGTACATGTACCAGTGAACTGCCATGTCAAAATAGCAGACAATATGGCAGCTGTTTACAGTCCTTCCCCGCGCTGGGCAGGCTATGACAGCGGCCGTATCAGCAAGCCACCCCCAATAGGCGATCCTATTGCAAGCTCCACCGCAGCGCTCTCCCTTGCTTCAGCGTCGCCCCCATAGCCCTCCCTCCCTAATCTCCAGCAGTGCTCGGGTGGAGAGTGGCAATGAGGGTTATCGCTAAATTGAGCGAGAATGTTTTCGCTGGTCGGGAAATTCGGCCTGTCTGGTGGACCATTAGGTGCCCACAGCCACCGGTCGGTTGACTATTAACAGCCTGCTACAGGTAATCAATCGGTCGTATTGCCTTCTGGATGCAAGCCACCGGCTCAGCAGGGCCCTGACCACCATCCTAAAAAGTATCTGCTGAGGATGGTTGGAGGCAATGGAGGCAATAGAGAAGCCATCCAGCATTCCTGCACATCACGTTCCATAGCAGTGCCATCAGCCATCAGCCATAATACATGGCCCCCATGCATGGCCAATGTGTAGCATGACCCTATGTAAACATGTAGCCTCTCCATTCATCCATCCAATTCTGACTATCATCATGAGCACATTAAGCTTCAGTATTAAGGTATCAGTGTTTACTCTTATCTATTCTCTGGGCTCCCATTAAACCGATGCAATGAAGAAAGGGACAGTGTTATGGTCCCAGTTCTTTATCATATAATGCATTCTATAGATTCCTTTTTTTTAAAATTAATTCTAAATATTTCTGCATGGTCTGATCTCCACAACATTAAATAAAGTATCGATTATTTAAATTCTAAATACATCCTCCTCGATAGACCCCAATGACCAGATCGGCCAAAATGAGTTAAGGTTCATACTGCCGGCACAATTTGCCATTGATGCTGCATTAATGTGGTTTGTCCAAGTGATCTCCACACGCAGGAACAGTTGTGGACGGATGACTTTTTTATTCAGACCGTCAGGATGAGCGGCTCACTATGGGTATTTATAGTGATGAGGTGCTCGTAACGATAATGATGAGTGCCAGTGAGCAGAGCGAATTTGCTCACCCTGCCTAAAGCCACAAGCAGGAGTGACTGGATCTGGCCGGCACTCCGCTCATATCTGGCGAATTATCATGCATTTGCAAGGAATTATGGCGGGATCGTATTATGAGGGATTGGTTCTCATTGTGGGAAGACTGCTAAATCGCGTCCAAGATATTTAATTTCCTCTGTCCATCACCGCGAGTATAGACACTATGAAAGGAGAGCTGGCGGTTGCAGGGATTCCTGGGGATAAGGATACTCTTTCTATACTACTTAGAGTTCAGCAACTTGAATACGTTACGGCGGCCCGCTAGCGTGGTGTTGCGTTGGCCATTAAGGTTTTGCTTTGTTGATATTAAGTTCACTCCCCAGTAACATCAACATGTCAACACAAAGTCAATATTAATCCAATTTATGACCTAATTTAAATAGTATCTTAAATCAGCGCAAATGGAGTATGTAATATATGCATAGTAGTCTGAGTCAATACAGTATTGTAGTTCTAAAGTTTGTGTTGTAAATTGATGTCATGTTGTATGTCATCCATATTAATCATACATATCTACAGGGTACTTTTATATTCTCGGCCTTTGCTGGAAAACAGACACGATTAATAACCAAATCATAACCAATAATTGAACAGGAATAAAACACATCTAGCATTGTTCGAGGGACGATTAACTTCAACCCATAATATTCATATCAAAAATGCAAATGATCCAATCCGTTTTCCTCGTATCTGTTCAAACAATCCACCAGGGGGCAGATTTATTGCATTTCCAGGTCCAAACGCCTAGGCATTTTAACCATTTAAGGTCCACAATGTCATAGTGCTTCAATGTGCTAGGCCCTCTGTCGTCATGATGCATGGATGCTGCCCTGTCGAGTCTACTCTCAGGGCTGCATTCATGCATCATGTCAACTCTTCTGGAGTGTATCTACCCCAAAGGTAAGACATAAGCCAAGGCTGAATGCATGAATCATGACGATGAGTGTATTATTAAGGCACCATATGGCCTTTAAAGTCTTTTAAAGATGAACAAAGTTGGATGTAACGTACGCGTTGAAACACAGGTTCCTCTGTGGGAGGCCGTGTGGCCGTGTGATTTCCCAGGTACGGCCGGAGCCCACCAATGTCACTCTCGGGACCAAGTGGGCAAAAAACCCAACACCGCACCCATCCCCCCACTTCTTGTGAACCCGCCCCTCCGGGAAGCGACGGCCCCTTGAGCCGGAACGAATTTTAATCAAATTCAAACACACTCAATAAATAATGGATGGTCCTTTTTGCAGTGGGTGGGCGCGCGGACATTCAGCCTCCCACCCCTTCTTGCCATCCCTCCCCCTCCCCCCATGCCCATCGTGTCTCTCCACGGGCGGTAAATTAGAGATCCAATCTGTCTGAGTTGTGTGGTGGTCCGTACGATGACAACGGGCACCGGGGAGGGGGAGAATACACGACGGATTACTAATTAAACATCAGTCCTCGTTAGATTTACAACCTGGATGGAGGAGGATCAGTAATAGGAGACATATGCTGCTGTGGTATACAGGGGCTGGTACACTCCAGTGTGTCATTATATTGATGAGCATATATACATCTGCAACCATGATGGAAGGATGGGGAGGGAGGGGTGGGTGGGTGGGTGCATGGGTAAATGTGGACAAGGCAAACTCCTTGGAATCCCTGAGAGATTCATCCATGAAAAAACTTTATCATCCCCACACAGCCGGGCAAGGCTGACGTAGCTTCAGGGCTTGTTAAAGAACTAAAAAAAAGAACCCTCCCCTCACTAAAACGATGATTTCAAATACTAATCAATTCACGTCGGATTAAAAAAAGACAACTTTCAAGGATGGGATAAAAACGCCTGGCCTTAATTGCCGGGGACGCTTGACTTCCGTTTGAAAAATGCTTCTTTATTAAGCCGCAAAGCTGATTATCTATAAGTGCTTTGATCTAGATATCTGCATCGCTCAGGGTTTAGAAGGGTGCTGGATGATATTGTCAGTCATAGATAAGCCCAGGCCCTTCCTGGGAGATTATCAGACAAAGCAGACTTGATATAGTGGTGGCCGAGGTACTATTTACTCTTCTGGTTGTCATAGTTTAATAGGGCAGAGCCGCCTGCTTTGGAGTAAGAACCTTATCAACCGGCCATATCCCCCACCATTAGAGTACCATAAACAGTCCATATTTTGAGTTGCTGCCATCAACTTTGCTTAATTTGTCTATTAATACCATGGCAGCAATACTCCGCCAGTGGAACCAAGGGCACCCCCTTCGACACGTCGCAAAGGCCATATGTTTGAGTATTGCAATCTCTTTCCAAATGTCCTTGATTTTCTGTGTCCCTTTTAAGTTTTATGTCTAATTATCTTCATATACAATGTAAATTGAGTTTGACTACTCCTGGTAATGATCACCATAAATGTTAGTATCTATAAAACATAATGATTAATGGCCATGAATTATATTACACATGTATTGAGTTTACATTATTGCGTATTTTATCATGTAAGAAGCATCATATCTGTTGCCATTGCCGACTTAGAGTTGCAGGTGGCATATCGAAACGCCACTAAAATATACATCTCATTCCCCAGAAAACAAATAAGCAAAAAAAGAAACATAGCAAAGGAAAAAGGGCTGGCTACGGCCTGGCTGATATATGCTGGCTGGGATGGAGGGTACGGATAAAGCTGCTGATGTGATGAGCAGCTCAGAGCAACTCATCCTGGAGGGGCCCAGACCCAGGGTGGTCGATGACCAGGGCGGCTGAATCAACAGGAGCAAGAACTGAACTGCTCAGGGGCAGGGAAGGGGAAGATGGGAGCCGAGAGGGATGACGATGGGGTGGAGTGTATGCAAGCGTAGATTGGAAGGTGCAATAGTATGATTATGTTGGGGGTGGGGAATATATTGAAGTGATAGTAATCAGATAACTCTACAGATTCCTGTAATTCACCTGTATCTCATATTGCGGACAGACCTGTCAATTGTACCCGTGCTCAGAAGACACACGTAGGACAGTATGTTTAAGATATGTATGACGCTGAGGATTGGGGTTATGGGGGGGGGGCAGGAGGTAGGCTTTATAATTGGGAACGTGATAGTTCTAGTGGATAGGCCTGAGAGAGGATAAGCGTTAAAAAGCCTGTGCTCCTCCCAACGTGACGGGGCATCTCTTATCAACGACAGCTGCCATCACAACTAGTCCTTTCCATTGTTCATGTTTAGCACAGCTTTTTTAAACCCTCTGTTCAGAGCACTATTGACCCAGTCGATAATTGTCCCAGGTTTGTCGCGATCGCTGTTAATCATGTTATTGCCGGTCAACGCCTCGTTGGTCCATTTGCTGGCTGCCATTACCATTATCGATTGCTCAATGTGCGCATCTCATGAGCAGCTCATGTGGGTGGTGGTCACCCATACCACAGAGTCACATGGTGGATTACCATGAGCGATTTATTTAACACCTTCACCTGATCCATATCCAGGTACGTCACCTAAAACAGAATTAAATTGAGCCCATGGAATTGCATTATGAGTGAACTTTAACCCAGGAGGGTGCTGGGCTGAGAGACAGACACAGAGACAGACAGGCGTACAGACAGACAGACACAGAGTCAGGATGAGAAGGGGAGTTGAGAAGAGAGAGAGAGAGAGAGAGAGAGAGAGAGAGAGAGAGAGGGAGGGAGAGAGAGAGAGAAGGGGAGAAAGAGGGAGAAGAGAGACATAGACAGACAGACAGGCTTAGACAGAGACAGACGGACGGACAGACACAAAGAGTATTAAATGAAAGACAGATGTATTATGATATAGACAGAGACAGAAGAAAAGTACAGAATATAGAGACAACACACACGCCAGAAGCACATACCGGTAATAGACCGTGCTGATGTAGTAGATATGCACTAAGAAACTATATATAATTAAGTAGGTGATGTCTGCCACCAGCAGTTGCCCGTCAGATATTTGCCGAATTATTGAAACACATGTTAAAGCTATGTATGATACTGTTCCAGCTAAAACGTGAGAAAGGGCCCATAGTATATCCAGGGCCGGGTTATGGAGGTCTGATTCAAGTAGTGCCTTTTGACTATTGAAACATCAATTTCATCAATTACCCCCTCCCCTCCCCTATAAAGATTAAAATGTGAGTCTATTTGAGGAAATTTAGTCTTAATACTGTTATCAGTGAACTATCAGGGGAACTGTTTTTGTATCCGTCATACAACAGATTGATTGAGATGGCCTTTACACATAGTGTGAATATGATTGGTACTGCGTTGTTACTTTAAGGTTGATTAATAGTGACATTTTGTCTTACTTAAAGATGACATTTTAGCAGATGGCAATATGCACGTGCGATGAGGTGTGATGTGTAATCATTTGAAGCGTCAATGTCTATCTCCCAATAACAATGTGCAGAGACTACGGAAGCTTGCAACTCCACACCTTGGGCTGCATCCATGCTGATATCCCATATCCACTCTAGTTGGTACTATTGGTGCTGGGCAAAACAGGAACCGAATAGGGAAAAAGTGGAAAAGTTTGTGGGCAAATAATACCTGGTTTGAAATGGACGGCTCTGCAGCACGATATCAATATGGCCCGCTCACTGTTCCCTGACCCCCCCCCCCCCCGGCTCAGACACCCCCCCCCCCCCCACCCGCAACATCACACACACACAAGCACAGCCTCATCAGCCCATCCTGCCTATCGTGTCATGTTGCAAACAGAGATCGACACTCCCCTCTACAAAACCGATCTCAGCCCTCATCCAAACCGTCCATGAAGTTGACACGACGAGGATGGAAAAAGAGACGTTGACTCTAAAACTGGACCCCTGAGGAACGTAATCAGCAAAAAGCCTACTCGACACTGTCGGCAATTACAGATTTTGGCTCGTGAAAGTAGAAGTAATATAACGAGGCTTCACTTTTAGCGTGCTCCCTCCCGTGCGTACAAATATGTTCTTTTTTTCTTCTGTAGGCGTTCGAGGTTCTTTAAGCATACTCAAGTGACATGTGACAATAATGAACCTGAAAAAACACATATAAATGTTGACGATTGACATATATTACAAGTGTCAATTCTGTTCTTTTAAAAGGCCTTCATGAAAAGAGGTATAGTG